>OY744606.1:575076-784516 GCA_963556255.1 Allolobophora icterica | reverse complement strand
ATGCCGGCCGGCGGCGGCATTGACCGGATGCTCATACGCAGGGGACTAATGCCGGCCGGCGGCGGCATTGACCGGATGCTCATACGCAGGGGACTAATGCCGGCCGGCGGCGGCATTGACCGGATGCTCATACGCAGGGGACTAATGCCGGCCGGCGGCGGCATTGACCGGATGCTCATACGCAGGGGACTAATGCCGGCCGGCGGCGGCATTGACCGGATGCTCATACGCAGGGGACTAATGCCGGCCGGCGGCGGCATTGACCGGATGCTCATACGCAGGGGACTAATGCCGGCCGGCGGCGGCATTGACCGGATGCTCATACGCAGGGGACTAATGCCGGCCGGCGGCGGCATTGACCGGATGCTCATACGCAGGGGACTAATGCCGGCCGGCGGCGGCATTGACCGGATGCTCATACGCAGGGGACTAATGCCGGCCGGCGGCGGCATTGACCGGATGCTCATACGCAGGGGACTAATGCCGGCCGGCGGCGGCATTGACCGGATGCTCATACGCAGGGGACTAATGCCGGCCGGCGGCGGCATTGACCGGATGCTCATACGCAGGGGACTAATGCCGGCCGGCGGCGGCATTGACCGGATGCTCATACGCAGGGGACTAATGCCGGCCGGCGGCGGCATTGACCGGATGCTCATACGCAGGGGACTAATGCCGGCCGGCGGCGGCATTGACCGGATGCTCATACGCAGGGGACTAATGCCGGCCGGCGGCGGCATTGACCGGATGCTCATACGCAGGGGACTAATGCCGGCCGGCGGCGGCATTGACCGGATGCTCATACGCAGGGGACTAATGCCGGCCGGCGGCGGCATTGACCGGATGCTCATACGCAGGGGACTAATGCCGGCCGGCGGCGGCATTGACCGGATGCTCATACGCAGGGGACTAATGCCGGCCGGCGGCGGCATTGACCGGATGCTCATACGCAGGGGACTAATGCCGGCCGGCGGCGGCATTGACCGGATGCTCATACGCAGGGGACTAATGCCGGCCGGCGGCGGCATTGACCGGATGCTCATACGCAGGGGACTAATGCCGGCCGGCGGCGGCATTGACCGGATGCTCATACGCAGGGGACTAATGCCGGGCCGGGCGGCGGCATTGACCGGATGCTCATACGCAGGGGACTAATGCCGGCCGGCGGCGGCATTGACCGGATGCTCATACGCAGGGGACTAATGCCGGCCGGCGGCGGCATTGACCGGATGCTCATACGCAGGGGACTAATGCCGGCCGGCGGCGGCATTGACCGGATGCTCATACGCAGGGGACTAATGCCGGCCGGCGGCGGCATTGACCGGATGCTCATACGCAGGGGACTAATGCCGGCCGGCGGCGGCATTGACCGGATGCTCATACGCAGGGGACTAATGCCGGCCGGCGGCGGCATTGACCGGATGCTCATACGCAGGGGACTAATGCCGGCCGGCGGCGGCATTGACCGGATGCTCATACGCAGGGGACTAATGCCGGCCGGCGGCGGCATTGACCGGATGCTCATACGCAGGGGACTAATGCCGGCCGGCGGCGGCATTGACCGGATGCTCATACGCAGGGGACTAATGCCGGCCGGCGGCGGCATTGACCGGATGCTCATACGCAGGGGACTAATGCCGGCCGGCGGCGGCATTGACCGGATGCTCATACGCAGGGGACTAATGCCGGCCGGCGGCGGCATTGACCGGATGCTCATACGCAGGGGACTAATGCCGGCCGGCGGCGGCATTGACCGGATGCTCATACGCAGGGGACTAATGCCGGCCGGCGGCGGCATTGACCGGATGCTCATACGCAGGGGACTAATGCCGGCCGGCGGCGGCATTGACCGGATGCTCATACGCAGGGGACTAATGCCGGCCGGCGGCGGCATTGACCGGATGCTCATACGCAGGGGACTAATGCCGGCCGGCGGCGGCATTGACCGGATGCTCATACGCAGGGGACTAATGCCGGCCGGCGGCGGCATTGACCGGATGCTCATACGCAGGGGACTAATGCCGGCCGGCGGCGGCATTGACCGGATGCTCATACGCAGGGGACTAATGCCGGCCGGCGGCGGCATTGACCGGATGCTCATACGCAGGGGACTAATGCCGGCCGGCGGCGGCATTGACCGGATGCTCATACGCAGGGGACTAATGCCGGCCGGCGGCGGCATTGACCGGATGCTCATACGCAGGGGACTAATGCCGGCCGGCGGCGGCATTGACCGGATGCTCATACGCAGGGGACTAATGCCGGCCGGCGGCGGCATTGACCGGATGCTCATACGCAGGGGACTAATGCCGGCCGGCGGCGGCATTGACCGGATGCTCATACGCAGGGGACTAATGCCGGCCGGCGGCGGCATTGACCGGATGCTCATACGCAGGGGACTAATGCCGGCCGGCGGCGGCATTGACCGGATGCTCATACGCAGGGGACTAATGCCGGCCGGCGGCGGCATTGACCGGATGCTCATACGCAGGGGACTAATGCCGGCCGGCGGCGGCATTGACCGGATGCTCATACGCAGGGGACTAATGCCGGCCGGCGGCGGCATTGACCGGATGCTCATACGCAGGGGACTAATGCCGGCCGGCGGCGGCATTGACCGGATGCTCATACGCAGGGGACTAATGCCGGCCGGCGGCGGCATTGACCGGATGCTCATACGCAGGGGACTAATGCCGGCCGGCGGCGGCATTGACCGGATGCTCATACGCAGGGGACTAATGCCGGCCGGCGGCGGCATTGACCGGATGCTCATACGCAGGGGACTAATGCCGGCCGGCGGCGGCATTGACCGGATGCTCATACGCAGGGGACTAATGCCGGCCGGCGGCGGCATTGACCGGATGCTCATACGCAGGGGACTAATGCCGGCCGGCGGCGGCATTGACCGGATGCTCATACGCAGGGGACTAATGCCGGCCGGCGGCGGCATTGACCGGATGCTCATACGCAGGGGACTAATGCCGGCCGGCGGCGGCATTGACCGGATGCTCATACGCAGGGGACTAATGCCGGCCGGCGGCGGCATTGACCGGATGCTCATACGCAGGGGACTAATGCCGGCCGGCGGCGGCATTGACCGGATGCTCATACGCAGGGGACTAATGCCGGCCGGCGGCGGCATTGACCGGATGCTCATACGCAGGGGACTAATGCCGGCCGGCGGCGGCATTGACCGGATGCTCATACGCAGGGGACTAATGCCGGCCGGCGGCGGCATTGACCGGATGCTCATACGCAGGGGACTAATGCCGGCCGGCGGCGGCATTGACCGGATGCTCATACGCAGGGGACTAATGCCGGCCGGCGGCGGCATTGACCGGATGCTCATACGCAGGGGACTAATGCCGGCCGGCGGCGGCATTGACCGGATGCTCATACGCAGGGGACTAATGCCGGCCGGCGGCGGCATTGACCGGATGCTCATACGCAGGGGACTAATGCCGGCCGGCGGCGGCATTGACCGGATGCTCATACGCAGGGGACTAATGCCGGCCGGCGGCGGCATTGACCGGATGCTCATACGCAGGGGACTAATGCCGGCCGGCGGCGGCATTGACCGGATGCTCATACGCAGGGGACTAATGCCGGCCGGCGGCGGCATTGACCGGATGCTCATACGCAGGGGACTAATGCCGGCCGGCGGCGGCATTGACCGGATGCTCATACGCAGGGGACTAATGCCGGCCGGCGGCGGCATTGACCGGATGCTCATACGCAGGGGACTAATGCCGGCCGGCGGCGGCATTGACCGGATGCTCATACGCAGGGGACTAATGCCGGCCGGCGGCGGCATTGACCGGATGCTCATACGCAGGGGACTAATGCCGGCCGGCGGCGGCATTGACCGGATGCTCATACGCAGGGGACTAATGCCGGCCGGCGGCGGCATTGACCGGATGCTCATACGCAGGGGACTAATGCCGGCCGGCGGCGGCATTGACCGGATGCTCATACGCAGGGGACTAATGCCGGCCGGCGGCGGCATTGACCGGATGCTCATACGCAGGGGACTAATGCCGGCCGGCGGCGGCATTGACCGGATGCTCATACGCAGGGGACTAATGCCGGCCGGCGGCGGCATTGACCGGATGCTCATACGCAGGGGACTAATGCCGGCCGGCGGCGGCATTGACCGGATGCTCATACGCAGGGGACTAATGCCGGCCGGCGGCGGCATTGACCGGATGCTCATACGCAGGGGACTAATGCCGGCCGGCGGCGGCATTGACCGGATGCTCATACGCAGGGGACTAATGCCGGCCGGCGGCGGCATTGACCGGATGCTCATACGCAGGGGACTAATGCCGGCCGGCGGCGGCATTGACCGGATGCTCATACGCAGGGGACTAATGCCGGCCGGCGGCGGCATTGACCGGATGCTCATACGCAGGGGACTAATGCCGGCCGGCGGCGGCATTGACCGGATGCTCATACGCAGGGGACTAATGCCGGCCGGCGGCGGCATTGACCGGATGCTCATACGCAGGGGACTAATGCCGGCCGGCGGCGGCATTGACCGGATGCTCATACGCAGGGGACTAATGCCGGCCGGCGGCGGCATTGACCGGATGCTCATACGCAGGGGACTAATGCCGGCCGGCGGCGGCATTGACGGCGGCATTGACCCGGTCAATGCCGCCACCGGCCGGCATTAGTCCGCTGCCGGCCGGTGGCGGCATTGACCGGGTGCTCATACGCCGGTGGCGGCGTTAGTTTCTTCACCGAGCCTTGAATTGGACGCCGCGACCCCTTAGTTTCTGCCCCGAACCTTGAAATAGACGCCCCGACTCGTTAGTTTCTTCCCCGAGCCTTGAATTAGGCGCCCCGACTCGTTAGTTTCTGCCCCGAGCCTTTAAATAGACGCCCCGACTCCTTAGTTTCTGCCCCGAGCCTTGAATTAGACGCCCCGGCTCGTTAGTTTCTGCCCCGAGCCTTGAAATAGACGCCCCGACTCGTTAGTTTCTGCCCCGAGCCTTGAAATAGACGCCCGACTCGTTTGTTTCTGTCCCGAGCCTTGAATTAGACGCCCCGACTCGTTAGTTTCTGCCCCGAGCCTTGAAATAGACGCCCTGACGCGTTAACTTCTGCCCCGAGTCAGTAGACGCCCCGACTCGTTGGTTTCTGCCCCGAGCCTTGAATTAGACGCCCTGACTCTTAGTAGTTTCTGCCCCGAGCCTTGAAATAGACGCCCCGACTCTTTAGTTTCTGCCCCAAGCCTTTAATTAGACGCCCCGAATCGTTAGTTTCTGCCCTCAGCCTTGAAATTAATCACTCTAATATTACTGCCCTGAGCCTTGAATTAAACGCCCCAATGCTGCCCCGAGCCTTGAAATAGGTGCCCCGTCATGTTAGTTAATTCTACCCCGAGCGTGGGAAATGACGTCCGAATATCGCCCAAGGCTGTACTTTAAAGCTTCTTACGACCAATTTCAGGCTTAAGCTTACATATTACAATTTCACTTCTTCCCTATGTTCAGTCAATGCCGAGTAGTGCCTGTGTATCTACTTACTTACTTACGTAATCCGCCCCGAGCTTTCGTAGTTATTTGCCCCGCCCCGTCGATCCGCCCCGCCCCGACGTTTCGTAGGACCCGAGCTCGCGTAGATAGAGAGGACCGCGGCCAGGCAGCCGTATGCAGTTAAATTCGACTCCTGTAATAACTTGTGATCAGCCGTTCATACTGATTTGTAATCATACTGCGTAATTGTCAGTTTGAAGATATTAAACGAATATTATTATTTTTTTGCCCCAAGGTAGGCCTACATAGGCCCTATGATCCCTTGGTATTAATTTGTTATGTTATTTCCAGGAAATCAGGCCTCGTCCTCCGTTGAGTCCCTGAATGTGCCACGGAATGCGATGGCATTATTATTATTATTATTATTATTATTATTATAATTTTTTTTTTCCCCCGGGGTATCAAGGATCCCCCAGGTAGATAAAAAATTGTCCGGAGACATATAGAAGGAAAAAAAATTATTCCTGGAACGGCCGCGCGAGTTTTTGCTGTGATATTGTTAAGCAACCTAAGATCGAGAGCGACTGCGTTAAAGCGTTGAATAATAATTGATAAGCTATTATCGCCCATTATTATTATTATTATTATTATTATTATTATTATTATTATTATTATTATTATTATTATTATTATTATTATTATTATTATTATTATAAACAGCAAAACAGATGATTATAATTAAGGTAGGCCTACTTGTTCGTAATCGTAACTCCGAATTTTTAAAGTGCCACTAGAAAGCTAAGGGCAGTGGACCTGCTTATTCACGAGCAAGTTCAGAATAGAGTCCTATAGCGAAACGCCCTCTAGGGCCGTCGCGCTGCCGTGGAACCTCGTAGGTGGCAGCCAAAGCCCATTATCGCCCACCCAAAGGTCGGGTATTGCAAATAAGAAAAAACTTACATGTCGGTTAATGGCCTTTAGTCTTACCTCAAGCCCAGATGGGTTCGGTAATCGGTATGGGTAGCTTAAGCTGACGAGCCCACTAGTAGCCCACATAAATTTTATTCGGAAAACGGACTCCTCACCTCGCTTCCAGGCTGATATGGGGTAGTCCCAGGACTGTAGTGGTAAAATTTGAGGTGGGTACACGCTACCGGTTAGTTTTCCGAAACAAATTGGAGGTCAGTAGGCTATACGCTAATGGCTAGTTTTCCTAAACAAATTAGAGGTGAGTACGAATATTTTGTGAGATGAGTGTACGGTCTCTAGAGGTGAGTACACGCTGTATACCCGCGTATACCCTCGACTACAGCCATGGGTAGTCCCCGGCGCTGCCGCCGCTAAGCCCTCAAATCGAAACCAGTCGCTAAGCTATCGACTGTAAGCGACTTCGTTCACTTAATGTTTTGCTTGTTGTTTTAATCGCAGTTTCAAAGTTTCGATTTGACGAAGACAGCAGCAGCAGCAGCAGCAGCAGCAGCAGCAGCAGCAGCAGCAGCAGCAGCAGGACAAGAGCAACACTTGCAATACAATGTGCAGGACATGAGTAACACTTACAATGCAAATATGCAATACAGTAGCTAGCTAGGCCTACAGTATTCGTTTGTTGAGGAAAACAATCAATCAATCAATCAATCAATCCTTTTATTGAAGCCATTTGAAGTACAAGGAAAATACAACATAAAAGTTTGAACTTTGGCAACAAGAGGAGACCCAAAAGGGATCTTGATCCCGCTTAACAGGGCCACCTAGTTAACATTTATCGTAATACAAGTAAATGTCAGCACAATCAATACTTTTAACGGTAACATCGATCAAGTTATATGATCAGCAAGTAAAAGAAACAATGATAGAACTCTTAACTAAAGAACTTAACTACCAGTACACATGGATTCCAACTAAGGTATACAGATCAATTGTCATTAGTTACAAAGAGATGAAAAAAAAACAAAAACAAACAAACAACAGTGCCTGTGTAAATAAACACATAGGCCTAGGCCTAATGCAGTCATGTGAGTGCATCCAAGAGATAGAGTTTCAGTTTTTGTTTAAATTGATGCATAGTAGGTATACCAGTAACTTCAATAGGTAATGAATTCCAGAATATCGGGCCACAGACTTTGATGCTATGCTGCTTAACAGTAGTGTGGACACTATACGTTGATGGTACTTGTTGAGCGATCGCGTGTAATGATTGTGTACGTCAGAATTTTTACAAAAACAATTTTTAAAATTCACAGGCAGTAGATTCGATTGAAATCTGAACATAAATAATCCAACTTGCAACTTATTTATGCATTCAAAAGGCAATATTCTCAAACTAAGAAATAACGGCAGAGTTGTAGCTCTAAAGGGTAAATTACATATAGTCCGAATGGCTCGCTTCTGCAGAGTTTTAAGAGTTGTTAAGCGAGTATGATACGTGGAAGCCCAGGAGATATTACAATACGATATGTAAGGGTATATTAAGGAGTAGTACAAATTCACAAGTATATATTGCGGTAGAAGGTGCCGAATACGAGAAATTATACCAATATTTTTTTACATCTTTTTATATATGACATTTATATGCTCACTCCATGTTAAGTGCTCATCAATGTGAACACCCAAAAATTTAGTAGAAGATACCCTAGTTATGTTTTGGTTATCAATATTGATATTTAGATTGCAAGTTGGAACACATTTCCTTCGTGAATGAAACAATATGAAATTCGTTTTCATGAGATTTAACGACAGTTTGTTGGCTTTAAACCATTCTCCTACTAGACTTAATTCGGCATTAATTTTATTAACCAGTACATCAATTGATTTATCTGACATAAACACATTAGTATCATCAGCAAACATAACGAAATGAAGCAATGAAGAGGCAAAAATAATCTTGAAGAAACAAATAATCTTCTTTATTAATAAATTCAAACTGATAAGTACGCAGTAAGATTACATTGAAACATGAAAGTACAATCAAATAAGATCTTATCTAAACACACGGTTTGGCAGCCATGCAAGGCGCCGCCCTAGAGGGTGTTACGGGAATCGATCCGCGTACCTAATTATGCTCTCCTGGCCATGAGTGTTACCATTACTCTATCCCCCCTCCCCTCCCTCTCCTGACATGCCGCAACTTGGTATATATTAGATCTATTGATTGTGATTTGACTGACCGCCTGTGGATAAGCTGGTTCCCGCGACTTGGATGTTTTGGGCGCTGTAGAAATCTCGATATTACGATTACGATCCCTAAAAAATATGCGAGGATATGAGCTAGAAAAAAACCGAAGAAAGCATCTTGCTTAACAGCGAATCGTTTCTAAGAATATTTGTAAAAGTAGTTCGTAAGGTAGAAGTATAAATAATATAATTTGTTACCTTTACACTGATTGTATATGTGTTTTAAAAATTCTTTTAGTCGTAATATAAAAATCTATTAATATGTTCTTGCAAGAAACTTGAAAATAAGGTCTGTTAAACGAACACAAGGCTCTGTTAAGAGGAACTTTTCTCTGCGAATGTGTAGTGCCTTTTCTTCTAATTTTTATTGGTGCGCGTGTTGATGTAAAATTTCTGTTCGGATTCTAACGGAAATGGTTCGCGATTTTTAATTTAATTCACTGATTTGCTGAAGATTGTTGTGAATTAAAGAGAAATCATGGTCGTTGGTGAAAAGCACTACAAGCACACCGACGAGGGCCCGGTGAAAAACGTGAGGCGAAACCGCAGTCCGCCAAACGCTTCCAGAGGGACTGCTGAAGATGGAGCGGGTCCGAGCAACGACGATGACGGTAAATCTACCGGTACCGGTAAATAAATTATCGCCACAGTTAATTAAGATTTGTCGGATCCGAATTTAGCAGACTAAGCTAAGAATTGCGATGTTAGGTAATTAAAGAAAGTGTACGAATTACGATTTTAGAAAAGTTAAATAAAACGAGTTTATTAAAATAAAATACGAATTCGGTAAATTGATAAAAATGTTGTTTGTAAAGTGTAATAAATATACTTTTCGTACCTGCTGATTCCAAAAAATAAAGGTGAGCATTCAACCAATTGACTACAGCGTTGGGCTAATTTAATTTGTAGTTGTCCTATGTTGAGCCAAAGGAGACCTTAAATGAACCCAATGGTGGCCAATAAATATGACTGTCTGGATAGGGTTGCTCTACACCTGGGTAGGGTGTCAGTAAATGGTCAGTATGAGCACCAAAGCTTTTAAATTATTGTGGAGGTAAGTACAGTTTCAAGTTTAAATTCAAAGTCATTTATTGACTCGTCAAAAGCAGAAAAAATACAATAATGCTACAATGATAATATATGTTGCAAAAGCATTTTGTTATACTCACAAGGACAACCCTGAAGGGATCGACTCGCATGGTACAAGAAGACCATCCCATTACTGTTTGGATTGTTTCTGATGGCCCACTGATTTCCAGTTTTGTTTGAGATGTTTAGTGTTGACCAAACTTTACCGCTAACTGCCCCGTCTAAAGTTATGTGTTCGTGCTCGAAGTGTGCGATGAGTTATTCTGCAGATGATGAGGACTAGTGCAATTGACCGCTTTGGCTTCATGTCTTGTGTTTTCTGTTCATTTCTAGATTGTGTAGTGCGAGAAGGTCCTGAATACCAGGCTACAATTCCACAGTACAATCCAAGTGAGCTGCATAAACTTAAACTGGCATTTTTTGATTAATAGTTAACTTCAATCAATCAATCAATCAAATTCGTTTATTCAAACATTAAGTTGACACAGACGCAACTTAGACAAACAAGACTATATAAAAGACAAATTCTAGGGCCAAAAGTACAGGGTTTTATGCATGAAATTGTCAATAAGCATTCTTATAAAGGATGCGTGAAATGTAGTTGCGGTCATCTTTATGCAGCAGGAGAAGTTATGAGATCTAGTACGAAGATTATGACCACCGGTGCTACGAGGGGGGGGAGGGTCATGCCCCGAAAGACATGGTTGGGATCATTACAAACAGCCTTAAAAAATTGTAATCAGATGTCTCGGCCATGTGTGCCGCATTGGCCGCATCCACAGGCAGGAAACCCAACCAGATCATGCGGTTGAATAAACGTTCAATCCTGTCCCTGTCCTTCTGGGAGGTGAAACCCCACCATGCAGGAGAGGCGTAAAAGATCTGAGCAATAGCAGTCGTCTTGGTGACATCATGGAGGGACGCAGATGAGAGACCGTGAGAGCGAAGAACTCTTAATGCATATAGAGAAGAAGAGCTGGTTGCGAGTATGTTATCCAGATGTGTTTCCATCCCTAGATCCGATGAGAGAGTTACGCCAAGGATCTTGATTGTAACGACCCGTTTTTGAGGCATTGAGGCGGAGGTTGTTCTTTGCCGCCCAGACTGATATGTTCAAATTCTTCTAAGGCAGTGTGCAGGTACGAGGAACCAACTAATAAATATGAGTCATCAGCATATTTGACTTGTATGTTAAAACTGTGGATCGGATGTAGATCAGAGACTCCAGTTATGTAGGAAAGAGGGCCGACAACCGATCCTTGCACCACGCTGGCGTTAATATGTGCAATCATAGAGAGTTTATTGGCGTATCTGGTAATATGACCTTTATATTTGAAGTATTCAATTAGCCAGTTAAAGACATGATCTGGGATGTCTAGTCTTCCCAATTTCTCGGCAAGAGTGGAGTGGCGGACGGTGTCGAAAGCCTTGGAGTAGTTGGTTGATATAACTACAACAAAGTCATTGGTCTGCAGCATATCTGTGATGTGGTGTAAGATGGCTATGATGGCCGCTGTGGTTGACCCAGTTGGCCGAAACGCATATTGGTCCTTCAGATCCTCAGACGCCGGAATGGATTCAAGGGCTGGATAGAGGTAAGTGTGTACGATCGCTCTTTCAGTCTTGGGCCAGTGTAGCTTCTTTTCTGCCTTGGTCACCCTGGCTTCCTCTGTCCCGCATTGGCACAAAACAGAGGAGTAGTCCTTGAGCTAATCCTGAGAGACAAGCATATGTGTGAAGTGTTAGTGACTTCATTTTCTTAGCCATGGCTATCGAGAAAGAGTGGCTAGTCAAATTTCTATGTCTCTGTCTATCTCTCTGCCTGTGTCTGTCTGTCTCTCTCTCTCAGCATCTGCTCTTCTCACTTCCAGCATTAGTGGTTAGTGTAATGTAAGTGATTTATTAACCTGTTAATATTAGCATCTCTTGTGTCTTACATGTCTGTGACCACATGCAAAATAACGACAGAAATGTCAGTGGCTTGTTGGAATTATGAAAGCCAAGACGTTGCAGAGAATGGCTTGAGCACACAGAACCTTAAAGTTCACTCTGGGAGTGCTCGTTATTGTAGTGGTTAGCATGCTGAACTGTCAATCGAGAGGTTGGGGGTTCAAATCCCTGCCAGAGCAGAGATTTGGTTCGAGATTTCTGCTTCACCTGTGCCCTCTAGCCAACTCAGCCATATCGAGTACACTGGGATGATCAGACGGTGAGGGACAGGACTAGCCTCCTGCCCTCATATGCCGAGGTTAAGAAAATGAAGTTGCTAACACTTCATACCCATGGCTGCCTCAGGAATAGCTTATGGGACTGCTTTTCTTCTTCTAAAGTTTATATAGCAGCGACGTTTGCAGCTCTTTCAAGAGGTACTGAAAGGGCTTTATTGTATGTATGTAATAGGTATCAACACAATTTACTTGTACAAGGCATTTTTTAAGGACTTAGCGAAAACACTGGCACATGACCGTTGAACTGTTTTATAAGTTCAGTCTTAACGCTGTGCTGAGTTGTTTGGGAAGGAAGAATTCAATTTTTCAGAGGAAGACGACGACGATGATGAAAATAACGATGTACATGGTTGTTGAATCTGTCCTTGCTGCAGATTAATTATTATTATATTATTAATTAGTAACTTGCACTGCACAAGCCATCAACCGATTGGAACACCAAAGTCAAACCGTAATGAGGTTTAACTAGTTAATTAACTACAAATGGTTCTGTTTCATTTCAGGCAACCAGTCTCTGAAGGAAATGCCGGACTCCAACCACGCGGTTCGAATGTGGGCACCAACCCCAAAATCTATGGACATAAAAGGTATTTCGATCGAGCAATGTTATTCTCTTTCTGTGTAGCACAGCACAGGGGAAGGTTCTGGTCCTCAGTTGATATCTGAGACCGTTCAAGGCAGGAACTGTTTTATAAATCACAGCTATTACAGAGTTCAGGTTTAGCAGGATCTGGGACAGGCATCTGAGATGTTAGATGAATGAATTATAGTTCTTGTTAGGTACACTTTTCAGTTCTGTGTTTTTATTCTGTTGTCCTAAAGTATTGTAAAACTATTAATGTTAATCACTCGCCATTTCAAACTAATTTGTTGTCAAACAGGTGACCCTAATAAGCACGACTTCAGATACTTCTGGGTCAGCCCTTTGTATCCTGGAAACATATATGTAGGTTGCATCATGTAATGTCTGTTTTTTGGGAACAATAAATGAAATGAAATGAAGAAATGAAATAGCAACAAAGGAACCTAATGCAGATTTGTGGCTTTGTAAATTTATGTAGTTCTTCCTTGTAAGATGTATGCTGTTATTAAATGTCAAGGGCCTTGGCAGGAATTTTCTATCAGAAAACAACAGTCTTCTTATACTTTCAGAACTTTAATTTTTCTTATATGTAAAGTATGATCGGTTGAACCACTAAGAGCCATGATATTCACTTTTAGATGATTTTTAATCTGTGTTGGGTCATGGTTTGAATTTAAATTTTAAATCTGAGAACATTTATCCTCTCAAAATCTACTCTGTTAATGTATGGAGAGCTTAATTTTGCCTCTTAAAATTTAGTCTTTTGAATTTAGAACCCTAGTTTTCTCATAAAATGCAGTGTTTTGTGAATTAAGAGTTGTAATTTTCATTGCAAAGCGTAATCTTTGTACTGAGTGTTACATTGTTCACTTGTAAATTTTTAAATTTTGCATTTCAGTCAATCTGTTTGTCGATTTCGCACGTGAGAATTACAAATACAACGAAGAGCAGGTATGTTGCCACTGGGTGCACTTAACTTCATTCCTTGTCCAGCCATTTGACTCCACCTCTAATCTAATCTAATCCTATAACTTATATAGCACCTCTATCATAATGCATAAAGCTTCAACTGATGTTTTATCAATTGAAATTATAGTCGTGGTCTATTAGAGGAACTCGTGATTCATCAGAGAAACTTATAATCCATTAGAGAATCATTGGAGAAACTTATAATCCATTAGAGAAACTCATGGTCCATTGGAGAAACTCATAATCCATTAGGGAAATTTATGATCCATTAGAGAAACTCATAATCCATTAGAGAAATTTATGATCCATTAGAGAAACTCATGATCCATTGGAGAAACTCATAATCCATTAGGGAAACTCATGATCCATTAGAGAAACTCATGATCCATTAGAGAAACTGATCTTCTGGATATTGACCTGATTTACGGCTTGGTTTTGGTGCACCATCAGTTGATGCCTTGTGCAGTGGACACAGGCACAATAAAAGTTACTAATTACAATCATTTATATTCATTATTTTAGAGTTGGGAATTGTGATACCATAGTAAAGCCCTGATAAAAAAAATGCCAATTTTGTGTTATGATTCTGTTGTTAATGAGACTTTTTTTAGCAGTTCATGTTTGCAGAATTTGCATGTTGCTGTAGTGAAATGAAGTTTCAGACATGCCCTTCGTCTTTCAGGCTCTGGGATTGCTCTACTGGCATGGATACAATGTCGACCAGGCTTTGGCCGACCTTCCGAACTTTGCGCCAGCCCCAAACAACTGGACTGTGGAAGATTTGGTTCTCTTTGAACAAGCGTTTCACTTCCACGGGAAGAACTTCCAAAAGATTCACGAATTGGTAGGCGTGCTTTCTTTCTGAAGCCCCATCTTATCTAATCAAAGAGTCATCGAACAGGGATTATGTCCAGTGGGGTATTAGTATGGAATACAGTTGTACTCAGAAGCGATTGTTGGTGCGATGGAAGTTTCTAGTTTAGATGGTGTTAGAATATCAGATAGTTGTTTGCATTTACATATTGCACAGGGAGAACACTAGGTACACCGGAAACTATGACACCATTATAATATGAATTCTGATATAAGATTGTTTGGTTTATGAATCTGAAAATTAGTTCAGCTATGTACCATCACCTCATGCCATGACCTCATACCATAACCTGGTATATTATGACATTCCATTAACTGCCTTATAATGAGCTCATGGTATAATGAGGTCAAGGTATAACAGGGTCATGGTATAAAAAGGGTCATAATAATAATAATAATATTTATTCTTTAATTAAGCGCCTGCAAACGCACTGCGCTGTACATATACATGTTATGCGATAAACCTTAACTACTAACAGAACAGACAGCCTGCAATACACGGCGCAAATTGCAGCCTACAAAGCATGTCCGCGTATGGGACTCGATCTCTGTACCTCTCGCACTCTACGCCAGATGTTATCCAATGCACTATCGGGCCTCCCCGATAGACGGCATAGACGGTCATAATATACTGGTGTCATATCCAAAGACGTTATGACAAGTTTCTGGTGTGTGGCAACTCACGAAATGCTCACTAATGAAGTTGCGAGACCTCTGTGTATTGCAATTGAGAGAAAACTAGATTTTGACAGAACACAAAGTAGGCCTGTTGCTATTGCCAGAACAGTAAATGTTACAGTTGGCAGAACAGCTGACAAAGTGCTGAAAAGTTGGCAGAACAGCTGTTACAGTTTATAGAACAATAACTGTTACAGTTTATAGAACAATAACTGTTACAGTTTATAGAACAATAACTGTTACAGTTTATAGAACAATAACTGTTACAGTTTATAGAACAATAACTGTTACAGTTTATAGAACAATAACTGTTACAGTTTATAGAACAATAACTGTTGCAGTTGATAGAACAATAACTGTTGCAGTTTATAGAACAATAACTGTTACAGTTTATAGAACAATAACTGTTGCAGTTGATAGAACAATAACTGTTGCAGTTGATAGAACAATAACTGTTGCAGTTGATAGAACAATAACTGTTGCAGTTGATAGAACAATAACTGTTGCAGTTGATAGAACAATAACTGGTGCATTTGCAGAACAGTAACTGTTGCAGCTGATACAGTTGGTAGAGCAATAACTTGTTGTTGGCAGAACATTTGGATTTATACAGAGATCTTGTTTTTTAGTTGCCAGATAAGGACATTGGAGATCTGGTGACGTACTACTATCTGTGGAAGAAAATCCAGTACCGTGTCAGTCTGCTGGACAAGCGAGCCAAGTCGGCTGGACAGTGTGGCAATGGCAGGTCTGGCAAATCATGGCTTCATCTCAAATCAGCATTTGAAATGTTTTCGTATTGTATTGCATTGGCCGATTGTGTGATTGCGTAGTGGAATTATGAAAGTCGAATTATGCATGTTCTTCATAGACTATTCCCCCCCTCCTGCACCGATCCCCTTCCTGGTATGAGTTAAGACCAAGACCACATGGTTTCTCCTCCCCGTTAAAGATGATAAAAATTCCATATCTCGAGTATTATTTAAAAACATGTACTGAACAATGAATCTATAATTTTCCTGTTCTAGATTTACCTCAAGTATATTATAACGCCTACAGTCATAATTTACTAACTACTTATGAACTATTATTTATGATAATTAGTTGTAATATGTTACAAGCTGCGATTTTGTCAACTTACTTTTGAGAATAAACGAAATTAATTGATTGATTGACTGAGATGTTTCTGATTCAGAGACTCCTTGAGCACTTGGTTCTGCCCATAGATGTTAAACACGTTTTTTTCGTTTTTTATTTTTTTCCAGAAAACGTCGTTTTTTTCGTTTTTTATTTTTCTTGTCGTTTTTTTCCGTTTTTTATGTAACTTTATTTATTGATTTATTTACTGTCTGTTAATGTTTTTCAGTTTCTGTTCAATTTTTTGCCTGATGTCCCTTACGTTGTCTCCGTACTTTCAAGGATTCAGCTAATTTACCTCACTATTTACGTCATCATTTTGAGAAATAAATACTTTATGAAAGACCACAGTACCAGAAATAAAATTGTATTAAGTTATTTCTAAGTTATCTAAAATACCAAACAAAAAGGGTGCGGAATGGATTCACGTTACTTTGATACACGAGAAAGACAAAAACTCAGCATTGGTTAAATTGAAATGTATTTACTGTGAGAAAGTTTACACTATATAATCAATACCTACAAAGTTTAGTTTTTAATTGTGTCAGTTTAGTCAGCATGAACTTATGTGGACATATGTTTACAATTCAAATTTGAAAAAATTTCAATATTTTTAATTTCTCAATTTCTTATTAGACCAAACCTATAAGAAATAAATGATGTTATTTAGTGTTTACTAATAAAGTTGTGTTATTTGCTGATTAAATTCTGTAAAGAAGGTTTTTAATTTTAAATTGCAGTAGGGCCTACAAGATGCAAGAAAGTCAAATTATTTTCTTTTGTCGTTTTTTTCCCGTTTTTTTCCGTTTTTTATTTTTTCGAAAAAAACGACGTTTTTTTCCGTTTTTTACTTAGTTTCTATCGTTTTTAACAACTATGGTTCTGCCCAAAGGATTGTGATCGCTCTGTTTGACCTTGGACCATTTTTAACCTGTCGTAGAATGCACTTGTCTTTAACCTGCCTTAACACACACTTGTTTAGGCTGGGCATGCAGCACTTTTATGAGGTATTTAAAATGCGCTATGGAAGTGTCTTCATATATATGTACATACATACACAGACATACATGCACATTACACACATATAATATATATATATATATATGCACATACGTACATGTATACACACACATATTAGGAGACTTTATACAACCTGTTTCAGAATTAGTATCATTTTACACAGCGTTGTTTTATTTTTGCAGTGAAAAAGACGTTATTGAAGATAGTGACAGCGATTTTGAGAGCATAAGGGAACCACTGGTATGTAAACGAGTAAGCTTATAACAAAGGATGTGTGTATGCATAATAATTATTTTATATAGTGTCTCTCGGGAATCTCAAAAGTGCTAAAGTCTGTTCCAGAGGGATGGTCACGTGAAGGATGGAACATTCCGTTTATGGAACCACCCAAATGTGCTTAAGTCTGTTCTATATGTGGAGAGCCTTCATCATTTCTGCTCTTTCTTGGCTTTTTGGTGTATAAAGTATGACTCTTGCTTTCTGTTACTACTTTAAATCTTTTCCATTTGCCAAAGTGTTGCTTTAAGGCCGTCAGAGTACAGTAGAATATCTTGAAGGGAAGCTACTTAAATGCACTGAATGAGTGAATGAATGAATGAATGAGTGAATGACTGCTGTGCTGCTCTCCATTTGTTTTAGGCAATCATGTTTCCCTGACGAATTAAACGATTATCTGTACAGATCAAATAAATATCAACATTTATAAAAATAAATATCAATTACACAGTTTAAATGTAGTGCAATATAAATTCTCTGTGGTCTGTGCAGAAGGAAGATGCGAGCGTTGAACCAGTACGTGTGGTCAGTCGTAGCAAGGTTGAGGTCCACAACCGTTTCCGCAATAAGCACAAACCGCCTCCGGGCATCTACATCTCGCACGACGACCTGAAGGTTCTAGCAAACAGCCCGCACAACATGGCCGACGTCTTGCAGAAACCGCTCGAAGTGGAACTCGACTCACTGAAACGTCGTGTAAGTACTAAACGAACCGAGTCTTCATTGAAGGCTGATAATTGAACAGTTACAGCCTGTATGAAACAACGCTTGTAACATCATTAGGAAAATTCTGGAGGAGAAACATTGTCCCTGCGACGTTTGCCTAAAATTCCTATGCATGAGCTGTATTGGAGCCACCAAGCAAATGCATTGTACAATATATAACAGAACAGTTTATGTTGCTACCTAGAAGAGTGTAAGAAGAAAGCTTTGAATGCTTTGCCCCCAGCAGCAGCCCAAAAAATTAGAGCCCAACAAAATTTTGGCTCAACCCACACATATCCATGCCAAGTGTGAATTTTTTATACAGGTGAATCATATAGTTCTTGCAATAAGAATTGCTTAAAACTTTAGGACATTTAATGTCCTAGCTGCTGGGGTCCTGCCTCTGGTATTTCTACTTAGATAGCAGCTGGCAGCCTAAAGGGCATGGGTGTTCTGATTAACTGATGAACAGTGATTTTGTTTTAAATAGCTTAAATCTCCTGAATAACAACAAATTCTGCTTTGTGCGTTTTGGAGAATGCTGCTGCAGCATATTCCTTGTGTAAGAGTTATTTAACCTGAATTATGCCAGTAATCATAGGAAATAGATTTATGGAAACTGTTGTTGATTGTCACGTTTTTTCTGTACAGGTCATTGCAAATAAGCAGGAGATTGCTGCACTTAAACAACGGACATCCATTGGCATCGATCTCCTTCGACCTCCTGAGGTAGTAGGTGATGATGGTGGTGGTGCTTGAAATGGTGGTAGCTGTGGTGGTAGTGGTTGTAGGTGGTGGTGGTGATTATCGTAGTGCTGATAGTGATGGTGGTGCTGATAGTGGTGGTGATGGTGGTTGCTGGGATGGCTGTCCTGCGGGTCTACACCAGATCTCCACAGTTTGACCACCTCAGAGACATTCTAAATTTCTAATGGTAATAATTATATGCTTCATTATTCCGGATATTTTCTATTTCTATAGCGCCTCTCGAAGTCAACTACTACTCAGAGGCGCTCCCGACTACAGCATTTGATACTGTGCCGGAATTTTCACGCCGAAGCGCTACGAGCAATTGCGAGTGAAGGACTTGCCCAAGGTCCGTACGCAGCGGCTAGAGTGGGATTCGAACCTGCAACCCTCCAGGTCACAAGGCGCCGAACTTACCACTGAGCCATCACGCCCCACTATGGATAAACTCAACACTGCATCTAATGAAAATTAACAGGTGCAAAGAGATACACAGGAGAATCTTTATAAAACACTTCAAGTGGCTTCATCATAAACGCGAATTCTGACTGACACGCGACCATAGACGGCACTTTTCTGACGTGTATAACAGGTGCTTGTGTCGAGTGTATGGAGACATACGTATGTTCATACGTACATGTACGGTGTTGTTTTATCTGTCATGTCTATCTAGTCCAATGACTTCTCTGTACTGTATTGGTGTTTTCTCCCATCTTGCAGAATCAAACACCAGTCAACTCAAAATGGACTCACGATGAACTTCTTTTAGCAGTACAAGGTTTGTAAAACTTTCTTTGGTCGGTACTTGGTTAAATGGTAATATAGAATGATATCTAGACAGAGAGACTGACTGTGCGCTGCTGTCGCCTTGTCTTGCTCTACCTGATCCTACCTTCTCTCTGCCTCATCATAAGTAGAGCGTTGCCATTCCACAACTCTGCCAACGGTCCCTATCCTGGGCTCCCCTCCAGAGCCTGTAGCTCCAGTTTAGTGCGTGAAAGAACTGTAGACCATCTGGGCTTTTGTGTGCCTTGGTTGTCCGACTAGTCTTCATGCTAGTAGGCAGGCTAGAAATTGAGGCTTGGAATGACCTAGCATGGTCCTCCCTACTATTGCACCGTGCGAAGTGCTATAACAGATAGGGTCCTTTTGTTTCAGTTGTCCCTGAGACCGGGTCTGTATTGCACCTGTGCATTTCTGCGTTGATGATGTGCAGAGAATATGGAATTGGTACGATTCCACTCGATCACCAGTGTTGTCGTGGGTTCCAGTTTCTTCTCTAGGACTTCTGTGACCATCTATATCTCGGCCCATAAAAGAGCACTAGTTGTACATAAGATGCAACAGGGCAGAGTTTACCTTACCTAACCTTGTTATACCTTGCATTACTTTTATTTACCATACCTGTCTACTGATGCTTCTAGGAGTTCGAAGATACGGCAAGAACTTTGCGGCGATCGCCGAGGTCCTGGGAAACAAGACGGAGCATCTCGTTCAGAATTTCTTCTACAACTTCCAAGTTCAGTACAACCTCGACGCAGTCCTGCGAGAATACGAGGCCGAGCATGGAAGAAAAGAAACGGAAAACGTTGACGACGGTCCGACCGACGTCAGTAAACAATATTAGATAATTGGTCGATAAATAATTAGTCGATAATTAATCTGTTGTAGCATTAGTTTGTGTAGCGCCTTCCAAGAACAAATCCAGCCATACGAAGATAGTGGGCTACATTTGAAACATTGTGCAGAAGGAAAATTATTTTCTTGGGGCATATTTGCAGGTGGGATAATACCAAGATGGTCAAACAATAACGGATGGCAGAGTGGTCAGAGTTAGACCAAGCAAAGAATGGCCAGACAGCATCAAGGACTGATGCAAGACAGATGGCATGCGTTGAACATCTTGACCCAGAACAGAGGCCAGTGCTGAATACTGTGAGACGACGGAGACCAAAACCAATGGTCGATGGACTTAAAAAAGGAGAAAGAAGAGCATTTATATAGCGCCTCTAACGACCTCTGTGCAGTTTATATTTTTGCCAAGATAATCCACTTAAAACTGCCGGGCAGTGCTTGTAGGGGAGACTGCTGCATATAACGATTTTTGTTCAATTCTTGCAGAACCAAACGATCCCCATTACCATCTCAGAACTGATTTTGCTACCACTGAAACACAGATTGGAAGCTCCTCTTCAGTAGTGCTATATAAGTTTTCAGTTACCATTACCATTGCAGACTGAGGAGAAAGCAGGACACGCTGCACTTGGTTCTATTGATGATCGTGGGGCCAGCAACTTTCTGAGGTGCCTTGATTTTCTATTTTCAATTGTCAGATGGAGGTGGATTGTCCAGCAAGTGAAATGGCAAATCCGACATCTTCGTCACCTCCTCCTCCTCCACTCATGAAGCAGTTCTCTGGAGGCAGTCGGCATGGAAGCCACCACTCTACGGAAATCGTTCATAAGCCACCTATACTTCACCAGGCCGTCAAGTAAGACTCATCTTCAGCTTTAGTCATGCATTTTCGATGCTTGTTGATGACGATGGAGCGTCTTTAGGATTTCTAGGACGAGGAGTGTTATTATTAATAAAGCTTACCTCGAGAGGCAGCCTTGAGCATACAGTGCTAGCGACTTCATTTTCTTAGCCTTGGCATATAAGAGCAAGTGGTCAGTCCTCTCTCTCTCTCACCATCCTATCTTCCCACCGACAGTGTACAGTCAGTGTACTCATTGCAACCGAGTTGGCTAAGGGTGCAGATGGAGCAGAAATCACTAAACAAATCTCTGCGGTCATGGAAGTTTAAACCTCTGACTTTTCAGTTGACCGTTTCGCATGTTCACCACTAGGCTGTCGTGCAAGAAATGTCCATTTTTAACCTGGCTTGGTTTGTTCTATCCTGCAGTAACTGAAACAAGTTGATGCCATTCTTATTTCAGAAATACTTCACTGAACAGTCGAATGATTTTGCATCAACCACCTCCGCTGTTCAAACATGGAACCAACCTGTCGTCTTAAACCGTTTCAGCAGCCAAGTGAAACGGCCCTGCACCTGTAACGTTTCTGGAGCCGCTCGGGCCAAAACGTTTCGCTTAGCAAACAGAACAGTGTCTGGTTTAGGTGTTTAACATTATCCAGTGAAACAGTCGCCCTTCGTCTGTTTCAAGTGAAACGTAGGATCCGTTTGTGGTGTCAAGTGAAACAGTCAAGTAAAACATTTTGAGCCGTCAAGTTGTGGCTTGAAGTATCTAGTCCTGTCTTCGGCTAGTTACAGTTTGTAACTGAAGTTAGGTTTGGTTAAGTTTCTACTGTTGTCTGTTGATTTGATGTCAAATAAACTGTTCGTCAGGCTTTGCTAAAATAAGCATTGAATTTAGGATGTAATGAAGTGGCTTTACGTACATCTTGCAACTTGTTTCATGTGGTACTTAATCTTCATGACTAGGACTGCGCTGTAGATCTCGACAGTGAAACATTCTATTATTTGATTGCTATTGTGTTCAACTTCAGCTGTTGGTGTAATCATAATCCACCTTAGAGAAACTTGTCAGAGGTGCTCTGGACCTAGCAATATGACCTAAAAACTGCAAATGTGCTATGATTATATTACACTTGGCTGTAAAGTCATTCAAGCTTGGCTTGTGTCTGGTTGATCAGTTGCGATGGCGTGCATTAAATGATCAGAGATTACACTGTTCACCTTTACAATGACTTATTGAAAGGAACTGGCTTACCTCTACTATGACTGCGATTCAAGTCTTGATGTATGGTATGAGTTAGAAAAAAATGTGATCTGATGCAGTGTGTAAAGGAGGTGGATTTTATTGTGTTGCCAATATAGCATGTGAAGATACCAACACTGAAAATGTGTTACAGTAACATATTAATTCTTTAATGCTGCAAGTACGATGTTTTTTGTGTTTAAACAGTTGCATGTTGCTCTATCAACTCTGCAACTGTGCTATTGTTATGTTTGCACAATAGTGTATTGATCTATCAACACTGCAGATGTGTTCGCATATCAGAACACTATCGTGTTTATATAGGAGTTTTTGATTTATCAAAACTCCTAGTCAGTTACTAACATCAAGTAGCAGATGTTGACTACGAGTCTACGACCCTCATCAAGAAATCAACTACCCGGTACTAGGTTTGGCAACGGTTCCTTCTCTGTCGCTGGACCGCTGCATGGCACAGTCTTCCTGACCCTGTGTAGAATGCACCGTCTCTGGAGACAGCGGAAGACCTATCTTTCTAAACCATCCTATGAGTGTCATTGATTTTTTTTAACTCGTGTACAGCGCCCTTTTCTTCTGCCTCAGCTGTGCTACGGCGCTATACAAATCGTCTTATTATTATTATTATTGCCATCTGATTATGTAATGGACTGTTGGTAATTACTGTACTGTACATGTAGGTGTAAGTACCGCACAGGAATTTGGGCACTCGAGTGTTCTGTAGCATTTTACTATGCTGTTGCAAAAATTCTGATGATAATTGTCAGAAGCACAGAACACTAATACAAATTGATGCTGGACTGACGGATCAGCATTACGGATCTTGGGTTCCAGGCTCACTTATGAAATACTAACCTGATGCAATATGGCCCCATGTTGAGTCTGAAGTTGTTTTCTTTATTTCAATCTTTTTCTATCATTAAATGATGTTGGTAAATGATGTTGTAAATGTCCAAATGTCGTGTCTCGAGATATTTACTATTTTGTACGTCATTGCCAAGACTTATTGTAGTGTTTCACATATTTTGGAAAATAGGACTCTGATGTGTTAATGACCTTGTCGATATCAGCGTAAAGCTTACATAAACTTAGTATTATGATTATTTATTAGTTTATGATGATTTATAAAATGCAAGTTAATATAACTAAACGCACCGTGTATGCGATAATACACGACTAATATAACTACAATATGATTATAGGTATAGTACTATGAGTGGTGGGCCCGGTAGTCTGGAATAGACTTCCCTTAGAGCTCGGCATGTGCCCTGGGGTGACCCTGGCCTATTGCTTGCAAATCTTAAAACTGTCATATGAACGTGCTGGTGTCGGGAGCGCCTCTTGAGTAGTTCCCTTGAAGGGGCGCTATATAAATCTTCGAATGAATGAATGAATGAATCTTAAATAAATACGTTTAGCCTATCAGTTAAATGTTCTATGAATATATATATTAGTGCTGTACTTTCACTTCAATATTGGTGGAATCAGTGTGGGAATTCTAACAGGGTAGGCCTACAGTAATTTACACAACGTAGAATGCGCTATTGCGGTGTATTTAGTTACATAAAGTTGTTAATACTTATAAATTGTATGATAATAGATGTTGCAAGAGATGCGTAAAATGAGCTATGTAATGTCCAGATAAGTAAGAGTGATTGTGATTCTATATAACGACTGCTGCTGACTTCACTCGTCCGCGTGTGTGTATGTGTCTCTATCCATTTGTCTGTGTGGCTGCCTGTCAGGGTTATGTTTATTTTACATAAGCTACCAACTAAGCATTTATTAGTGATCTGCCCACATTACATACAAGCCGAAAAGTTAAGTACAAGTCAACAGTCCTGTTCTTCTCAGCTAAATTCTTCGGTCACGCTTCATTGTTCGCTGCGAAATCCCTGGCGGGGGAGTAGTTCTGCTGGCCAGTTTGTTTCTGCTACCATGACAGTCTTCGTCTCAACAGAACTAGGTGTTACGTGACGCAATTGGGTATTGCACTGCACACAGGTCATTACCAATTGGTGCGGTCTCTATTGCGAACAACATCGCTCTAAACACATCGTTTTCCGACAATTTCAACCGACACCGGCTTTCGACGTTGGAATTAACCGAATTCATTGATTTTGCACGATATTTGAGGTAAGTCTCGACATTCAGGCGTGAGGGTTTTGACTGCCTTTTTGACGAGATGAGGTAAAAAAAAAAGCTATTTTTGAGCAGAAGTGTCCCCCCCCGAAAATTCTCAGAAAGCAAGAAGAAATTCGTAAAAAAGTCATGAAATTTTTTGGGGATAAATTTTTTAAAAAGGTAATAAATTTTCTAGACGAATTCCTAAAGAAAAGGTAATAAGGTAATCACATTGTTGTTGGGAGACCCGAAAAAGTTGAAAAAAGAGGTGATTGACTAAAAAAAAGGTCATCAGCTTTTTGGGAGATGAATTCGTAGAAAAGCGATCAAGTTTTTGTGGAGACGAATTCCTAAGAGAAGGTCATCGACCAGACCATGGCCGACTTTGCCCCCCCCCACCTCTCAGACAAGATCGCCGCCACAGACTATTGTGGGTCGTGGTGGCTCAGTGGTAAGTTCGGCGCCTTGTGACCGGAGGGTTGCAGGTTCGAATCCCACTCTAGCCGCTGCGTACGGACCTTGGACAAGTCCTTCACTCCCAATTGCTCGTGGCGCTTCGGCGTGAAAATTCCGGCACAGTATCAAATGCTGTAGTCGGGAGCGCCTCTGAGTAGTAGTAGACTTCGAGATGCGCTATAGAAATATCCGGAATAATAATATAGCCTACTTATACATAATTAGGGCCTACATTTCCTTCAACTGGCTTACCGTCGAGCTCGACTTCTGGTTTCTCTGATTTATAGGTTTTCGACCTCTGACCTCTGTGATGAATTGTGACTTAGACTTCACTTGGAACCAGGGGCGGCGATCCAAGGGGGGTCGATGGGGACAAGAACCCCCACCTTCAACAGTGGGGGACACACCATATATTGGACCCCCACATTTTGAAGAAACCCAAAATAGGGTAAAACAATTTTGAGCAGATCAGTTCAAACCTTTTTTCACCAGATCAGTTCAAGTGTCCACCCCCCCACCCCCACCTGTCAAACAAGATCGCCGCCAGTGCTTGAACCAACCACCATCGACAGATGCGCCATGAATTTTGATGACGGCTCTATAGCCTACAAGAAGTTATATAAAAAGTAAACATATTATAAAAGCATAATGCGTCAATCATCGATTAGCGCAACCTAATTACCGTGTGAGCGGACGAAATCTAACTTAAGGATCAGATAATTTGGAAATTAGATCAACGAAATCCACGTGAAACTCGTGGTTCAGAAAGCGAAAACCAACTGCCGAAAATGTTACCGTTCT
Organism: Allolobophora icterica; assembly: GCA_963556255.1. Lineage (NCBI taxonomy): Eukaryota > Metazoa > Annelida > Clitellata > Crassiclitellata > Lumbricidae > Allolobophora > Allolobophora icterica. The sequence goes on along the minus strand of OY744606.1, from coordinate 758,442 downwards.
GATTCGAATTTTTGATCCTCGCAAGCCAAACCTACACAAATCCAAATTTAATTCACACCAACTTTGGGGTCAACATGTTTTACGGAAATAGGGCCTACGGCTAAATCTACAGAACACTAAAATGTGTTATTTAGCTAGGCGCCTATAGGCCCTATAGGCTATGTAGGCCCTAAATGCTTTCAGTAACATCTAAACTACCCGGACACCTCATTGCTATCTCTTCGCGGGTCTTTCACTCCAAACCACTCGCGGCGATCTTGTTTGACAGGTAGGGGGACACTTTAGAACCGATCTGGTCAAAAAAAGAGTTTTGAACTGACCTGGTCAAAAAAGAGGTTAAAAAGCTGTTGACATTTTTTGGTGTTTCTTCAAACTGTGAGGGTCAAATGTATGGTGTGTCCCCCCACTCTTAAAGGTGGGGGTCTTGTCCCACTCGACCCCCGGGATCGCCGCCCATGCTCAAAAGTTAAACTACTCTCGCAAAATTCTATCCTGATTCCTCGGTCATCTTCCCCTTTACCTCTCTCTGCTTCAATTCTAAACACCATCCACCGTAGCCATCTGACTATCAGCCTACCTGACCCTTTGGACCTTGACCTGCAGTGTTTAATCTAGTCCCCCTCGTCTGGGAGGGGAAACCAGGTTTCTGGGGGGAGCAAACAATTGACAAAAAATTTTTTCTTCCATCTTTAAAAAGTTTCAGACTTTTCCAAAATTTTTCCACTTTTCATCTTCGAAAAAAGTTGATGACCCTTTTTTTTTTAGGAATCCATCTCTCTGGGGGGGGGAAACCATGTATCCACATCGATCCTGGGGGGGATTTTTCCTCCCCTGACGGTCTGTACATTGTAATATTGCTCGCCTCTGGGGGGGGGGAAACATCAATCCTGGGGGGGGAAAGTTCCCCCCCAAAGACGTCTAGATTACTCACTGCTTGACCTGGAAACAAATTGACCATACCTGTCTATCAATTTTGTCTTGAATGAGAACCCGTGAATAAGACGGTTCCGACGACTTCGCTTTTTGGGCGCTGTAGAAATCTTGAGATTACGATTACTAATCTATTTACGACTTGGGTGACGAGGTAAGAAAAGTTACTATTTAATGATTATGATAGAGTTGTATTATCTGTGCAGAAGGGTGTGCAAGCGGTCTTCATCACCGCCATCACTATCTGTAAGACAAGGTCCAACGAAGCGTGACGATGTGTGGCTGCGACGCTGGATGTGGTTGGATGTTCTTATGGCTGATCGTTCTCGTCTTCTTCGCCTGGCCCATCTCGATGATCATGTGCCCCATCTACGTCATCCTGTTGCCGTGGAAAGCCTGCTGCAGCGGCTGCGTTCCTCTCATCGACATCGTCTACGAGGCCGTTCTCCTGCCCCTCGTCTGCGCCGAGAAAGCTGTCTCCGGAAGCCCTATGTGCTAGGAAGAGGACGACACCCACGCAGAGAGCTCTAAACCGCCCGCGGGTACTTCACAGAAGATCTAGCCTACAGACTGAAACACGCCCGATGAACCACATCCGACGACCCTCAACTTATACTCTCTGCAAGACGATTTTCCCCGTTACTTCCCTCGTCCACGCATTTCGATTACCGGTCGAGGTAGTTGTAATTGGACAATTATATAGCGCCGCTTCTGACGGAGCAAATAAATCAAAGGCGCTCTCTGCGCTAGCGTATAGGCCTATGTGATGTTAAATGCAGTATCGTAGCGAGGGGTGTTCCAGCGGTGCCGTGGAACTGGGCGCAACTGACGAAATGATTTAAATTAATTTAATTATTAAACTAATTACTTTATCTTGAAATATGAAATAAATGTAATAAAATTAAGTAACAACAAATAAAAGTGTATAATATTAATAGATAGCCTACCTGATAGGCCTAGTGCAGGCAAATTTAGTAGTAATTTGTTAATTTGATCCGGGGGGCGCTATATTAAAGCTTGGCACAGAGCGCAATTAGGCCTATAGCTTGCTAAGTTCCTGGTTAAATGTCATTTACAACTAGACTATAAGGCAGGGACGTCGTTTCACTGTTTACGGGGGGGGGAGGGGCACCGCACTGGCAGCGATCTTGTTTGACAGGTGGGGAGGGACAAGGGACACTTTTGAACTGACCTGGTAAAAAGAGGTGAAAATTCTTTCACACTCACACAAACTTTTTTTTACCTTTTTAGGTGTTTCTTAATTTGGAGGGAACACCTGTATAGTGTGTCCCCCGTTGTTAAAGGTGGGGTCTTGTCCCCCTCGACCTCCGTGATCGCCGCCATGGAACTTGGCCAGCTTGATAAGTTTTGTATTTGTCTACATGAGAAAAAACTGTAAAGCCAATGCTGCATGATGTGTGCAAGTGTGCATATTGTCACTTAATATAATTAGGTTTTGATGAATTTATTTATACTTGCAAAAATACTTGTGTAAAAAGCTATGCAAACTCTAGTTTTCTCCATAGTATATAATAATTCTCTGAATTTGAGTAACAATTTTTCTTTGTTACCCCTTTATTCTTCCTTCTTTTCTTGTTTCATCCTTTTAACTTTTTCAAAAAATCGAGGGGGATACCACCTACCCCCCCCAAATGACGTCCCTGCTATAATGCCCTGCAAAATTTAGCAAGGACACTCTGTTTCTTCGTGGGAACAGTATCTGGGGCTCCAACTTTCAATCCAGGGTGATTGTGTGATAAAGTACTGTTGTATTATACTACAGTAATTAGCGAAAATATGAGCAAAAGTAAGGATACTGACCATTGGCCAGTATGTAAACATGTTTATGATCATAATTAAAATGTGTAATTAAAATATCTGTCAGAAAAACTGCAATTCATGTTGCGTCAGAGTTGTCTCAATACTGTAAATATTAAATCAGAACTAGACAATGTACCGGGGTCTGCAATATTACATAACATATATCAGCAACTCTACCCTGCCACCATCAAGTACCCATATTGCCACATGCGAATATTGATCCCATACATGTCTCTTAAAACTGTTCTTAATCGCCAGAGTTGGGCTTGGAGCGCCTCTGAGTAGGTATCTTTGACGGGAGCTATAGAAATTCTCTGAATGAATGAATGAATGAATGTCTGACATCCCTGACGTGCTTGAAGGGTAACTGATGAGGAGTCAAGGAGTCCAGAAATCAAGCATGAGAAATCCTATGTACGTAAAAACAACTGGTGCTAGCCTAGACCCAGACCAACACTGTAACATGACAATGTTACAACTGAAGCTCTGTTGCAAATACAGTAGAAACCTTCAACCAAGTTTAGGAAGATGCCTACCAGTGTTTTAGCTGTTGGAGTGGGAGAGTTCAAAACCTAGCTCTTCTTCTAACCCCTCAGCTAAGTAACCAAAAAGATGTCGGGGGTCAGGAAACTAAAATAAATGAATCAACAGTTGTTGCAAAATCTTAAACTCAGATTTTGACTTGTGTTCGTGTACTTGATATTCTCGACCCTTAGAGATCAAGGCATCACATCTGAATCGCAACTAGAATTCTGAGATTTATATTTTCAGCTACCATGGTCCACGCACTGTTAACTAGTTTGAACAAATGTTTTTCATTGCAACAGAGACCACAAACAAAACTGTGAGCTGCGAGTTGCCATATCTCCTGAGCACAGTTTTCCTACTGATAAACTTCAATACAACACAAGTGGATTTTATACATGGCCCTCCTTCCAAATTTCAGAAGTGCACACACGACCATACGACAGAACATCGATGGTGCTGAGCAATTGTGAGTGAAGGACTTGCTCACAGTAATCACCCCAGTGGAGGCTTGAACCTGTTTTCTGTGTAACAGGCCAAGCGCTCTATCCGATCGGCTACTGTGCCCCACTTTTGTTTCTAACAACTTGATATAACACCAATTATGTTACACGAGGCAGCAATAACCCAAGAAGCTCAAAGGTGCTATACATTAAGAGTTTCTATACACATACAGAGTTTTGATTGCATCTCTGCTCTAAGTCTGGCCAAACCACAGCACACCAAAAATCATTGTACAGTCCAGTTTTTGCTCAGTAGTCCAATCTAATCAAGAACTTCTATAGCGCCACTGTAAAAATACTCAAGACATCAATTGATGCTCACAACTAATCACGATCGTTGTGCAGGACAAATTCCGTGGTGATACCAGTCGCAAACCAAGAAGCGAGTCCAAGAAGATATGGAAGTAGTCCCTCAGCTGAACTACACTCAGAGAAGTTCACCCATACCCTTGCACTCCATCCTCGCTGATGACGTACCTGCAGACAGCGTTCGGAAGATGGGGAGCAAAGACGCTCTCCAAGAGACGAATGGTTGCCTCGTACGTCCTTTGTCCTGTTGCTGTCTGCGTCTCTTCCGGTCGCGCTGAGTCGGACGGGTCGTCACGCGTGACAGTGATGTGTTCGTTTGTCCTGTGTAGCATCAGACGAACGGTTACGAGGTTACTCCAGGCGATTCCGAGCGCTGGTGTCTTTCTGTCGGCTGTGGAAGAGGAACTGCTTCCGATGACATCTGACACCTGGAAATGTGATGAGGCATTTACTTTCCAGTGATAACACGATTTTATTTATTTCCAGTGATAACAAATATTTATTCATTTATTTCTTTACTTTGTGTGTAGTTAAGGTGATCATTTAACTTTGAATTAGTACAAAGTACATGCAATGACTCAGCTGACACGGCCCATTGATTGGATGATTGATCATCCAATGACTGATGGATGCAGGGTCTGTAGAAGCAAGCAATGCTAAAGCACGATAAGTATGTACACCCATGTGTATTTTTACGTCACTACACTTAGTGCCTCACAGCACCTCAGAAAACACTTCTGGGACAGGTGACCATTTATGGAATATCACACCACCTGATGCCAACTCATCCTTCCATTCTTCTGGAGTTGGTCAGTAAGTATTAACACAGGCTGGAAGGTTAAGTGTCCTATCGTTTGATTGCTCTGGCTGTATTTGTACATCGACCGACATAGCTCTATACATCAAGAACTCACTTCTGATGAGTTCCTACCCATAATCGTAATCTCCAAATCTCTAAAGGCAGGAAACCAATATATTGACGAGTGTTGCTGCTAAGGCAGGTTTCATTGAGGTAGAGAATTCTTGGAAGGTAGACGATCGGATGGATAACATACAGGTGCGCAGACAAACTGTCATCGAAAATCCTTGCAGCCCCTCTTTCAGCAAACCTAGTACAAGTCGGTCTCTATTCTATCCAATAAACATCATTAAATTCATTACAAACAAATAATGGTAGTTCATCAACTGCTATAACAAGAAAGTCGCCACCAGTGGGCAACTGCAGACACATGGAGTCTGACCAGAGGATTACATCTACTTGATTCTAAGGTGGATGGACTGATAACATAAAGTCGTGGACTGGATTATTATTGAAAGACACAAGAAAAAGAAAACGGAAAACAACTGTCCGTGGTGTGGCCATCCTCGGAATAAAAGACGGCTAAAGACAAGACATGATTTTAAATCAGAGGGTAATTGTTGGCTGACCTGATTAACAACAACAACAGGGATGTTGTACATGTTGCTGAGCTGAAGCAACTGACCGCCAAACGCACTCAGCTGCTTTGCGCGCTTGACAAGATCGACATCCACGTGGTCTGGTCGAAAGACTGCGGCCAAAGAATCAACGATGATCAGCTTCACTTTGCCAGACTTCAGGAGAAATGGAACTTTGTGCCGCAGACAACGCCATAGATCATCCTGACAGAATATCCGATATGACAATTCAAGTTCCTCATTTACTGACAAGATGCATTTGTATGTACGTATGTATCTATGTAAGTACTATGTATGTAATATGTATGTATGTACATATGTATGCATGTATGTCTGCATGTATGTATCTATGTATGTTTGTTTGAATACTTTAATTTTTGAATGTATATATATGTATGTATGTATGTATACATGTATGAATGTATGTATGAAAGTATGTATGAATTAAAGAAAAATATAGGAAGGCCTTTACCAGGAATCTGAGAAAAGACTAAGAAAAGCCTTTTCCAGGTGGCTTTGATGGGAAAGGGAGAAGAAATGGACATGGTAAGGTCTTTACCAGGTGGCTTTGATGGGAAAGGGAGAAGAAATGGACATGGTAAGGTCTTTACCAGGTGGCTTTGATGGGAAAGGGAGAAGAAATGGACATGGTAAGGTCTTTACCAGGTGGCTTTGATGGGAAAGGGAGAAGAAATGGACATGGTAAGGTCTTTACCAGGTGGCTTTGATGGGAAAGGGAGAAGAAATGGACATGGTAAGGTCTTTACCAGGTGGCTTTGATGGGAAAGGGAGAAGAAATGGACATGGTAAGGTCTTTACCAGGTGGCTTTGATGGGAAAGGGAGAAGAAATGGACATGGTAAGGTCTTTACCAGGTGGCTTTGATGGGAAAGGGAGAAGAAATGGACATGGTAAGGTCTTTACCAGGTGGCTTTGATGGGAAAGGGAGAAGAAATGGACATGGTAAGGTCTTTACCAGGTGGCTTTGATGGGAAAGGGAGAAGAAATGGACATGGTAAGGTCTTTACCAGGTGGCTTTGATGGGAAAGGGAGAAGAAATGGACATGGTAAGGTCTTTACCAGGTGGCTTTGATGGGAAAGGGAGAAGAAATGGACATGGTAAGGTCTTTACCAGGTGGCTTTGATGGGAAAGGGAGAAGAAATGGACATGGTAAGGTCTTTACCAGGTGGCTTTGATGGGAAAGGGAGAAGAAATGGACATGGTAAGGTCTTTACCAGGTGGCTTTGATGGGAAAGGGAGAAGAAATGGACATGGTAAGGTCTTTACCAGGTGGCTTTGATGGGAAAGGGAGAAGAAATGGACATGGTAAGGTCTTTACCAGGTGGCTTTGATGGGAAAGGGAGAAGAAATGGACATGGTAAGGTCTTTACCAGGTGGCTTTGATGGGAAAGGGAGAAGAAATGGACATGGTAAGGTCTTTACCAGGTGGCTTTGATGGGAAAGGGAGAAGAAATGGACATGGTAAGGTCTTTACCAGGTGGCTTTGATGGGAAAGGGAGAAGAAATGGACATGGTAAGGTCTTTACCAGGTGGCTTTGATGGGAAAGGGAGAAGAAATGGACATGGTAAGGTCTTTACCAGGTGGCTTTGATGGGAAAGGGAGAAGAAATGGACATGGTAAGGTCTTTACCAGGTGGCTTTGATGGGAAAGGGAGAAGAAATGGACATGGTAAGGTCTTTACCAGGTGGCTTTGATGGGAAAGGGAGAAGAAATGGACATGGTAAGGTCTTTACCAGGTGGCTTTGATGGGAAAGGGAGAAGAAATGGACATGGTAAGGTCTTTACCAGGTGGCTTTGATGGGAAAGGGAGAAGAAATGGACATGGTAAGGTCTTTACCAGGTGGCTTTGATGGGAAAGGGAGAAGAAATGGACATGGTAAGGTCTTTACCAGATCTGCCGCATGCTCTACGAAGACGTTATCCATGAGAATGGAACCAACAAGTGGACGACATCGCAACTGGAGCCGATCCACCATCTGCTTCAGGCGTCGGCTTGGAAACGCATCTTCTGTACAGATGTACATGGCACCTACACACAACATCACCATCATTAATTATAATGAAGTCATTTCTTTTCTAAGGCCTTTACCATGTGGCTGTGATGGAACCATTACTACAGGGTAGACCCATTAAGGTGCAGTTGTTAGGGAACATGTCTTATGAGACAGCGAATCATGCTGTGTGTTAAAAGGATTAATCCTGAAAAGTTGATATTTAGTGCTATACTACAGTTGTATGTTGCGCTAACCAGCTTGGCATGTTATGTTAATAGTATTGGGGGATATAGCACTACTTCGCGTTAAGCAGAATGGCACATCAACGGGTTCATACTGTATCATCTCTGTGACCTGATTGCTTTTGTCACGATCAATGGTACATCAGTCAATCACTTCTGCCACGATCCATAAGTCGATCACTCCTACCATAATGCATAAGTCAATCTCTCCCACCATGATCCATAAATCAATCATTCCTACCTGATTCTAACCCTCCTGCGCTCAGTGGCATCTGGACCGTGAGACATAGTTGCAGACAGAACTGTGTTTTTCCACTTGCACTCTCTCCGGATATTTCCGTTACCGCCTGCGACAGAAGACCACCTGTCCAACAAACAATGAAGACTCATTGAAATCCAACATCATTTATTTAAGAATATCCAAACAAAACATGATGGCAGAAGGTTGAACCAAGTAAAACATGATAAAAAGCAAACAAAGAATTTCTAGGTGCATAGGGACTTAGTAAGTCACTGAAAGCAGAGAGAGACATAGACAGACAGAGAGTGACAGACAGACAGAGTGAAAGACAGACAGAACAGAGAGACACATACATACATTAATACATAAAATACAATACAATACAATACAATAAAACTGTAATTTGATACAACGCCCTCCTTACGAAGTTCAGAAGTGCACATTGAAGCCATGCAACCACTAAAAGCTATAGGTAGACTGGAAGAGGTAAGTTTTCAGTTTAGAGCGAAAGACAGAGAATTCAGAACATGAGAAGGAGGAGAGTTCCAGATGGAGAAACTGACAACTGTTGATGAACTCCGGCCAAAAAAGTCACAACGTGTACCTGGAACAACATACTTTCCAGGAAATACTGCTCAGAGAGGATTGGTCTTTGACAGAGCTCAAGACTGTAACAACCCTGAAAGATAAGTATGATGGCAGAGGATTTGCACATGCCTTGTACGTGACGAGCGCCAGCTTGAAGCGAATGTGCTCATAGTCAGGAACCCAGTGTAGAGAACGAAGAGCAGGTGCGACATGGTCTCAGTACGAGAGTCCAAGACACAGTCTTACAGCTTGATGCATTATTCTAGTTAGAGTAAGCAGCGTGCATTCAGGGAGACCATACATATAAAACATACCTGAGAACACAAAACAATGAGTACCTTTGAGGAATGAGTCTAAAATCTCACATCCGGTTGAAAGTCTCTCACGACACAACTGCGGTGGACAACTTTGATTCTTCCTCCACAAGTCAAATGCTACCAAAATAACAGTCTTCACCATTAAATAATTCAAAACTTAGTCATGATAAGTTTAATAAAAGAAATCATTCACCTTATTATAAGACTGCCCTACTGGCTCTAAGATCACACCATCATAAATTTAAAACTTCCAAGAGCACCATTTACTTAAAAACTAAGTAGAAATTGGGACAACTGCAAATCTGCCTGGTACACACAAATGTGAATATCTTTAAACTTGATGGACATTGCTTTACCTGTAACCGCTGGTACATGAGGAATTGTTCGTGCAACAGTTTTCTGTAGAACGGAAACATCAGAGGCTGAAAGATGAGTTAATCTACCAATGTCTGCGGCCGACAAACTCAAGATTTGTGTGAAGTCCTTGAGTCGAGCTGCGACAGAAACCAGTTAGCCATGTCTCTGATTCAAGTTTGTACATCTGGATCATTGATCTCATATTATTTATTTATGTATACACATTCAACTGCTGTGAGCATTTCATAAATCTGCAGTTCTTTTGCAAAATAACATAACAACGGACTATTCAACCACTATCCAAAAACCACAAAAATGGGAATTTAAACACTCCAGTTAAAATCCCATTACGTAACTGTGACAAACCTAAGCCACCTATAGCCGGCAGCTTTTTATTTGAAGACAGGTCACGCCCACACCAAGAGTAAACCAGATTTGCAGTCTAATGAATAATCTGCTACTAGATTATACGCTATTTTCACCTTTCGTCACAGCAGTAAGTATTCTCGGGTGGACCTCTAGGTCGTAGAAATTGTTCATTTTAATTCTTGAAAGCTAACATAATTGTAAAATGTTTCTTTAAGCAACGAAAAACATTTTCGATTTTTGCGCTTAGCAGCTGCTCATCTGCTATAGTCTGGTGCCTTGCCTTCGTTATCATAGCCGCCATGTTGCTCAATGTTCTGCAATCGATAGAGGGCGCTTCAACCTTCTTCGCCACCGCAGCTTCATTTTCGTTTCTCTGATTTTGGTTTCTCTTACTGTCTTACATTTGGCTTTCCATCTGGCTTTTCAACCAGGTTACGAGTTTTGATAGTGATATGATATCAGCTCGTGTCTTTCGCATTATGATGTTGCTTCTGATTAGGCTACGATTACGACGACCATGAGATAATAATAATAATATTACAAAAATAAAAAGAATAGAAAAATAGTAACACGGTGGGAAGCCTTTTGTATCGCGCTACCAAAGCTGGCTTACTTACTTAATTTGGGCCTCGTTCGTTCTAAACTACCCCTGAAGCAGACATGGGTGAATAAGCTTGTTCCCGCGACTTCGCTCTTTCGGGCGTTGTAGAAATTTCGAGATAACGATGGGTATGAAGTGTCAGCGACTTTATTTTCTTAGTCTCGGCCTCTTCTCATCTTCCCACCGACAGTGCACATTCGGTGTACCGTACTCATTATAGCTGAATTGGATAGGGGGCGCAGATGGAGCAGAAATCTTGAACCAAATTTCTGCCCTGACGGGGGATTTGAACCCTCCAACCTCTCGATTAGTCCAGCGCACTAACCACTACACTATCGAGCATCCCCGTTCGTTATGAATTTGTCTTAATTACTGACACTGTGGAGCAGCTACGAGTGCATTCACATCGAACTCCGCCACTGCCGTCTTCGGGTGTAGCCAGTCTCAAGTCCGGCGAAAGGAGGGGGCGATGCTAATCATCTCTGTTATAATTCAGCATCATTTAACAATAACAACACGTTGGGCCAATGTTTCGACGAAAGGGGTCATCCATAAAGTACGCCCACAAGAATGACCTACCATGAACTGCCTCCCCTTGTCTGCACTTGGAATTAGGCCTACTCGCCCCCGTCCACTTCTGCGGATGTCTGAATTCCAACGGAGTGTGCCAATGCTTAGATTGAACTTCTCGGCTGGTCATACAGGGTTAATTGTGCTACGAGGTGGGGTGCTTTGATATAGTGTATGATTGAAACGGTTTGTACTGAAGAGATGTACTCAGATAACCCCTTTTGCCGGTTTCTCTCTCTCTCTCTCTCTCTCTCTCTCTCTCTCTCTCTCTCTCTCTCTCTCTCTCTCTCTCTCTCTCTCTCTCTCTCTCTCTCTCACACACACACACTCACACACACTCACACACACTCACACACACTCACACACACTCACTCACACACACTCACACACACTCACTCACACACACACACTCACACACACACTCACACACACACACACACACACACACACACACACACACACACACACACACACACACACACAATAATAAAGACAAGTCGAGTTCTCCAATTTCCTCATCCCGCAACATTTGCATCGTTTATTTCAACTCATTAATTAGTGACAACAAACGAAACAAACAAAGAATCGCCGATCGCCAGAAACGTCTCAACATCACAAAGCAATTTCCGTTTCTCTCACTAACAACGAAAAGACACAGTGAAGCACATCAGTCCGACCCCTCCAGCATACCCACAGGCGTTATTATGGGACCCATATGGGTCCTACATGGGCTCCATGTGGGCAGGGAACCCTACCTTCGCCTCCTCCGAAAGAAAACACATCGAAACGTCGCTTAGTCCAACTTGGAATCAGTTCAATACTTAATCAACAGATAACTCCCCCAGTGCTAATTCCGAACTATTTGGCAACGTAACCCCTTCAATCTGAATTGGTTTTGACGGACCCCCGATCTAAAGGAACCATACTCAGGCAGAGTATATTGTCTTTTAACATTGATCTGTGCCTACATACGCTTTGTAATCCATCAAAATTAGATGAGAAGTTATTTTAAATGAAATTTTCCCATGGAGCCTTTGTCCTCTCCTCGGAGGACGATTTATAATGTAACAACACATTCAAACAACACATTTACCCTTGTCTCCCCCTCACAGGAACCCTAGGGTTCCACGGAACACACTTTGGGAAACGCTGATCTAGTCCTACCGAACCTAACCTAACAATCAAGTGTAAGGCCATAAGAGTTAAAAGTTCACCACCAACAACAACGAAAATGCAAGAACATAATAAATGACGTAACAAGTTACGCGTGTAACCAAGGCAACGGTAGCCACGACGACGTCAAATCAGGTACGTAACCAAGGCAGCGGTAGCCATGACCTCATAAGGCCTCTAGGATTTGCATATGGTTCACAGGATGGTACAACAATGAGCCCTTTACGACCCAACTGGGAGTGTTAAGGGCTTCTTAAAGGGGTTAGAACGGCGACAGAAAGTTCACATACAACACCGAATACAAAGAATTTCTAAACGAAAAAAACTACTTTAAAATTATCTATTTTACCCTCCCCACAAAATAAGAGTTAGATGGGGTTAAGATTTCAAGGCACCGGTTGTTACACTTATGTCACAACATAGCAAGTTAAGTAACCATTATGTCACAACATAGCAACTTAAGTTACCATTATAAGGAAGGGGCGTTAAAACTTCTGGAGTTGACCTGCACGACATCACCCGTGCAAAATTAAGACAGTACTCAATAGCGCAAACGAAGAGCTTCCAGCAGCAAAATGAAAACTCGGTTGAGAAGCTCTCTCAACTACGGACACTTTTGTTTATCGACTCGTGAGCAGAATCAGTAGGTTTTAACACGTGAGCCAACTCGATCCACGTAAAGTTTGTACGGTCATCTGACAAGACGTTTGTCAGGCATGAACAGAAAATGATTATGCATTTACTAAGCACCACAATCTAATGACCAAGGTCCCTACAGAGTAACCGTCTCAAAGGAGGCTTGAACCCTTACTCTCTGCATCACAATGCGAGCGCTCTAACCAATCGTGTCCCGCATTTATTCAAGTGATTCCGCACCTTCTCTGCCATCAAGACAAAACTCAATTTCCTTTTACAGTACCAGTTACGAACTAAACTACACTTCATTTGTACATTAAGCTCTACTAATCGTGTACTAACAGCAAGATCTGATTGCCTACCAGTGCCTAATATCCAGTGTACCATTTATTGTTGCTAAGCATAGCATTCTGTGCACAGATTCACGTGGAAGGCTCTCCAAGGGAGACATAACTAGATTTTACATGACAAAAGAGTACCTTGCTATGTTCACAGCCAAGAACAAGTACGCGATGATTACTGAAGCAGTGGGAAAGTGAACGCAAGGGTAACAGTGATACATTAGTATTCGCACCATCTCTGTAAAGAGTCCTCAGATCCTGAGGTCGAAAGGTCATTTAGCTGGGATGCGAACACTGTCACCGATGATAAAACTCCCATATTCACCTCCCAACTAATGCTGGCAAGTATTTACCATTCCTGAAAGGATGGAAGGCTGAGCTGGCTTCTGGTATTCAAGAGACGGTCGTCACCCAACTAGTAAAACAAACAAGGCCTGATGGCGCACAACTCTACTGCGACAAAACCAAGCAGCGACAGATGATGGGTTCAGTTCCATTGGAGTGGCTTCATCTATGAGCAAGCGAGGGATGAATTTCATATGCAAGAGTCCTGACCTTGAAGCTTCGCAGGACTTGCCATCGCAGAACTTGCCACAACAGGCCCTGCCACTACAGGAAATGCCATTTCTATTGCCACTGCGAATTCCTCTATTGGCAATCGGTCCAAACACAAAACAGCTGCGAATGGAGCAAGATCTTTTACCCCAAGGCTTTTAAAAGCGACACTCGTGTTTTGATTTTCAATTTGACGTTAGGCTCATAGCAAGGTCGTTAACACAGTTCAAATCCTCTGAGAAACATTTCAAACCGAATATACACATTCCACTAAATCCTCCACCTTCTACAGCTCACAGAAACAGGAAATAAAACATTGACAATGAAAAGCTAATCAAATGGTTCAGAATTAACACAAATTCATCAAATTCTGTAAACTTGGAGCTTTTAAATTCCACAATTCGTAAGCAGTGCGAACCACCTTCGACTCCAATCACTGTAAGTAAAAACACCGTAAAACCGGTCATCGTGAAAAACCCCAACTGCACAAAACCAGCGTTTGTGTAAGAAAGAAAGAAATCAATCTTTAAACCAGGATAATTATCGTAATATGAAAACGGCGAATACAGGCGCTCCCTTGTGACGAAATCAGTCAAGCATTCGGTCAGTAAAACAAAACCTACTTAAGGCAAATGGAACTGGCTTCCATGCAACAACATCTCCTCTCAGTACCTTAGAAACTCCAGACTGACATGACAGACATGGTATTTATCAGAACAGTTTTGTAGCGCAGTTTCTCAGGACCCCTCAAAGACGCCGACACTTTTCTCTCTGTGAAGGACACAAGATAACACTACTTATGAAGATGAAATTAAAAGATTTCTTGAGCTATTATTAACTAGTAGAACACTGTGATTGGAAGGCATGGCTACATGCTCGCAAATACCCCTATCAACAGCAGTTCTCCAAGACCAAAGACCTCGGTTGGAGAGTTATTTTGGCTTAAGCGCCAACATGACAACATGTAACCAAATGACCTTTCTTTACAACCCACGTTTTGACATGCTGCAAACGAAACCAAACCCTCAACACTGAGTCTAACGGCTGACAAATTGCCAATCTGATCTTCTGACAGGTGGAACGCACAGATTCCCAACAATCTTATTTTAAAATCTCAAATTAAAAATTTACCACACTTAGTGATCGGGGAAATGTGCGAAAAGAACCGACAAGAAAAAAGACAAAAACTCGACTGAACACAGGTGATAAAATGACCTTCATTGACACATCATCACAGATAATAATGACATAATGACATGCACTACACACATGACAGCCAAGTGTACCAGAACTAAATCACTAAATCACTAAAAGACACGACACGGCTTGGAGCCAAAGCAAATTACCATTAGCCATCACATTCTGTGAGCCACAAAAACATTTCCTTTAACACGAAAATCCCATTAAAAGAAATTAAAAATAACTCATCTCGACAGTTGAAACTTCGGAGTTTAAAACTCATTCAAACGTGTTTTTAGTTACACAGATTTTTAGCTTCAAACGACAGTAGATCCTCAATTTCCCGTTAAATTAATACGCTTAAATAATATTTAATATTCAAATACAACAAAACATTTTCAATAAACCAACTGATAACGCTGCGAATAACTACCAAGTCGAAATAAAACCCGAGCTCTGCCTCGTGGAATTTCCAACACGACAACACACCCTCAAATCACGCCCCACTCGAAAACGAATCGGCAAATCGCTACGAATCACATTGACCACGAATCAACTTGAGCCATCCTACTTCGGTCCCTCCAACCGCTGAATCGTCCAATCGGAAAAGCTGCATCGAGCGTACTTCAGTCAACTGCGTCTCAACGCGTAACCGTCACGCAGCCTTGTGACGCGGTCCACAGCATCCGCAGGCAACGCCCAGCCGGTGACAGGTACGGAACGGCAGATAGCACCAGAGACAAGGGACGACGAGACAGATGAGGACGAGGACGGCTCTCCTCCGTCCGCTTCCTCGTCTGTTTCCACCACAGTCCAGCCGATCGCAGTCCTCCGAATCGTCCTCTTCACCGTTGCAATGGTAGGCGACCGCTTCCTGGCAGCAGACACACGTTGCGGCCTTTATGCAGGCGAGGACGCGGTCGGGGGCGTCATGACACGACCCCGGCCGATTCTCGTCGAACGAAAAGTACTCGTCGCAGTAAACGCACCGCAGCTTCGGACCCTGTGGACGATGTCGCGACGTCGTGCTCAACTTTGACGTGCTCGACTTTGACGTGCTCGACTTTGAGGTGCTGGACTTTGAGGTGCTCGACTTTGAGGTGCTCGACTTTGACGTGCTCGACTTCGACGTCGCCGGCAGCGACTTCTTTCGCTTAAGCCACTTCCGGCGCGTCTTGATCGGAAGCGGGACAGGGACCGAAGTCGAAAAATGTGTGCGGCGTGGGTCGCCGGCAGGACGTGGGGGTCCGGCCGGTGGCACGGTCGCATTCCCATAAGGCGACGTTCCGAAAGCGTCAAGGGACGGATAGCAATAGTCGTGTGTTTCGGGGGCGGCATTTCTTGCGAAGTGGACGTAAGAGCCGCTGAAGTAGATTAGGTCGTCTGCTTCGTCCGAGGGAATCGCGAGGAGCCCGACCTTTCGGCCGAGGTCCTTCGCGTTGGCCTCGATCCAGATGTCCGGGGTTTTGTCGACGCCACTGTTCGGGGCAACATCGACGTAATATCCATAGTCGCCCAAAGTCACGCCTGTCGAGGAATCGGATGGTGGCGATGAGGTATTTTCGAGCGGGAATCGAGGCGGGGCCTTAGGGGGTACGACGATTTCTGGTTGGTCCCTTGTGGCTGGCGAGACAGTCGGGTGATGTTTGATTTGGACCCGTGGAGTGATGCACTGTGGTCTTGCCTGAGACGTTGGCTCCTCGGGAATTGGCGGCACGTGCGAAGAGTCTTTCGTGAAGGGTCGGTGAATGACAGACGGTGGGGAGCTGGTGTCGTCTGAATTGACGACGGTAGCTTGCGTTGAAATCTGTATCTGCTGCAAGAGCATCAGAAAAACAAAACAGTCTTTATGGATTTGCTTTTCCAACGAACTAGTCCTAAATTCTATGTATGTGGCCATTGAGTTGGTGCATCAGACATTTTCAGACTCTCCTATGCATCCGTCAGCTCTTGCCACCTCTTCGTGAGGACAAGTACTCACTTCGTAAGAGAGGATATCCCTTCACACTGCCTATTGTAAATCAACTGTTTAAAAATAGTTTTGTTAATTGATGTATCTTTAGTTATGTTTTATTTGGGGATGGGGGATAGATGAACGGTAATACTCTTGCATGAAGAACATAAGATCTTGAAAGAGACTGTTCAATACCCATATGCTACCTATACGTCGACTCAGCCTTCCATTCCTTAGGAGGCAGCTGTAAAACGAGCAGGCGCCTAACATGTTGCCAATACGTGTGTTCTATAAGATCTTGATAATTGTACCGTCATATGTTTCAATGTTACTACTTACTTACTGTGGTTTGCCAGTAAGCTTGCCAATTAAACACGAATATATTATTATTAGTTGTGCATGTGTGACTTTATAATCTGCTCCCGTTACAGTTTATTTCAAATATGCATGTGACCGTTGTATACAATGCAATGCATGTGCGCTTGTCAGATGCTAATAAAGGCTACTTACTTACTTACTTAAAATGCCAGTTACTTACTTACTTAAGAGGCGCTAAATACACGATACACAGACATGTGGATTACATTACAATACATTCATAGGATGAGTCGAGTATTGAAGTAATAATAACACGGACAATTTCTATAGCGCTGTAACACGACCATGCCGCTACAAGGGCGCTGTACAGACACAACCTACAGCCTAACATAACATCTGGTCCTATTCAGTAAGATGGTGAGATGATAAGTAAGATCACCTGTAGAACGGTCAGAACCTCTTCGGCCATCACATGCAACTGGGATTTGCAATCCATCGGTCCTAGACAACACAAAAGCAACAACAACAACAACGTCAGCAGATGAACAGATTTAGAAACTCCTCTATCTTATTATCCCTCTTTGTTTTCAGTCTTTACAGACTCCACAAAGATTTCTCTGTATACTCAACTGGGTCTTCTGACTTTCTCGAAATGACTGTTTCGCGGACAAAGATGGCTCTGGGCATTTCTGTTGCTGGCCCTAGACTCTAAAACTCTCTTCCGGCAAAAGTTCACTCTGTAAAGTCTGTTCTGGTCTCCAGATCTCAACTAAAAACTTATCTTTTCCTGGAAAATTTCCTCCGTAGGCGGTTTCCGTGTCTTCTTGGCTTTCAACCGGACTCACCCTGGAATTTGGCTTGCACAATGATACCGCATAGTAGAGACCGTCAATCGGCGCCTGAGCGTTGTTACATTGGCGCTACAGAAGTTCTTCAATTCGATCAGATCCTTGAAATTTAAAGTAAAGAATAAGATCAGTGAAGTTGTAAACGTGGCTTGAGTCTGTCACAGAATCTAAACAAGAATATTATTTCTAAACATTCTATGGATGATAACCATAGCCATCACGGTTAGCAACAAACCATCCTTCAACCACCCACCACCCGACCAGCTATCCGTCCATCCATCTATTCATTCACCATTCCAACGACCCCACCATCCACCCACCCACCCATCATTCTATACAACCATTTACCCACCCACCCATCCGTCAGTCCATCCATGCATCCATCCAATCATCCAACAATCTCATCATCCATTGATCCAACAATCCAATCATCTTATCATCCATCAATCTAATCATCCATCGATCCGATCCTCCATCAATCGATCAAATGATCCATCCATCGATCCATCCACCAATCCAACGACCAATGAAGCAGAACTCCCAACGAACCGTGTCGCATGTTCTGGTCGATGAGGAGCCTCTGAATGCTCTTGTGGAAGGCAGTGGCGTCTGACGATGTCTGGAACGTCAGACCGAAGCGCTTCCGGTTCGTCGTCCAATGATGGAACGTCGGGTTGACGGAAGTGTACTCGAGGTCACTCAAAAGTTCACAGTGCAACGCCATCTGGCAATCAACAGACAACAACCAGTTGACAACGCCATACAACAGGACAATGCCGAACAGGAAGAAGATTCAAAACAGACCTGAGTGTACCATATATTATTAATTATTAATTAGTTAATTAACTGATGAAATTAGCAATTTCTGTAGCATCGGTATCTAAAATTCATTCAGTGCACCAAAGCGAAACCGTCTTAAGAAGATCAGATTGTACAGTACCCCTTCAATGAATCTATCATGCAGGAGGCAAGGCAACATACTGCCCCGAGAGAAAGAGAAGTCTCCAAGCTTTTCTGAAAGGTGCATAATTAACTACTATTGTCATTACAATTACAATTAACACATAAAATATCATAGTTACAATATTACATACATCACAATTACAATTATTAACATAATTACAATTATTACATAATTACAACTATCAAAATTACATTTACACACATCATAATTACAATTACTTACATAATTACAATTGTCATAATTACAATTATCATAATTACAAATACAATTACATCACAATTACTGCTATTTACATAATTACATTTATCACAACTACAACAACAAATATCATAATTACAATTATATACATAATTACACAATTATCAGAAATTACAATAACACAATCAAGTACAATATGTGTTATGATTACAGCATCGTAACGTACACTTTTGTCTGCTATTCGCTGTCCCAGAATGATGTAAGCGACATAGTCATCTCCATCCTCGTTGGCGCTGCGTGGTGCGAGGATGCGGTGGAGACTGACAATGCTCATCCCTCCTCCACTCATTGGCACCCACATCCCAGTGCTATCGTCTCTTGTCATCACCTGCGCTTTAACCTTCACAAGGCAACCCAAGTTCCATTTACTGCAAGGAAAAAAAACAACAACTGGAAATTAATTACATATTTGTAATTCTGATCAAGGTTATTGTAATTATGATAATTGTCATTTTGTAAAATGTTGTAATTGTGATATATACTTGTAATGTAAGAAGAAGAGGAAAACTTAGAAAGAGGAGGAAGAAGGAGGAAGAAGAGAAGGAGGAGAAGAACAAGAATAGCAGTTCCATACGCTAGCCCAAGTGCTAGTGACTTCAAACTTATATTCCCCATACGGTATACAAGGGCGGATGGCTAGTCCTCTCCCTCACCGTATCATCTTCCCACAGTCAGTGTACTCATCATAGCTGCGTTGGCTAGGGGGGGGGGCGTGGGTGTAGTAAAACCGTGAAGCAGAATTCTACCCTGTGGCACCAAAACCAAGCCGTAATCAGGTCAATATCCAGATGATCAGTCTGTAAGACAGAGAGGCAGCCTATGGTAGATAAGCAATTTGAAAGAGGTTTTAAGTTGAGAACGAAATGACACAAGCGACTGAGCAGAGCAAACAGACACAGGGAGGGAGACAGTTCCAAATCTAGGTCCAGGAACTGAAAAAGCTCGTTCACCAAGAACAGTTCTTGATTCATGTAAGAACAGAGAAAGACAATCAGAAGACATCGCTGAATAAAGGCTCTATAGAAGTAACCAGATTGGATTAGATTAGATTAGATCCAGGTATAAGGGTAAGACGTAAACAGTGAGTAACTGACAGACGACGTGTGTGTGGTCAAAGATGAAGAGCGAATCCGTTGGGAAGTTAGTACCAGAGAGACAGGTTAAGTACTAATGATTGTCGAAACCGCGAACCGTCCGGGCAACTGACAGAATGATGAAGAATGGGTCATCAATCACCGCGTCTGGGGGGGGGGGGCGAGGGGAATGCTCGATGACCCTGTGGTCCTGCGGGGGAGGGGTGGTCCACTGGCCCCGGTTACCATCAGAACCGAGGCTAAAGAACAGGAAGAGGGGGCGGGAAGAAATTAATGAACGAACGAGAGGGGGAAGACGCCAGAGGAGAGAGGGGAAGAGAGAGAGGAAGAGAGAGAGGAAGAGACAGGTGAGTTGGAAGACGAATATCAAAGAAGAGATGGCGGCATGATAAAGCGATGGAGGACAGGACCAGTAAAGCAGAGATATGGAAGAGGGGAGAGAAGATAGAGTAGGAGGAGGAGGAGGAGGAGGAAGAGGAGCAGGAGGAGGAGGAGCAGGAGGGGAGGAGGGGAAGACAAGTATAGGAGGAATATGGGAGGAGGAAAGGAGGAGAGATGGAAGAAATGAAGGGAGCAGAGAAGCAGAGATTGATGCAAAGAGTATACCAAGAGAAGGAGAAGGAGGCACAGAGAGACAGACAGACAGACAGACAGAGACACAGACAGACAGACAGAGACGGACAGAGACAGAGGAAAACGAAGAAGCAGCAAACGAAGAGGAAGACAGGTGAGGAGGAGGAGGAAGAGGAGATGGAAAAAGAAGATGAAGGAAAGTAACAGATTATTACTACAGGCGCTGGTTTCCTCCTCCCCCTCCCCCTCCTCCTCCTCCTCCTCCTCCTCAGGCCACGGAAGGAAGAACTCGGTCGGGAAAGACAAACGATTGAAAGACGCCAACAGCGGCCACACGCACTCACACGGGGGCCCCACAAGAAGACACACAGGTACACCGACGGGCCACCCACCCACACACGCGCCACACCCTCCCCCTCCACCCGTTTCGTGCGAATACCACGGGATTCTACCAATCAGGCGTCTGTCATGCAGAACAGCTTGGATTACACGGTTCATCAGTTCTCGTCCACCCTCCCTCCCCTCCCTCCTCCCCTCGGTTCAAACGAGTCCGACCTTCATCTGTTCACCCAGCTGAAATACGGTCACTGCTACAGACCATCGTCATTTGCATTGATCGATTGGATGATCAATATGATCAGCCGACTGGATCATCATCATCGTCATCATCATCATCATCATCATCATCATCATCATTATCGTCGTTATCATCATCGCCAGCGTGCATTTCCCAGTCATCCGAACAGAGATCTGTGTATGCAGATGAACTCTGTGTTCTTATAATGAACTCGCTAACACCACATAGCCCAACATATGCTGCAACTTTAACAGGCATTTAAGAGGCATTACATACTAGCGTCTCCTTAATACTTACATACATGCACAGATACGTTCATACACACATATGTGCATACGCACACTTGTATCTTTCATATATATACTGTTGTGAGTGGCCTACAGCCATCCCGCCATTATCATCCTCACGTGCACTTACTAACCTTAGTTAAGACGCACCTCGTTTGAAGCTAGAAGTAGGATGGTCTCGTTGGCTATATATAGCAGTGTTCTTGTGTCTACAGGGAGACCGGTTTTAGTTAAGTAAGGCGTAAGACGTGCACTGGTTGTGTCACGCATTGTAAGTACCCTTTGTGGTCGTTTTCAGAGAGTGTACCCTACGTGGTCGCTACTCATGTTTAATTGCCGGTTCTCGAGTTGTATCTTCCTTTGTGGAGTTTGTGCAGGCGTCTTCTCGGAGAGTCTGTCTTTTGACGTTTCGTTTGTCTTGTATGTGTGAGTATCGTTTCAATTTTGTACATAGTGTAAATATACGTTTTATCAATATTGCGAAAGTCTTCGTTTTTCTTGTCATTTCTCGTATCATTCTAACTCACATTTCACCTCTAGACTAACAAGCTAACATATGGGGGCTCGTCCTTAAAATTCACCGTTTTCCGTTTTGTAAAATTGGAAATTGGGTCTGCGTATTTGCGTATTTGACGGTTTCTTTGGAAGTTGTACACGTTTTTGTGCATACGACTTTGTATCATGGCTACATTTGGGTCTGATACATCGGCAACCGCTTCTCCGGTTGGGAGTGTCCTTCACTCTCCGGTGACTAAGCCTTTGAGTTTGGACGACATTATCGATATGTCGGCTGATGAATTAAAGCTTGAATTAGAGAAATTAGATCAGGACACTAGGGGCATGAGTAAGAGGCAAATGCTGAAAATTCTTGCTAAATTTGTAACGCAGGAAAAGGAAGTGTTCGATTTTGGAGTTAGACCGCTAGAGATTGGGTCTCGGGAAGCGGTAGAAAAGACTGAATTGACGAAGTTAGATAGTGACAGGGAATTTCAATTGCAGAAATTGAGAATAGAGAGTGAAGACAGAAGGCGGGAACGAGAGGCTGAAGACAGAAAGGCTGAATTACAGGAAAAATTGAAGATGGAGGAAAGAGAACGAGTGAGGAGAGCGGAGAGTGAGGACAAAGTGAGGAAAGCGGAAATGGAGAAAATTCAGGCTGAACTGCAAGAGAAAGAGAGGCAGAGACAATATGAGTTAGAGCTAAAGCGCATAGAGGCTAAGGTTTTGAACCCAGGTCCCGAACAGGACAAAGATGTGTTTCGCATAGCTTCTGCCATCAAATTGGTCCCTAAATTTGACGAGACGAATATAGAACATTATTTTGTTTCCTTTGAGAAGGCTATGACCATTCATAAATTTCCAAGAGATAAATGGACTGCTTTGTTACACCCTCAATTAACTGGTAAAGCTCAACAGGTTTTTTCGGAGTTATCTCTGGAGGGCTGTAAGAATTATGACACCCTAAAACAGGCTTTGTTGACTGCATTTGCTAGGGTGCCGGAATTTTATAGGAAGAGTTTTAGAACTTTGGTTAAGGGTGCTCAGGAGACTTACTCTGCTTTCGCTTTCCGCTTAGCGTTACCTTTTCAAAGGTGGCTGGAAGGTGAAGATGCGTTTAATGACTTGACTAAGGCCTTTGAAGTCTTTAAACTTGAGCAATTTGTGACTTGCTTGCCTGTTGAAATCCATAGATGGATAATTGACAAAAAGCCCGCGACAGTTTCAGCCGCTGCGAAGTTGGCAGACGAATTTGCTATTCTATATAAGCCCTTCCCTGTGCATGCTTCTGTCTTGCATTCGAATGATGAAAAATGGGAAAATTTTGGATTTGGTAGTGATTCGGGTCGTGGAGCTAAAACTCATTGGTCGCCGAAAAATTTTCGTAAAGAGGGCCAATTTCACAAGTCATGGGAGTCCCAGATTGTTTGTACTTACTGCGGTAAATCTAATCATGGGGTTTCTTCATGTTACAAATTACATCCAGAATTGAGGCCAAAACGGGATTTCGCTGCTCAGCAGAACACCAGTCCTAAGAATGTAGGATTGGTCACGGGTGTAGATACGTCTGTACAAGTGAAGGATGGGCCGACTAAAATGGTCGACGCTGGCTACTTGTCATTCTGTTCGTCTGGCTATGTGTATACGCCCACTGGACTTTCTCGCAATATTGTTGTGTTAAGAGATACTGGTTCTTTGCAAAGCTTGGCTAGCAAGGAATTATTGCATGCTAATGAGTTCTGTTACACCGGTGAGGTTCGCCTTATTAGAGGTATCTCGGGTGTCACGCTTCGTGTTCCTTTGGTTGAAATTCGAGTTGAGTCTAAGTTTGCTAACGGCACTATCTTATGTGGGTTGGTAGACCATTTGCCACCTGGCATTCACGTTCTAATTGGTAACGACTTGGATAGTCCACAAGATGAGATAAATGTGGGAGTGACTACACGCGCTCAAGTTAAATTGACCGATTCTGGCTCTTTACCTGTGTCGCATACTCAATCTGTAGAAGATAAGTCTGCTGATATAAATGTGCAGTTAGACGTAGACTTGAGTGCCTTATTCAAAGAGTCTACTGCAGTGCATGCTGATTTAACAAATGTAGAGTCGCGTGTTGATTGTACACCTACACTTGATGTCGGTTTGGTTGTGCCTGCAAGTGTGAATGTGTCTGAGTCGCCTAAATTAGAAGAGGTGGTCGCAAATAGTCCTTTGGATTTTGTGCAACGGGATGAATTGCTGGGCATGCCTAGTACGTTTAAGGGTGTGTTTAGCGATGTACCTGGCAAGACTTCACTTATTGCACACCGTATTGAGTTGATACCTGGTGCACGACCAGTACGACAGACAGCCTATCGGTTGCATCCTGAGCGTATGGCACAGGTAGACAAAGAGATTAAAGGCCTAATTGAAGAAGGCATTGTAGAGGAGTCCGAAAGTGCGTGGGCTTCGCCTACTGTACTTGTACCTAAATCGGATGGGTCTTTGCGGCTGTGCACAGACTTTCGTAAGTTGAATGCGCTTACGGTAGCCGATCCTGAAAATAAGAAGCAGGTTCAATCTTTTCTGGGTTTGCCTGGTTATTACCGCAAGTTCCTACCGCATTACTCTCAGTTAACGTTACCTCTTACTTTGTTACTTAAGAAAGGTCACCGGTTTACTTGGTCTCCTGAGGCTGAGAATGCATTCATTGATTTGAAGTCTAGGATGGCTTCGCGGCCTATACTTAAACCGCCAGATTTTGACAAACCCTTTAATTTGGCTGTAGATGCTTCGTACTTTTGTTTGGGAGGTTGTCTATTTCAGATAACGGACGAGATTGAACATCCGGTCTGCTACCTGAGTCGGAAGTTGAGTTCGGCGGAAGTACGCTATTCGACCATTGAGAAGGAGGCACTTGCGCTGGTGGTCGGTGTACGCGCGTTCAGCGTGTACTTTGGTTCCGCTCCAGTGGTTGTCTATACGGACCATAGTCCACTACAGTTCATAAATCGCATGGCTCCTTCGAATGCGAAACTTTTGCGATGGAGTCTTGAACTCCAACAATACTCATTGAATATGTGTTACCAGACATTTTAAATCGCTCCTCAATTTAAATGTACGAACTTTCCATAGATTTCTACGGACTGTTGGTCTCTTGCATTAAGCCTACATAGATGATTCTTTTTTGTGTTGTAAACGTTTCTAGTGGACTGATATGTTATGAACTTTAGAGACAGTTTCAATTCATGTACATTTGTAGTTTCTGCATGGTCGGAAACACTTTTAATGTTTCCTCTTTTTCGTTGTCGGGGGGTCTGTTGTGAGTGGCCTACAGCCATCCCGCCATTATCATCCTCACGTGCACTTACTAACCTTAGTTAAGACGCACCTCGTTTGAAGCTAGAAGTAGGATGGTCTCGTTGGCTATATATAGCAGTGTTCTTGTGTCTACAGGGAGACCGGTTTTAGTTAAGTAAGGCGTAAGACGTGCACTGGTTGTGTCACGCATTGTAAGTACCCTTTGTGGTCGTTTTCAGAGAGTGTACCCTACGTGGTCGCTACTCATGTTTAATTGCCGGTTCTCGAGTTGTATCTTCCTTTGTGGAGTTTGTGCAGGCGTCTTCTCGGAGAGTCTGTCTTTTGACGTTTCGTTTGTCTTGTATGTGTGAGTATCGTTTCAATTTTGTACATAGTGTAAATATACGTTTTATCAATATTGCGAAAGTCTTCGTTTTTCTTGTCATTTCTCGTATCATTCTAACTCACATTTCACCTCTAGACTAACAAGCTAACAATACATATACATATACATATATATATATATATATATATATTATATATATATATATATATAGGGTATCCCCGCTAAGCGGGACTTCCATCCCATTGGGGATACCTATTGCTTCATATGTCAATCCTGAAAATAAATTACACATATAAGCTCGACGATTAATTGATAATACTCTGAATCACAGAACAAGCATTCTTTTCTTTTTGTCCAGAATTGAATCTTACTGTTATAGTAATTACAATTGGCTTTTGATTTGTTAAAGGATTTGTACTTGGTTGTCATTTGATGCAATAAACACATTGATTGATTGATTGATTGATTGATTGATATACATATACCTGCATAAACACATATACTTACATGCAGACACATACATACATACACCCTTACATACATACATACAGAGGAGCATGCACACCCCATAGAACCCCTAAAGAACTTATCAAGACGGTCCTAACTTCGCCTTCATCTACCCACCCAATCCATCCATCCACCCACAGATCATCGTACCCTGGCGGCAAACAAATAACCGCTAATATAGCACCGTAGAAAACCACAAGGAGTCAGTCGTGCATGGGCAGGACTACGCCGCTTCCTCCTTATACTCGGGCGGTTCCAGACCCAAGCGCAGACAAAGGAGGAGGGCAACGCTAATCGTTAAACAGAAACAACCCGTATACAGCCGTGGGCATGAAATCACAGCCTATGTCTCCTCAATCGACGAACAAATGCTCCATTCAACGTTCGTCCGAAAAGTCGTTTCATTGAGCAACGACAGAGGGCGACAAGGTCCTGTCTTTAGACGATCCGACTTCGCCTAGGATCTCTTCAGTCGAATCACTCATGCGGAATTCCTTCAAACAGACCGAAACGTTGAAACCACCGTCATCTTACCTGTATAAGACGCTCCGAAACAGTCATCCCGCATTCTATTGTCTGTCGGGCACCCTACCTACCTGTGGCTATCAGAAAGACAGTAACGCTTTTTGAGCGCTACCGTTTACAGAAGATGAAGAGGAGCAGTCCCTTAGGCTAGCCCTGTGGTGTGGGTATCAAGCGTTAGCAACTACATTTTTCTTAGCCTCGGGATATGAGGGCGATGGCCAGTCCTCTTCCGCGTAGTCTCATCTTCCCACCGGCAGTGTATACGGTCAGAGTACTCATTATAGCCGAGTTGGTTAGGGGGTGCACGCCAAGTAGAACTCTCGATACAGATTTCTGCCCTGGTGGGGATTCGAACCCCGCCTCGAACTCTCGAACCACCAGAACTTTTAACACCCTTTTCTCAAACTAGAACGTGGCTTTCTAGAATAACGTCGGAAGAGGGCGTGGCCTAACTGAAGACTGAGGAAAACTGAACGTAAATTTTATTGAACACGTCAAAATACATGTAACAGTGTCAATTGTACCCATAATTGTAATCGCAACCTTAATTGTACCCGTAATTGCAATCATAATCGTAAACTCCAAATTTCTAAAGCTCTACTATAATAAAGGCTAGGCGCAGGACACCAGTTCATTCACGACCACTTGCGTCGTATCACAGAGGTTGTCCAGAGATCGACGTCCAGTGAAGGTCCGTGTCCTGTTCGCTGAAGCTCCTGGCTTTACTGGAACATTCTTTTCTCAAAGTAAAAGAGCAAGAGTGCTTATGGTTTCAGAAGAAGCCAAAAACCGCAGACATACTTTATTATTTCTGCATTATAACGCCAAGGTCTGAATGGGCGCACGTATACAAAAGAATCTGTCGTCACGTCAAACGATAAATCTTGCTCGCAGATGGGCCGGATGGCACGCCACAACCACCACCACCACCACCACCACCAGCTCCACCACCACCACCACCACCACCACCACCACCACCACCTCCGAATGATCCGACACGGCTCTTCATTTCGTCACGTTTTCCCCACAGAAAATTTCGGTGGGAACTCGGGTGATCGTTGGCGTAAAATACCATCAACTTCCTTCAACACACACGATCTACCACACGACCGATTTCCTAGAACGGAAGTCAGGATTTCCAACCGTGAGTGAAGGACTTGCTCAAGGTCCATACACTCCATACACATCTTTTTAAACTAGATCATACGACTGTCGCTGAACTCGTGTACGTCGCCTTTTCTTCGGCCTCGGCTGTGCTACGGCACAATATAAATCTGTACTGTGTATACGAACATTGAGCAAGTCCTTCACTCGCAATTGCTCATCGCCATCGATGTTCTGTCGTATGGTCATGTGTGCAATTCTGAGTTTTTGAAGGAGGGCAGAATACCAAATGCAACTGTATGGTATTGTATTGCATATATTCAAATGCAATACAAAACGATGAATTTTCTGCAGCCAGACATACAGAGAAAGTCACTGGAGAATACGTGCTCAATAGTCTAGTGGTTAGTGTGTTGGACTGTCAACCGAGAAGTCGGGGGTTCGAATCCCCACCAGGGCAGAAATTCGTTTCGAGATTTCTGATACGTCTGCGCCCCCCCCCCCTCCAGCCAACTCAGCTATAATAAATACAATGACCGTGGGAAGATGAGATGACGAAGGTGAGGACTGGCCATCCGCCCTCATCAGCCGAGGCTAAGAAAATGAAGTGGCCAACACTTCATTCTCACGTCTGCCTCTCAAGGCTCGTTTATACGGGACTCTTCTTCTTCTTACGGGTTGATTAGTTTGCTTAACGACGCCTTCGTAGGGAAGGTCAGCGAGGGGGAGGGGGCGTCAGTCGGCAAGAAGTCATCCACGCTGGTCTGCAGGGTTCTCTCTAGACGAAGGCGGTTGAACTGATTTTCATCACTCGCTTCAACGGGAGACAGACAGACAGACAGACAGACAGACGGACAGACAGACAGACAGACAAGCAGGCAGACAGACAGCGACACAGACGGACGAAGAGAGACAGTGACAGAAAGAGAGGCAGAGAGAAAGATAGAGATAGATGAATAAAGAGACACGGACAGACAACGAGAGACAGGGAGACAGATAGACAAAGCGAAGGAGACAGACAGTGAGAGAAAGAGAGACAGATACTAACACAGACAGACAGAGACAGAAGAAAGAGAGACGTCGACAGACACAGAGCGAGACAGACACAGATTGAAAGACAACGAAGGATACACACAGAGGAAGAGAGACACAGGGACAGACACACACAGAGACAGACATGTGCAGACAGACAGGGAAGCTGCACCCGGTGGGCTCCGGAACAAAAACAGTGCCAACTATAAAGTATCGTAGCAAGTGCAAAGGCGCCTCCTGCGAAGGCTGAACAAACAGGCCACAAGGTGTGACGAAACATCCGTCCCACGAGAATCCTTCCCGAAACAAGCCTTCCGATTGGCCAACGAAACAGATGACGTAATATTTCCCTAGACGATACTACACCCACGCCCAGAATACGTATTGGGGTCTCTTATGAAAACAGAGTATCCCCCTTCTCAATTCCCAAAGGATCACTTCAATAAAACGGTCAGAAAAGTCCAAACAATCTCGGCCCCCCCCCACCCGCCCCCAATATGGAGGTGGAGCATTCTAGGAATCCGGAAGTAAAGTCAACAAGAACGCAAAGTACAGCATAGCAACAGTCGATTTAGAAGTATTTACAATTACTTAAAATCGCCTTTAAATCGTCAGTTTATCGTTCGTAATCATAGCAAGTACTACCCGATGGCCAAGCAGCGTTTAGCAATTGTGAGTAAAGGACTTGCTCAAGGTCCCTAATCAGTAACTGTCTGAGGGGAGGAGGATCGAACCTGTACTCCTCACATTACAAGGCTGTTGTTACAATAACGTAATCATGGCTAGCAAACCACTTCCTTTTGGGTTTACCAAGTGGTTAGAGTGGTGGACTGTCAATCAAGATGTGGGGGGATTCAAATTCACGCCACTTCAGAAATTTGGAGATTTATTCTCCACTTTCGTCCCCTAGCCAACTCGGCTACAATGAGTACACTGTCGGTGAGGTTCCCCAGAGATGTCACGCGAAGTGGCGATACCTTATAACCAGCCGAACGGAGGAACCCGGAACCGATTCTGCTCGAAGCGCAGTTTTCGTGACGCCGACATTCCACGGCGGGCTCATCAGCCGAGAAGACGGACGAACCGTGAGGGGATGGGATGATGCTCATCCGCTGCCCGGTCGGTCGGCGCCAAATTCCCACAAGTGTACGTGGGCGAGAGAGGGCATGGCATAGTCGAAGAAAGCAGGCGGACGGCCTTCCTCACCAGCCTACCAGCCATTCCCAGTCTCACGCCGACCGACCCCGTCCAAGAAGTTACCTCAGACTCGCTACTTCTCACTGACCTCGATCGCCTATGAGTAGTTAACTTTTAAAGGCGCTACATAATGTCTCTGACTGAATGAATGACCTCGATTTCGAGCTTATATCATCTAATGCAGCGGTTCTCAACCTTTTTACTGCCGCGACCCCATTACAATATTTCCAAAGTTGTGGCGACCCCCCAAAAAAATTGATTGGGTTACTCCCCTTCAACGCAGTTTTGCTACCCTTGTGATGCATTTCACTTCTCACCATTTGTTAATCCATACGCATCATGCATCATGGGATAATAAATCATTAATCAAAGAAAAAATCTATAATTTTTTGTTGGTAATAATTTTGAAAATTTTTAAAGTAAAATTTAGTAAATGAAATGTTTACTTTAATTGAAGTTTAATATTTATCTTCTATCGTACTGTGACTGTACAATTAAGAGTTACAAATTTCACTGACAGCTGCTAAATTTAAAGTTTAAGATTTAAGAAAACAGAGCTACAGAAAACCAACAATATTAGTTCTATTAAAACTAGAAAAATGATGGAGTTTCGCAATCCAAAGAAGAGCGTCAATGTAAAGGCTGTGCTTGTTTCTTTCTGACTAGATCAGAACTTCTCTGGGCAGTCTTTGCAAGAGCACAACGCAGAAAATAATCATAATTACCGGTACATAAAATATTAAATATTAAGAAACTACACTGGCAACTTTTTTTTTACAAATTTCTGAAGGTTCCAGCCGACCCCTGGCAAATTGTAAGGCGACCCCCGTGGGGGTCGCGACCCACAGGTTGAGAACCGCTGATCTAATGTGATTACTTCTATAGTGTCGCAACCAGTGCGAGAATTGTACAAAGCAGACGGTGGGTCAGACTTTGATGAGTTTGATCCACGTGGAGTTGAATATTTTATCCGTATTTTGCAAACTGAGAAATTCACAGATGCAATAGAAAGCTTAAACTCCTTAAAGTGATGACATCACCAAATTTATTAGTATACAATTAACTTGGTCATAAATCTCAAAATAAACAACAGCATTACTTTATTAGTAACCCATGAGGTGAATTGTGAAAGAAAATGCTAAAATATACGCACAATATAATCACACTACCACACCTAAAAAGGCTGGAAACGACCCCCCCCCGGGGTGTGCAATGAATCTTAACTGGAGGGTCCTAAGAAAGACTAGGGGGTTGAACCCTAAACTTCCCCCGACAATTCTCACGCTGGTCGCAACCACAAAGTAAAGTAAATAAAGTAAATTCAGTCCATATATCCGCAAGTGGGACGTAGGTGAGGCGCTCATCTCCTTTTCTAAGCCCTTGAGCCGGCAATGGACGAATCCCAAGGTCCTGGACACGGGGCTAGTGATATCACAGGACTTGCCGTTTACTTCCCAGCTTACGCCGGTACCAAATTGTACTGCTTGATGGCAGAGGCACGGTGTGCGCAAACAACTTGCCCAAAGTCGTTGCACGGAGTCGAACCGGCCACCGCATGATCATTGACCAAACGCGTTACCGATAGCTCCACCGTGCCGCACCACAAAGCACAGGGCATTAATCAGCGATTGCTTCAAGTGGAATGGTCGCCAGTAATCATAATCCGTTGTTGACGTCCCGTTGAAGCCAGTAGATCTAATCTAATCCAAAATAATCTAATCATTTCTGTAGCGCCATTAGGGCTTCATCTGAAGGTCGCTTCAGGTTAAACTAGTGCAGTGGTTAGAGAGCTGGACGGTCACTCGAGAGGTCGGTGTTTAAATGTCAAATCCCGCACAGGGCAGAAATTTCGTTCGAGGTTTCTGCTCCTCCTGTGTCCCTATAGCCGACTCGGCTATGATGAGTACACTGACCGTACATTGTCGATTGGAAAATGAGACGGCGAGGAAGAGAACTGGCCACCCACCCTCATACGCCGAGGCTAAGAAACTGAAGTCTCCAACACTTCATACCCATTGCTGCCTCAGGGCTAGCTGAAGTGACTGCTCTAGACATCTTCTTCAAGTTAAACCCTAGTCAAGTCATAACAGCTGCCGGAGACGATGGGTCAGAGTGATTAAAGAGAGCCGGGTTTTTTTATTGCCGGGTTAGAAATTTCAGATATCCTCCACTTCACATTACCGTGTGTTTTATTAAATAAACGTATCTCGAGTTGTGAGCATAAGAATTTATCATTTTAATCATATAGGCCTTTAATAGGGGGTAATGTGGACAGCGCAGGGGTACTTGAAATCGCGTTCAGGCTACCCAGAGGGGTAATATGGAATCGATTTAAGATTACCGGGGGTAACTTGAAAGAGGGGGTAGCTTAAAGTCTTTACACCGGCACCCCATTCCTTTACATGTCATACAACTGTGACAAGGGTATACCAAAGGGTGAACACTAGTTCACTGTAACTTCACAGGCTTCCTTGAAACTCATCGGCAATATGCTGTGGGTGCAGTAAAGCAATAACTTAATTTCTATACGATTTTTCTGGTTTATTGCAAATTTTGGTGGTGGGGTCAATCACTACCACTACACTCAGTGTGGGTGAAAAGATTTTGGAGCTCAGGATTTAATTCTACCGACGTCTAGGTGCGTTGTTGAATGTGAAAAAGTCTCTTTTCAGTTGACCTAGAATATTAATTTAGTTTGATCCTCCTACCCTTATACATAATATATACACATATATATATATACATATATATATACGTTCATAGTTATATACAGTATACACGACGTACATAGTCTAACATATATATATATTATACATATATAATATATATAAACGTATTACACAGACATTTTCGTATCTATGAATAGGCCTACATACAGATCCATATGTTACTTAATTGGATATCTGTGTAACTATAGATACAGATAAAAGTCCATATAAACATGCACAAGTTTTACCCACAAGTATGTGTGTGTAGGTGTATATATATATATATATATATATATATATATATATATATATACATATATATATGTATATATATCAATCTGTCAGGACCTTTATCGGCAGACAATTTATGTCGTTGAAGGATCGTAGCCAAATCAGAGCGTCGTTCTTCTTCAGTCAGCTGACGACGCCGACGTCAAGTGCCTACCAACCGCCTGACTAAGATACGACAGATCAGCCAAAGAAGCCGTCCGCTCACCTTCCCATCATCCCCTGCCCATCATACCCTGCCCATCATCCCCTGCCCATCATACCCTGCCCATCATCCCCTGCCCATCATACCCTGCTGGGCTCACATCAAGAGCACACACCCTCTTCACAACCACGTCTGCCAACTGCAACGACTAGTGTGGGAGGAACACACCGCAATAACTGTGGCCTACAGTCAGACAGTCAGTGTTACGGACTCTCACTTGACAGTGTTAGCGCTTTCGAGGGGTTCCAAGCGCTTTTGGTGGTTGCTAGCGCTTCTGAAGGTTATATAGCGCTTTCGAGGGGTTGCTAGCACTTTGAGGGGTTCCTGGCGCTTTGAGGGGTTGCTAGCGCTTTAAAGGGTTCCAGGTGCTTTTGAGAAATTGAGGGGTTCGTGGTGCTTTCAGGGGTTCTGTAGCGATTCTGAGGCATCCATTGAGCACACATTAACATTCACTCGAATGTATGCAAGCCTTGTGCATAACGACAACGGCGCTACAGAAGTCATTTGGGTCAGACTTCATATGGAGAATTTATATAGCGCCTCTTCAAGGCTATCTACTCAGAAGCACTCCCGACCCAACCCCGGCTGAAGAGCACAGACTTCATATACACGCACAGAATAAAGTAATAGCGTAAAGTGCATCCATGTGCTATATAAATGTTTTGCCATATAACTCTGCATTTGCATGTGGTGGAAGATTGCTACATGTGGTTGCTTTTCATTGCTACGTCTGGGATTCGAATCCTACGACACTTCTGGATTGTTGTCAAGTCCTGTAAAGTAACGATCTCCCCTGAGGGGTAGTGTTGATAGAGACCCGAAATATCACCCTACCTTACACTGGGATTCCCCAAAACATCTTACAACCCCAAGACCATGCACTTCGCCAAGTATATGCCTATTCGTCTTGAAACAGGTCTAAAAACCAGAGGGACTACCTCATTCTAAACACCTTTACTTTCCATGAGGTTGGAGCGAATAACAAGTCCCTTCAGCTGGCCTCAGAGGCAGCCAAGGGTATGAAACTGGCGACTTCATTTTCTCAGTCTCGGCATATGAGGGCGGATGGCCAGTTCTCTCCCTCGCCGTCTCATCTTCTCACTGACACTGCACGGCTGTGTACTCGCTATAGCCGACTTCGGGGCTATTGGGGCGCTGTTGGAGCCCAAGTCTTTAAACAAATGTCTGCCCTTGCGAGGATTTGAAACCCCAGACCTTTCCGTAGCCAGTCCAGCACGCTAAAAAACTAAACCATTGCACAGCGCGTGCTCTTCATCCCCACACACCCCCTCCTCACTCGGTCTAATCACCAGACATGGCCTCTATACTTCCGGACCCAAAGGACGAGTTCTATAACCAGCTAATTCACGTCTACACTATCAGCGGTGTGGCGTGAAGATTCTTGCCGACTGACTAATCCGTGACAAAGTTCTCTGACCGCGGTCCGCCGCCACGTGCACTCTTAGCATTAGACGGAGGAGGGTCGTCATGGAGGAGGCAGACGCCCACAACAACCCAAGGGCGGCCGACGCCCACAGGAGCAGCGCCAATCGTACTTATAACGACGTCGCGAAATCTCAGACATATCGAAACAAGGTGGGAGAGAGAGGAAAAGAGAAAGAAAAACAGACAGAGACAGACAGAGAGACACAGACACACACTACAGAGAGAGAGAGAGAGAGAGAGAGAGAGAGAGAGAGAGAGAGAGAGAGAGAGAGAGAGAGAGAGAGAGAGACAGACAGACAGACAGACATACAGACATACAGACAGACAGACAGACAGACAGGACGAGAAAGACAGATAAAGAGGCACAGACATAGAGACACACAGACAACCACATACACAGAGACAGAGAGGACGAGAGAAAGAGAGGGAGAAGACGTCGGCGGCTGCCATCCGTCGAACACGCGTCTGGCGCGCCGAGGAGTCACTGGGGTAGGACAGCGGAGACATTTGGCCTCGGTGGCGGCGGCGACCGCGAAGAAGTTGAAGACGGGCGCCAATCTTTGTCGACAAGCCCCGTCATAAACATCTTTCGTCGAAGAGGCAAACAGATCGTCCAGCAACGAGAGAGCAAGAAAAACAAGACGGGGCTGCACCACACTCGCCCAGAAGACGTCAATTGCTGTCGTTGAGGACGAGGCTAAATATTGGCACACTCTCCGACATTAAACTCCCGTCTCCCGTTATTAAAATCCGTAATCGTCGACGCCGGAGGAGAAAGCGTCAAAACGGATCTAATGCCAAAGGTCTCCTTCGCACGGAAGCCAGTCCAAAGCACCAAAACGCTCTACTCCGGTGGTCAGGGCTGCTGTCCCACGCAATACCATTACCGAATAGCTACCACTCGGAATCGAACCCGTGGGACAATTGGTTAGGGCGCTCGCCTTGTAACACGAAGAGCATGCATGGGTTTGAGTCTCCCCTGTGTCTACGGTCCTTCGCTCACAATTGCTCAGCGCCATCGATTGCTGCTTGGTCATTAAATAGTGGCGTTCAATAAATGTTTTGTATGTGCATGTATATATATATATATATATATATATATATATATATATATAATTTTCGGATCTATAGGTCATAATATATAAGCTAGCCATATACAAGCTACACCTGCAAATCCAGGTCAAAGAGGTGAAAGTCCAACGATTTCGTCATACAACCAACATCTGCATACCCAGCATGATAAGTGCAATCAGGCGTTCATAGCTCACCAACCATCAAGCCCCTCCTGGCCGTTCGATCAGAACTATTTCGAGTAACGTTTCGAGCACATACAGATGCCTAGTTTAGCTTTTCCAGCCAAAAACTGCGGTGCAAAGTCTGCCGCAAATACTCGTCGTAACGTAAACGAACCTAGAAGCAAACGTTTCCAGAAGTACAGAGGCACGCGTCCCTCCGAACGCGAGATGGCGCCTGTGTTTAGAGGAGGACTCGACTCTGTTTACGTTAGGCGTTGTTGCTGTTTACGATCGGACCTCAATCAAACGTTAAATTTATACTCTTTACTGGGTCAGAGGCTTTTTCTCCCGATCTTCTTTGACCTGCACTACATCTTACGATCGCTCTTTGTCTTCGCTTCGATCAGAATCAGGCACTTGGAATCGGAATGCCCTAAAATTACCCCACATAGTACAAAGAATCTTTCCACAACTACAAGCATGCTCGGTCGCATTCCTGTATCTTCAGAAACGCCATCGGTAGCAGTGAATATCCACCATAAAAAAGGAAGCTGAGAAGGCAGATTCCAAGAAATAAGGGAGAAAATCAGGTTGCAGTGCATTCTTGGCCTAGAAATACATTGGTTCTCAACTGAAACTTGCCTTCATCAAATGTACACATACAAGCGAAACCACGCAGTCATGAGGAAAGTCAATTAACATATGTCACTTAGGGCCTAGGCATACTGATTTAAGGTAGGAGGGACTTTTCACCATTGGAGACAGGTACAGTTGGACTCTGAAGTTCGACTGGTATTTCAGTTTACGTTGGTCTTGGATGTTCCTAGGAAGTAGGTGAATTCATAAATGACCTCTTGTCAGGGCAATTCCGCCAATTCCGGAAAAATAACAAAAGACTAATATTGAACCAGTCATCCCCGTTCAAATTCACTCCATATCCATGTTGACAATGATGCCACCGAACATTTTGCCTTGTCACCTTTTTAAAATTCACAATACAAAGGGAACTTCCAATGTGGGCAACATCAAATGTTGGTTTGGATCTCCAAAGACGTTCAACATCAAACACTGGTAACTTCCAATGTGGGTAACGTCAAACATTGGCTGGAAAGTGACTTCACACATTAATTACTTCAAACTCTTTGAACTCTTATGTTAGTGCCTCTAAAAACCATTTTAGAAGTTGGTTGAACACAGGCTTTATTCCTGTGGGTTCTACCAATGACCCCAAGGTATCGAAACCATAGATTTCGATATGTATTGTGTATTTGCACAGTGTTTTCTACAGTTCTGATGATCAAAACCAGTACCTAAACTGGACTGCTTTGTCCAACTGTAGGATTGCTGCAATGTCTCAACAATATGTTCCTACAACCTCAGAACCATCTTTCTGAGGTCTGCTTGCTATGCAATGAGTAAAACCATTACCTCAAAAAGCGCTTCAACCTCATCTTCAATCAATCCAATCCTCCGCCCCCAAACTTTCTCGTCCTCCACGAAACCCATCATAGTAGCTGCTCTGTCTCCTCTCTCTGGTCTCCCTGGCAACCCTACTCCGACCTCCAGTGGACATCAATATCTGGAAAACCCCTCTGATACGACGCAGCACTCGTGAATAAGCTGGTGCCCTGCGCTTAGCTTTAGACATGGAGTTCACGATTACGATACCTTAATAAGCGAAATGTACGGAGCATTTTGGGGCAGGGATTTGGGGCAGGGTTTACAACGACCTGCGGCCAGATTTTTTTTTATCGTAGTAGTGATCCTGGCTGGCACCGAATGGACAGGCACGTTGACAGACCGTCTGGCTCAACGAATTTCCTGCCAGCCAGAGCTGGGTGGCCGCCATTAAACGATAATGGCTGCGCTGTGTGGGATAGACCACTTGACAAATGCCAATCAAACGCAGGCTCAGCGGAATGACCTGCACTTCAAATTTTCACTATTTGTAGCAGCTGCCAGGTGACCCCGGCAAACCCCCGGCCCAACAGAGTTCAAACTATCGCAATATATATACATACACATTATATATATATATATACATTTTATGTTTTGTGTGTGTCTGTGTGTATATGTATATATCTGAACACCAACGCATACCATAGGCTGAAATGTACATTCACATATAATCGGAACATACACCTACACCGGCAAATTGAGACACCCGAGACAGCAGCCCGCATATAGATAGTTTTAGTACAGATTGTGTTTGCATAAGGTGGAGTTCAAGAGGTCAAACTATAACCCGGTGACTACTTAATATCCTTCTTGTGTCCGAGCTGCGACAAGTGGCCTATTCTCAACTTATTACAACGCACAGGTAGCAACGGTTCAAGCCGCCAAGGCTATACTAAACTCTGGTTGAAAGTACCTGCTACCCATATATCTATAATCGCCATACTGGGTGACTAACTACTTAATATCCTTCTTATGTTCAAGCAGTAACAAGTGGCCTCTTCTCAACTTATTACAACATCAACGTGCTGAGCACACAGGTCGGCTCAAAGGTGAACCGGGCAAGGTGTAACTTTCGTTGAAAAGTATGGGCTACAGGGCCTACCGCTCCAATCTGCCAACTCAATGAAAAACGTGAAGGGTAACAAAACTGTTCCATATTCTCCTCAGAGTAAGAAATTCAGTTGAAAATTTCAATAAATATTTGTGAATAGAAGTCCTTGGTTCTGCTGTATCCTGTTTAGTAGTCGAGAACTTTCTGTGCCTCAAAAACTGTTCACAATTTGTTTCAAAATAGGGATTTAAAATATGTATTGTACTGTATTGTATATGGGCATTTATAAAGCAACTCTCGCACTATAGACCGTTCAGAGGCGCTCCCAGTGCACGAGACCCCAAGAGAAAAATCAGGATTTAGGGTGAGAAAAGGAAGAAGCAATGCTGTAGTCAGTGGTCACCCTTACTGTTCATCTGTTGGTTAACCCGTATTCTTCATCTGTTGGTTAACCCTTATTCTTCATTTGATGGTTCACCCTTATTCTTCGTTCGTTCACCCTAATTCTTTTTCCTCAGTTGCATCAATCTTACATCATGAAAGTGTTTACATAACCCAATGATCTGCAACAGATCAGCCAGAATCCGCATCAAAGAAGTGTCACGTGCAGGTGGGGTCTGTTTTGCTTGAAGAAGTAATCTGTACACTAACAACTGTAAACTCTTGAACGAGATACAAAGCACAACTGATGCAAACGGGATTGCAGTAGAAGACAAAGAAGAGGAGGAGGAGGAGGAGGAGGAGGAGGAGGACGACGACGACGACGACGACGACGACGACGAGGACGAGGAGGAGGAGCATAAAGGAACTGGCCAGCAGAGATCACCCAACTTCTAGATGTCACCGGATGATGTTAGAACCCCGTGATGACACAGCCAAGTACAGATGGCCTAATGTGCAGATACCTACAGGAAAGTCTAAACACCCTGGAAGTACAAAGACGGAATTTAAGGCACTTATAATAGGTCAACCGTGAGAGGCAGACATAGCGACTTCTTTTCTTAGCCTCGGCATACGCAGACTTGGGGCAAGATCAAGGCAAGGGAGAGAGGGCTGGCCACATGCCCTCTTATATGGAGGCTTAGAAAATCGAGGTTAACCC
The DNA here is from genome assembly GCA_963556255.1 of Allolobophora icterica. Taxonomy (NCBI): domain Eukaryota; kingdom Metazoa; phylum Annelida; class Clitellata; order Crassiclitellata; family Lumbricidae; genus Allolobophora; species Allolobophora icterica. The sequence goes on along the minus strand of OY744606.1, from coordinate 718,881 downwards.
TTCATACCATGGAGTCTTTCATGACTAGCCTAATGGACTTCTCTTTTCCTCTTTGTCAAGTTCAACAGCCAACTCGATTCCTACATCTTACGAACTCAATCCAATGGTATGGCTCCTAAAAACCCAAAAGGTCTTACATGAACATATTTCTTATGACAGTGCAACATGGTACTTTTCACAGATACTAAGCAACTGCATGCGTACTATATCTGTATCGTATCATCAGATTAGGAAGCTTTATAGCAGCTCTAGAAGAACTAAAACATTCTACTATGCATGTACTGCATGCAAGCACTTAGCACATAAGTCTGTTTGTGTGCATATGTTTATGGGTAACTATAAATGTATGTGCATATATTATGTACAATATTGTACATGCCTGTATGTAATGCTGTATGTGTATATATATATATATATATATATATATATATATATATATATATATGCATGTATTTACATGTATGCATGAAGTGCATATGTGCATGAGTCAGTATGAATGGCATGTATATATATATATATATATATATATATATATATGCATGTATTTACATGTATGCATGAAGTGCATATGTGCATGAGTCAGTATGAATGGCATGTATATATATATATATATATATATATATATATATGCATGTATTTACATGTATGCATGAAGTGCATATGTGCATGAGTCAGTATGAATGGCATGTACGTGTTTATCGATATTTTTGTTTGTATGACCGCATATATGTATGTATGCAAGTAAGTGAATTGATACACAAGCATGTATGTGCATAAGTGCATATGTACGCATGTATACATGTACTGATATGTATCAAAGTACTGAAGGAATTTATATGGAGCCGTTAGAAACCTGTCAAAACACATAGCTATCTTTAACTGATCAAACCAGATGCGACTCACGGCTGCAGGTGTAAACACACAACTCATTCGACCTAATTTCCACAGCTGTTCAGTAATTATGCAATCCATCACCCACACATCTCGGTCATGGACTTTGAAACGTTGCATGGGAAATATATACTTGTAATTGTAATTGTAATCAACATTTACAAAAGTACCAGTCAAAACGATTCAGAGGTGCTCCAGACCCAAGTCAGTGCTATTACTAACAAATAAAATGAACTTCATTAACGTATTAAAACACAGCGCATTGTAAACCCTGAAACCATAGACATGAATGAAATGCAGTGTAGGGATTGCATGAAATGCAAAGTACAGACTGCAATGGCAAAATAAGGAATGTATGAAATGCAATACATGGATTGCATGAAATGCAATGCAGGGATTGAATGAAACACAACGTAGGTCTATGGTCCTATGGATTGCATGAAACACAATGCAGGTATTGAATTAAATGCAATGTAGGGCAAATACTGTGAAAGCAAAAAGGAAGTCGGTTATGATAGCAAAACTAATTACTTATGAGAGTTTTAAACAGAATATGACAAATACTTTTCTATGAAGTCTAGCAATTATACCAGAAAATCTCAATTCAACAAGTTTTATCATCGTCAAAATGGAAGAATTTTTCAGACGGTTTGTGATATACATGAGGTAAAGACTACATGAATTTAAGATATTTTAATAGCTGCTAATAAGTCAGATTTTTAAACAGTTAAGCTCACTTTTAATCCTCACATGGTAACTTTCCTTCTAAACTAGTCATATATTACATCCTTTTTGACTATAATGGTTGCATTAACAATCACTTAAAACAATGTTTAAACTGCAATTATCATTTAAACATACAGTGTCCGCCATGCAAGATACAGTTACTCCACGAAGCACAATAGAATGTATCTAAATACATAATTTCTCGATTACAATTACTAATCACCCCATACAGCTCTGTACTTGATTAACTCGTTAAACCGGACACAACTGGTCCTAGTAAATTGATGTACATTTTAAAACTGTATAACTAGGTTTCAACAGAAATCGACTCCCTGCGTTGGGGTTGACGGTATCCCAAAACAGACTCCCCTAAAAGCCCCCTCATAACCTATTTCATAACAGGGTGGAGCTATTTTAAAATAAATTCGCACCCGGAAAATATTCTAAAAGTCTCTTAGGGGAGAAAATATTTCATCCTACGTTGAAATAATCTCTCCTCCGGAAGACTTTATTCCTTGAGAGATACAGTCAGGTATGTTTTAAAGTCAATGATAATTTTAAGCAGGTGGATTTTCTAACTTTAACGTAAAACTAGTTAGCATTTTGAAACAATATGTTATGATAACAACACGAAGTTTGTGAGAGGAATTGAAAGAAAAGACGTGATATTATTTAAATCTGGGAGACCCTGTATTGGGGAGACTTCATATCGCGACACTGGATGACATATGCATTACCAACACATGTATCAAAACATTTTTGTAGCAGCTTTTAAGACCCGCAGTGGCGGTTTAGTAACACGCATGTCCATAATCACTGGCAAGTGCTTCTCAGTTCCCTTCTCAATTTTAAAGTAATATAAATACAAATACCCTAAATTTCTCAGCGCCACACAAAAACCATATCAGGGAGACCAGCTTAACAACAGTGCTAAATCAAATCAAGTTCCCGAAATCCAGGCTGTTTGGTTGGTTTAAGTCACAAATTAAGTGCCAGGTCACAATCCGGGGGGGGGGTGGTTAAGCCAAGGAGAAGGCATGGTAATGATTTGTTATGGTGGTCATGGGATGGTGCAGGCTTGGAATGGGAAGCGTACGTTGCAAATGAATATGGATCACCTAATACCAAACTACAAAACCACTAATGCATATATTCCAAAGTCGTTAAAACTTCGTATTTCTTAAATGTCACGACTATTATGACATAAATGCAGAATCGTGCGGAAAATACTCCTTCTAAATACTTAAATTCTCGGCACATACTTCAATACTTTAATAACTTTGGTCAGTCCCGTTTCGCGCTTGCAAAATGCAGGGTCTTTTTCTGCATTTTCGGGGCGAACAGTCGAGCAATTTCGACAAAATGGGACGAGTTCTGGAAATCAGAGATCGGGGGATTTGCATTCGAACGAAAAGTAAGAAGACTTGCCTGTCGAGTGTCGTCAGTTCAGTGTTCGGTAGATTCGTAGCTGACATCGTTGGACCCAAAATATCCTCCTCCTACTCCTCCTCGTTCTCCTGGTTCGACTCCAGCTCACGGCGCCATGGCTTCTTCCACCTCCTCCGCTATTGAACCAAAGCAGTTCCTCACACTGACGCCCTCAGAATCTCCGATCCAACGCCGAAGATCAGCACACGCACAACGAGACGAACACGCAGACGGACAATCAGGGCGACAAGCAACCAAACTCACGCGGGTCAAGTGTGACGGACAGATTCGCGCACACTCACGAAATGTTGACAGAGAACCGCACCAGGTGAAATTCGATTTAAAGCGCTGTCCCTGACAGGGTTAATTTTAGGGTGAGGGTTAGATTTATTGATAATGTGTAGTCAGCAGTTTTTGTTAGTATTTTCGTAGGGTTTTTACCCCAATCGTCAATAACTTGACTGTACTTTATCTTATCTCATTTGGTGCGGTTTAGTTAATCTATGAGCTAAGCATGCAAGGCTCGCAGATGCGACGCGGCGATAGTAACAGAAAACCACTGATGTATATGCAAAGATAAAACAGTAATGGAGTAAGTTTTGTTTTATACTTAGTTTCGTAATCGTAATCTCGAAATTTTCTACAGCGCCCAAAAAAAGGCGAAGTCACGGGAACCATCTTATTCACAAGCGCTTAGTCATAACAAAATCAATAGGGCAAAAATTGGCTCAAGGTCAAGAATCAAACTCAGTCAGACGGCTACGGTGGATGGTGCTTAGAACCACAGTATTTATACTGTGTTAGAACTGAAGCAGCAATGGAGGTAAAGAGGAAAAAGGTAGAATCAGGATAGGATTTGTGAAAGAACAGCTGTTAAGTTTTGAGTGAAAGACCTGTGGAGAGATGTTTTGGCGAGTTACCTCTTTCGCCGTTTCAATTCTAAAATAGCCTAGGCTACCTGTACACAACCGCCTGACTGTCTCCTGACCCTTCCATCATGATCTAGAACCGAGTCCAGCCTGTCGAATTTGTTTTGACTGAGCGCCTGTGATCCCGCGACTTCGCTTTATTGTAAATATCTGGAGATTTCGACTATAATACTTATACATCCTGTTTAGACCACCAAACGTGTGCTAGCTGTTGTAGAATGTTACGTGCCTGTCGTCATCTAGTGAATGCAAGTATAACAAATTGTCAGAGCGCTCTTGTTGAGTTTGCATTAAACTGTAGTGAACTGCTGCCATCTTTCGAATAAAAAGGTATTGGATAATCCATCGCCCTGATCTTGTACTCAGTGTACAAACACTACTAATTAACAAAACCATTAAGCTAATCCTTAGCCTTGGTGTGTACACGAAGTCCTTTCCCTCGCCGTCTGATCTTCCATCCGGCAGTGTGCATGCCGTCAGCGTATTTATTTTACAGGTAGATTCGGTAGATGGCGGGAGTGAAGCAGGGATCTTGAAACTTGGTCTGTTCTGAGTCTGACTGAGATTTGAACTCAAGCCCTCTGTATTGTCAATCCGGCTGCTGACTAACGGACTGACTGAAGAATATAGCCTTTAAATACCGATGAACGGAATTACGGGGGGGGAGGAGGAAGAAGAGAAGAAGAAGAAGAAGAAGAAGAAGAAGAAGAAGAAGAAGAAGAAGAAGAAGAAGAAGAAGAAGAAGAAGAAGAAGAAGAAGAAGAAGAAGAAGAAGAAGAAGAAGAAGAAGAAGAAGAAGAAGAAGAAGAAGAAGAAGAAGAAGAAGAAGAAGAAGAAGAAGAAGAAGAAGAAGAAGAAGAAGATGATGATGATGAAGATGAAGAACATGAAGATGAAGAAGATAAAGATGAAGATGAAGACGAAGACGATGATTGATGATGATGATGATGATGATGATGATGATGATGATGATGATGATGATGATGATGATGATGATGATGATGATGATGATGATGATGATGATGATGATGATGATGATGATGATGATGATGATGATGATGATTACGAGGAGGAGGAGGAGGAATAGGAGGAATAGGAGGAATAGGAGGAGCAGGAGGAGGAGCAGGAGGAGGAGCAGGAGGAGGAGGGAAAATCGGAATATATGAGTGCGATGGCCAATCCTCATCCCACCTACCTCTGCGGATGTCGACCTGTCCCAGGACGGCGCTTAGCATCCTGTGTCTGGCAGAGTTGACTGGATCCAGTTGACCGCATAGACTCTGTTATGCAACAATGCTTCCACAAGATCCTCGGAAGGGAAGAGGTCCACGACATCATGCGTAGGTCGAAGATTAGGAATAAGATGGAGATACGATTGGAGGAGCATAAGGGGCAAGGAGAGTTGGGAGGAGGAGGAAGCGGAGAAGGAAGAGAAGAGGAGAAATAGGAGGAGAAGAGGAGGTAGAAGAGAAAGAGAAAGAGGAGGAGGAGGAGGAGGAGGAGGAGGAGGAGAGAAGAGGAAAAGGTGGACGGTAAGAATTAGAAAGAAGAGGGAGGAAGTATAGGAGTGATAGAAGGACGAAGAGAAGAAGGATGAAGTGGAGAATGGGAAGGAGGAGAGGAAGAGGAGGAGCGAAGGAGGTCGATTATATGTGTATATAGCGTCGATTGAGCTGTTGTGTATAAAGGATCGAAACAGGTTTTAATGACTGTTAATGGATTCAACCGCAAGGCAATCTATCGCATCTATCCGACAACAAAACCCGACCTTTCACACCTTACCATCGCTCCTCCTCCTCCTATTCCTCCTAATCCTCCTCCTATTTTTCCTCCTTTTCCTATGCCTCCTCCTATTGCTCCTACTATTCCTCATCCAATTCCTTCTCGTATTCTGATGTCATCCATTTAATCTCATATCTAGATTAGATAGATTAGAGAAAGATGAGATATATGGGATAACAGCATATCTCTCCTCCTCCTCCTCCTCCTCCTCCTCTTCTTCTTCCTCCTCCTCCTCCTCCTCCTCCTCCTCCTCCTCCTCCTCTTCTTCCTCCTCCTCCTCCTCCTCCTCCTCCTCCTCCTCCTCCTCCTCCTCCTCCTCCTCCTTCTTCCTCCTCCTCCTCCTCCTCCTCCTCCTCCTCCTCCTCCTCCTCCTCCTCTTCTTCCTCCTCCTCCTCCTCCTCCTCCTCTTCCTCCTCCTCCTCCTCCTCCTCCTCCTGTCCTTCTTTCTCCTCCTGTCGTACGTGCGTGCATCTTTTATGCTCTCCTTCCACACACCAGTTTTACTACGAGCAATAAAGTTTCGTTTACGAACCACATGCGACCAAACCAACGCACAGACAGACAGACAAACTGACAGACAGACAGTCAGACACACACAGACATACACAGACAGACAGACAGACAGACAGACAGACATTCACACACATACAGACACCGACAGATAGAAAGCCTCACTCGAACCAATCCAGAACCAGACACACAGACAGACAGACAAACAGACAGACATACAGACACACACCTACACAGACAACGAACACATTCACACTGAATTAACTAAATGGATTCGACCTTCATTATATAGCGCACGGTGTATATGATTTCATAACAACTTCTCTTTTAGGGTCATTAAAAGCATCACTCGAACCAATTCAGAACCAAATCACTGGCTTCCAGAAACACTTGAGTTGCCACTCACCCCATCCCCATTCTGCCACCCATCGTCATTAATCTCCCCCACACGGCATGGGTAGCTCAGGCGCATGCTGACTTACATACTTGCTGACGTGTTGCGAACAGCTTCAGCCGGGTGGAGGGTCAAAGGTTACGAAAGGAGTGGTAATAAATGGAGATGGTCTCAGTTGATTGCTTTGATATGATTGTGGGGTGTTAGGATTAAGGTAAGTTGTTGGATGGACGGCAAGGTAGCGAGGTAAACTAATAGCCAGCCAATCTCTTTTATTGTTGTTATTATGATGTTATTTATATAGCGCGAAGTTACTAATTCACCTCAGAAGCGAACGCGGGTGGCTAGAAAGAGAAGGTGCTTTAGAGTTCTGCTCTGCATGTGCTCCGTGCAAACTCAGATATAATGAACACCCTGACCTTACTTTTGCCGGTGTGAAGATCATGCGGGGAGGGAGAGGGGAGTGTACTGACCTCCCTGCTTTCATATGCCGAGGCTAAGAAGTATGAATATTAATTTTTTGTAACGTCTATCGCGCCAATGTATAATGCACCAAAATGATGATGGTGCTGATGATGACGACGACGATGATGATGATGATAATGATGATGATGATGATAATGATGATGATGATGATGATGATGATGATGATGATGATGATGATGATGATGTATGATGTATGATGATGATGATGATGATGATGATGATGATGATGATGATGATGATGATGATGATGATGATGATGATGATGATGATGATGATGATGATGATGATGATGATGATGATGATGTATGATGTATGATGATGATGATGATGATGATGATGATGATGATGATGATGATGATGATGATGATGATGATGATGTATGATGTATGATGATGATGATGATGATGATGATGATGATGATGATGATGATGATGATGATGATGATGATGTATGATGTATGATGATGATGATGATGATGATGATGATGATGTATGATGTATGATGTATGATGATGATGATGATGATGATGATGATGATGATGATGATGATGATGATGATGATGATGATGATGATGATGTATGATGATGATGATGATGATGATGATGATGATGATGATGATGATGATGATGATGATGATGATGATGATGATGTATGATGTATGATGATGATGATGATGATGATGATGATGATGATGATGATGATGATGATGTATGATGTATGATGATGATGATGATGATGATGATGATGATGATGATGATGATGATGATGATGATGATGTATGATGTATGATGATGATGATGATGATGATGATGATGATGATGATGATGATGATGATGATGATGATGATGATGATGATGATGATGATGATGATGACGATGACGACGACGACGACGACGACCAAGAGCAAGAACAAGAATAACATCAAGAACGACAGAGAGTTCTCACTTCTATCATTGTCTTCCTAAGACTTTCTTACCTATTTGATCTACATAATAATAAATGGCAGCCACTTGTGATTCGTGAGCAGCTGAAAGGTCAGGCGTCAAAGGTCACAGGTCAAATGTAATAGATCAGCTCCGCAAGACCGTATATACCTTTCTGACTGGAATCCAAGAGGAGAGCCAGGTGCTGATAGGAAGGCTGAGAGAAAAAGGGAGAGCAAAGGAAGAAAGCAATCGCTATCGTTATTGTAATCTTGAGATTTCTACAGCGCCCAAACATCCAAGTCGTGGGATCCAGCTTCCTCGCAGACGTTCAATCAAAACCAAATCGATAAGCAGGTAAGGTGAAAATCAGTTCCAGGTCAAGAGCCAAAGGTCAGGCAGGCAGACAGTCAGACAGCTACGGTGGATGGTGTTTAGACCTGAAGAGGCGAGAAAGGTAAAGGGGAAGAAGTGGAATTATATCTATAGGATAGGATTTGTGGAAAAAGAATGTTTTCAGTGTGGAGTGAAAACCCTGTGGAGAGATAGCGAGAAGTGCAGTTTTTGGAAGGAGGAAAGGAGGAGGAGGAAGTAGGAGTGGAAGAGGAAGAAGAGGAAGAGGAGAAGGAGAAAGAAGCGATGATCAGGAGGAGGACGAAGAGGAGGAAGAAATGAAGGGAAAGAGGAAGCAGAGGAACAAGTAAGGGAATAGGAAAAGAGAAGCCTGAAGAGGATGATGAAGAGGATGATGACGATGAGGAAGAGCAAGAGGAGGAAGATGAGAAATGAAAGAGGAGATGGAATAGGAGGAAGAAGAGGACAGGCGGGAAGAGGAGGAGGAAGAGCAAGGGGTAGAGGAAGGAAGATGTTGGAGGTGGCTGGTTTTATATCTTTCTCTAGAATGTCCAATAGCAGCTGGCAAAGCATGCATCGCCCAGACGTACGAGTCTATGCTAACAATGTATAGACAACCAGGCAGACAGACAGACAGACTCACAGGAGCACACACACAGGCATACACCCACAGACACACACAGATACACACAGACAGACAGTAGTAGTGGTTGTTTTCATTGTTTAACGACGTCTTCTGGCTGCCAGAGTCGTTGACACCGACCTCGTCGTACCTTCTTACCTTACATCTCAATTTAAGACTTACTTCTTTCAAACTGCCTATAGCCACCATAGGCTACCTCTCTGTCTTACGAACTGATCTTCTGGATATTGACCTGATTATGACTTGGTTTTGGTGTGCCATCGGTTGATACCTTGTGCATTAGACACCGGCGCAATAGAAGTTACTAATTACAATCTTCCTGCGTCTTATTGCCTACAGCTTCTGTTTAAACTACGTAGAACAGACAAGCAGACAGACGGACAGACGGTCTAGATATCGATGAAAATAGTCGACTGTTGACATGATCGTTTTTCGTCCGCTTGTAGGCCTATGCGTTGTATTCGAAATGCCATGATCCCATGACCCCATCCAGGTTCAATGACCTTCAACCATCTCAGCGACGAACAGAGAGAGCGCTGTGGTTATTTGGTGCACGGCCAAATGACAATGAGAAGCCCTAATGGTTTACGATAGGTAACAATCCGGCAATCAAGGCAATAAGGAAAATTATATTTTAAGAAATTCCATTCTGTTCCAATCGAGTCCTTTCCGTTCCAATTAATTTCATCCTCTTCAACACATTCTCCGTGCCTCCCTTCTGCCCTCTCCAGTATTTCCATTTGTCATCCCATTTGGCCTTCTGCGTGTGCTTGAGTTAAGTAAGACAGTCAGGTGTGGGTCTAATTGTAATTCAGGGGAAGGCTGAGTGAGATAATTTGTTTACACAGGTGCAAAATATGGCTGCGGATGAAAGAGAAGAAGGCGTATCCACCTCCTCCTCCTCCTCAGTGCAGGACATCGATCTACTTGTTGTTTACATGACAAGGAAAGACTTACATACATATAAACACACAAATAGACATCTATTTCTACATATATACATACACGTATATATACAAACACATGCATTCAACCATACACATGATACATAGATACATATACCGTCGCGGATGGGCCGCCTTGACTTCTTTTGTACGTCGATTGGTATGACCGGTTTCTACCGGGACGAAGTAGACCAAGGCCCCGTTGAGGTAGCGTTCATGTGGATCCAGCTCCCGAGGTCTATCAGAGGAGGTTCAATGATCAAGAGTCAACATCTCAGACATATTGAAGCCCTGTATTGTTCCACACCAGACACATTGCTTGCACGCGTCGCTATACGACTTATTAACAAGATCGCACAACTAACTGAATTGACTAACTCGATAGCTGAACTGCAGCTACCGGTGGAACTCCCACATGACTGACCGGCCAAAGGAAGGAACTCTCTTCCCTTCTTCCCACTACCTTCTATACACAGAGGAGGTCCTTGGAGGAAGGTGAAGTACTAGGATACTTCATTAAGTGTCACGATTGAAAAGTCACCCGCATTGAGTGCTATGGCGTTCTCGTCGGTGTCACCGTCGAAGAGGCATTCCATCGGGTGTTAATGGTGTTAAAAGAGAGGGGGAAAGACAAATTGGCAATAGCGGATTCTATTGGAGAATTGCATCTTCAGTGGGAGTAGCCTCCATCGATGCAAAGTGGAAAGACCTGTGGACAGGAGCAAAAAATGCTTGGGCAAAATATATCTTCAATGGGATATTGTGATTGATTCATTTGGAAGACATACCTACTTGAAATAGCGAAAATGCATCGCTAACGGGAAATAGTAGTCTCAACCAGATCCACTGGGTTGGGAAGACCTATTTACGGGGACGAAATTTATGAGGAAATGTATTTTCAATGGGTGGAGAGAGTTCATCCATTTCCCGTAGGAATCTCACCCTGAGCTGTCGTGTGGCTCTTGCTGTGAGCTCTAAATCGAGTTGCTTCGGGGTTTATCCGAGTGCTTGCAAGCATTGGTTTGTTTGTGCGAGTGGCGGGTGTTGTACGAGGCAGTGGCTGCTACACGCAAAGGTTACGATTGGTGGAGGGTATGGGGAAACGGCGGGAAGAGTGAGGAAGAGAGGGAAGGAGCGAGGGAGGGAGGGAGCGAGGGAGGGAGTGAGGGATGGTGCTCGCTCCTACATCAGAAGTGGTTTCAGGTGTTGGCGCGCGAGAGCCTCTTCATCCTCGGCCTTCGATCGGTCTGTGTGCTTCTGTTCTCTTACATCTGCCTCGGTTCTTCTTCCTGTCAACGTGTTTCTACCCGTCTTTGTTCCGCTGTATATCTCTCCTGTGAATCTATCTTCGTGTCTCTCTACGTGTTTCCCTCGGATGATCTGTGTGTCAGTCTCTTAGTCTCTGTGCCTTCGTCCAGAGTCTGATCTCAGTTCAACATCTTCTCGTAGAAGAGAATTCTGTGGCGTCCGTCGGTAGAGAATAACTGGAAAACTCCGTTATTATGGAGAAGTGAACGAATGATATAGGATCGCAGAGAGTGCGCGAGAGAAACAGACAGACAGACAGACACAGACAGATAGACAGACACAGACGTACAGACAGACACAGACAGACAGAGAGACACAGACAGACACTACCGAGAGGCAGCGTAATAAAAAGTTAACGTTTCTGTATTTTAGTCGTGATCGCTTGGCACATGCAAGGCAAAAGGAAGACAAAAGCCAATAAAACAGTCAGAGATATACAGACAGACAGAAAGATACTGACACACACGCGCGCGCACATACACACACATAGACAGGAGAGACAGACAGACAGACAGACAGACAGACAGACAGACAGACAGACAGACAGACAGACAGACAGACAGACAGACAGACAGACAGACAGACAGACATAGACTTGAGCTACGTGTGAATGCCTTGAGAAGGCAGCCCATAGTCCTTCGCTTCGCCTGTGGAGATATCATCTGCTTCGGTATTCAGTGGAGCAGAAAGCTTTCTAGAAGTTCAACGGAGTACATAGACGGCCAATGATCGGATCCGTTTGAACATCTTTTTCAGCTCTCTGGTCGAACAGGTTTCTTTCAGGTAGATTCAGCACAGAATATTAGCGTGGATCAAATCGTTCAGGTAGGTGCTACACATAGTACTGTTAATGGCTGGGTTCATTCAGATTGGTGCTAGGCCTACACATATAGTACTAATAGTATACTATGTACTGTATCATTAATGTTCATTCAGATTGGTGTTACATATAGTACTATTAATGGCTAAGTTCATTCAGATTCGTGCTACACATAGTACTATTAATGGCTAAGTTCATTCAGATTCGTGCTACACATATAGTGCTATTCAGGGGCGTCTATCCCCCCAGTCATTGCAGCAACTTCCCCTCCCCTCCCTCCTCTTCCCCTCCCTTCCCCCCAATAATGATGGCACATACACTGACAGATTTTCCCCCTATTTTTTGGATGGAGCAGTTGCTACAAGTGGACTCTATATTAGTCCCATATGAATATTGTATTGTATTGTATTCGGACATTTATAAAGCACTTCTAGCGGGAGAGCCATTCTTGAAGCATGGAGCTTACGGTCAGCAAGCCGAGCTCTGTTCTGTTACTCCTCTCTATAGTACTCGAAGATTGTAACGCACAATCAAAGACCTAATTAAAAAGAGACACGTTTTAGTTAATTTCAAACTTTAATTGATATAAAGCTGTCTGCATCGACAATCATAAGCAGGCCCAATTAAGAGTATAGACCTAGTAGGCCTACACCCATAGGCGTAATTTGTGGGGATACGAGGGGTACCCACACCCCCACTTTTGGACTGGGGTACCGTACCCCCCACTTTTAAAACAATGCCGATCAATATTTTATTATTGTGCCTTCCCAGAGATGGTCTTCATGCGAAAAACGCAAGTGGAAAAGAAATTGGTACCCCACTTTTTAGACCAAAGTAACGCCCCTGCCTAAACCAAACTAAATAAAATGGTAAATTATCATCCACGCTCCTTGCAGTTTGAGGTGTTGAGATTGATAGGCCTACGAAAGACGTGCTTAAAATCGCGAGTCCTATAGGCTACATAGGCCTACCGCTCGATCATTAAGCTCCATTGTAAAATGTAGGCCTATAGAATACGCAATTGAGTCATAAAAATAAAAATTTACAGTACCGTATATAGCGAGGGGTTTCCAGCCTTGCCATGGAACAGGGCGCAACTGAAGAGTGGGCGCAGATTTTGAGACGGAATGATATGATTATTAAATTAATTACTTCATCTTGAAATATAATATCTATTTAAAATAAAATAAATGTAATGAAATTAAATAACAACAAATAAAAGTAATAAAATTAAATAGCAACAAATAAATGCATATTTAAATATATTATATTATATTATATTTCAAGATGAAGTAATTAATTTAATAATCATATTATTCCGTCTCAAAATCTGCGCCCACTCTTCAGTTGCGCCCTGTTCCATGGCAAGGCTGGAAACCCCTCGCTATATACGGTACTGTAAATTTTTATTTGTATGACTCAATTGCGTTTATAATACATGCAAAAGGCCTAAATGTAGGCTACATGCTTTTAGCCTCGACCCTGCTCATTTTGCAATGAATTGATTGGGTGAAATCCTTCACCACCGCTGCCCGTTTGAATAGGGGCCACGCCATTTAAGGTCCCCGTGTACGGACCGTGCTAGCCCGAGATTTAAATCTCGGGGAGGGGATAGAGTAATGGTAACACTCATGGCTAAGATAGCATTAGATTCGCGGTTCGATACCCGTAACCCCATCGAGGGCGGCGCCTTGCATGGCTGTAAAACCGTGTGTTTAAGATCTTGATTGTATAGGCCTACTGTCGTGTTTCAATGTAATCTTACTGCTTACTTGTCAGTTTGAATTAATAAAGATTATTATTATTATTATTATTATTATTATTATTATTATTATTATTATTATTATTATTAATTTTTTAATTAAAAAGCCACCTTCGGGAAGCGATCCGCGATCCGCATGCTCTCTTACACAGAGGAGTATGGGACGCAGCTTACGCTCTTACCAATGTAGCTAACTAGTAACAAATTTTGTCGTTATAGGTTAAGTTGATCTTTGAGGGCGCTTTATTTAAACTTGGGACAGAGCGCAATTATAGCTTGTAACAGTCCTGCAAATTTAACCAGTAATTGAATAATTTTAAAATGCAGACGACCGAATTTCTGCGTTGAAAACTTGAAGACATACAATTTGTAAAACCCGCCTAAAGGAAACCAAGTTCACACCATTATAACGTCATAACGGCAATGGCGTCGTTTCTTTGCATAAATGCAGATTTAAAACGTGTATTTACGGCCTAGAGCCGTGGCCGTCGACGTAAGTCCGGTCACAGTGTCGCTGAACATCTGGGATCGAATCGCTTACCAAGGCATTCGAGCGGTGCAATCTAACCGACACTTTTTTTTACTAAAGTTTGTTTCATACAAAACTTTAGGTACTTCGAAAGACTTTGATAAAATCCCCAAAACAATTCGAATCGTACGTTTTACTGGTATAAATTTTAACTTTTAATGAAAAAACGCGACGCTGTAGCTCATATATACCTATAGGCCTAAAATCAGTGTCGGAATTAGCCATAAGCTTAAAAGCTGTAGCCATAGGGCGGCTATTAAGCTGGGCGTTCCTCAAGGCTCTCTACTTGGACCTCTTCTATTTATTCTCTACACGGCTGACATTCCTTCTCTTTTCCCACTCTGGGGAAGCTGCTGGTCATCTCTTTGCGGATGATGTGCAAGCATTTGTCCATGGGTCTCCTTCATCCCAACTGCACTTAGTTGAGCGTATTGAGTCTCTTTCGAAGTCTCTCCATTCCTGGATGTCCTCAAATCGTCTCTCTCTTAATGCCTTCAAAACCCAGTTCATTTGGTTTGGCTCCCCTCAACAGTTGCTGAAGATTGATTTTGCCCTCCTCTCGGAAATCTTCCCACGCTACTCCTTTTCATCAAGTGTACGTGACCTGGGTGTTGCGCTTGATAGCTCTCTCTCCTTCAAAGATCACATCTCTAACCTCACACGTGTTTCGTATACTTCCACTTAAGGCGTCTCGGGGCTATTCGACGATCTGTCTCATCTTCTGTTTTCACAACGCTGGTCCATGCTTTCATTTGCTCCCGAATTGACAACTGCAATTCGCTTCTAATTGGTCTTCCTAAGGTCCGTCTCATGCCTCTGCAGTCAGTCCTAAATGCAGCTGCTAGATTAATAGCACGTTTGCCACGCTACTCACGCATTTTATCCTTCATGTTTGAGCAACTGCACTGGCTTCCTCTCTCTGCACGTATTAAGTTTAAAATCCTTATTCTGGTATCTAAGACACAGCGGGATCTTGCCCCCAAATATTTAATTGATGTAATTCACCGACCTCTTTCTGTCTCCTCGCATCGTCCACTTCGCTCCTGTGCAGGGGCGCCGCCAGGCTTCAAAAATCGGGCGCACACCCCTCCCGTCTCCTATCATCCACACCCGTCCCTGTCTGCCACTCGTTGGATATACACTGAAAATGACTCAGAGTGACTCATAAAAGTACAGTATAACATGCATATGATATCATATGACATTATTTATACAATACTGTATGGTAAACCAAAATTACACAGTGAAATTGTCAAAAATATCGGTGCGATGCCTAATCCTTGTGAATTTTTTTAAATATAACCCATTTTCTAATTTTATACAGTTGAACTTTGTGGGTTTTTTGCACATGCAGGGGCGTCTACCCCCCTTAAGTCATTGGAGCAATTTCCCCTTCTCCCCTCTTCTTTCTCCTTCCCCCTTCCTTTCCCCCTAAAATGGTGGCACACACATTGACAGATCTTCCCCCCTATTTCTATGGTGAAGACGCCTCTGGTACTATTAACGGGCGAGTTCATTCAGATTGTTGCTACAAATAGTCCTATTAAGGGCTATATTCATTCAGATTGGTGCTACAAATAGTCCTATTAAGGGCTATATTCATTCAGATTGGTGCCACAAATAGTCCTATTAAGGGCTATATTCATTCAGATTGGTGCTATACAAAGTACTATTAATGGCTGAGTTCATTCAGATTGGTGCTACGCGCCGTAGTATATTAGCTGGAATTATTCTGGTGGCTCAGAAAGGCCCATTATTTTGTTCATTTAGTAATATATATATATATAATATATATTTAATATATATTTATATATCTTCTTATAAGATTACGTCACATCATGAGCTATAAAAATAGACGACCATAGTCTCTGTGTTGGCATTCGTAATCAGCTCTCTCTCGTAATTGATACGGTGCTGGGTACCGCAGGATATGCACTCGAGTACCTTCTTGTTCTCATTATAGACTAATCCGTTTGCTAATTACGCCCAGTGGTGTATTCAGATAATCCGCGATGGGGCAGAAGGTTGTTTCCTCAGATGCTGGGGGCGTTTCTTATTGGAGTCTTTTTAAAACTCAATTACGTTCAGCTAGCCAGAAGCAGTTAGCTTACACTGAGCTGCATTACATAGACAGGCCTATCATAGGCCTACATGGAAACGACGGGATTGGTGGTGGAGGTTGACTTTGTCAAGGAAACAAATATCGGTGTCTCGGGGATATTGGGGTAGACGTAGTAGTGTCTATTCGGTGATCATGTAGACCTATTCGCTTGGTTAGCAACGCTGGTTGAAGCTACGTCAGGGCGTGATGTTACCGGTTGGCATATCCATCGTAGCTGTATTTTAATTTCGGGCTATCACGGTCGGTACACGGGGACCTTAAATGGCGTGGCACAGTGTTTAATCTAGACGTCTTTGGGGGGGGGAGAATGTCCCCCCAGGATTGATGTTCCCCCAGAGGCCAGCAATATTACAACGTAGAGACCTTTAGGGGAGGAGGGGAGGAAAATTCCCCCTCCCAAGATACATGTGGATACATGGTTCCCCCCGGAGAGATGATTTCCTATAAAAAAGGTCAGCAACTTTTTTGAGAGAGTAATTGCTGTAGAAAACAAATCGGACGGACTAAAAAAAAGGTCATCAACTTTTTTTGAAGATGAAATTAGGAAAAGTCTGAAACTTTTTCAAGATGGATGAAATTACAGACAAAAATCTTGTGTAAATTCGTTGGTCCCCCCAGAAACCTTGTTTCCCCTCCCAGAAGAGGGGGACTAGATTAAACACTGGGCGTGGCACCCATTCAAACGGACAGCGGTGGTGGAGGATTTCACCCGATCATTTCATTGAAAGAGTCGAGACCATATAAATTATACGGTCGCTAACAAAAGCGTATGTGTACATTTATATTAAAAGTTTCTCTGGGCAGGTATGTAGGCCTAACTACAGACATAGGCGTATGTAAGTATGTTTGTAGCGGAAGACATTCTAAGAAAGTGGCTCTCGAAGTCACTTCTGGCCAGACTAAATTACGCTAGACTTAATTAAGGCCAGCAAGTTCGTATACACGTATAAACAAACAATACTCATTGTGTTAGGCGAGGAGTCAGCTTATTCACAGGCGCTCAGTCAAAAGATATTCTAAGGGGCAGGTGTGGTAGTATTCGGGTCCAGGTGAAGATCCAAAGGTTTCGCAGGTGGACCCTGAAGGTTGACCAGGACGCCAGGTCACCTTTGCCACTCCTGTTTTACATTTTATATTCAGAAGTACATGTGTGACTGATATTAATTTCTGTTTTTTGATCGTTGCTGTCAGCCACAGAATCAGGATCGATGGATGTGGTGAACAGTCTGGATTCTCCAGGTACTTCCAGCGGGTACTGCTCGGGTACGGAGGAGGAAATGGCGTTCTCAGTCTCGATGTTCGAGCCTGGGCTTCCAACCGAATGTCCGGACATCTTTGCTGGCGGGGGATCGTTCCCTTCCTACATCGACGCTGTCTCCGATCTCGACTGCGCATTCCCAGACGGCCAGGATTCGCTGATGATGATGAACGCAACCACTTCCGGTTCAGAAGTACGGACATGGATCGACGACGTCCGGAACTCTGACGTCAGCAACATCCGGGAGCTCAGGGATTCATGGCTGCTTGAGATGCTCTTCGGAACCCAGTCTTCGACGAGCGAGGAGGAGGAGGCTCTGAGGAACGTTGACCGTACGTACGATTTGGACCTGGACACCATCGACTTTGATACCCACCTGCTTTCTGCAACGCTGCCCGCCGAGAAGACGGAGGGTCCGACGGAGGTTCTGCCGACAATCGCTTGCCAATCCAGTCCCCTGTGTGAGGAATCTGGGTTTTCTAATGAGCAGGTAGTAGGGGGTAACGAAACGGTGAACGAGACGACGGTGGGGGAAGAAGATTGGAACGTACTGATGTCCTTCGACGATTGGGACGAGGTTTGCGATGACGAAGCTCTACTCGCCGACGACCGTCTGACTCTGAAGGACATCTGGAGGGACTCTGTCCAGTCGTCTGACGAAAACCCAGCCAAGCGTAAACTCTGCGACGATAAAGACATCTCGGCGGAAACCTCACTGACCGCGGTGTCGGCCATCGCGCAGGGCTCCGACACGCGTCAGCTGTCACCCGTTCAAACGACACGCATGACTTGTTCCGCTGTTACGTTGAACCGCATCGCGAACTCAAGGATCGAGGTCCCAACACCTGAACCGACACCGTGTATCGAAGCCTCGAGCTGGACTTCTCCCACAGGTCCTTCGTCTTTCCGCGCTAACCCACCGGCTCAGCATAAACTCTCCACCGGAAGTAGTCTACCAAGCGACCAGTCGTCGAGGACAAGTAACTACTTCCGGACGCAACAGAGAACCTCATCTACCACCGTACCAGCAACAACACAGTCGACGACGCACCACATGCTTGAGGACCACCGCTACTCATCTCGAAGATTCGACCATGTGGTAAAACCAGTCCACACGACGAGGCAGCCGGAAGTGAGTAAGTCTTCCAAGTACAGCGTCCTCGAGACGCTTCTGCGAACTAGCGTCCGCTTCAATCCGAACCACGGAAGCAGTTTCATCATAACCAAGGAGTCGAAGAAACGATCCCTCAACCCCACAACATCCGTCCACACCGCAAAACAGTCGACACCTAGCGGTCAACAGACGACAAAGCGCCACAACCACCACAACAACAACAGTAACAACAATAACAACAACAACACCCTTCTGCACAACCTTCTAACGTGTCGGATGGAAGAGGTGGATACGAAGAGAACAGGGAGTCGGAAGAGTGAGCAACGTGGATCATCTGGAAAGGACCATCACGTGGTTGGAAAGAACTCTTTGGTTGTCGGTCTGATTCCGTCGGATGACCCCGTCGTTGACTGTAGCTTTCTGTACGACGACGTGGAGGAGCAGGAACTCCTTAATGTCGAGGACCACAATGTGGACACAAGGATGGCGTGGATGGAAAATGTCATGGAAGAAGATGATAAGGTGAGTTTAGAACAAGACTTGATCTCACAAGAACTTCTGGACATTTTATCCGTATAAGTTGTTCAAAGCACATGGTATAGTTTTATTAAAGGTTTTTACCATGGCGCTAGAAATACTATGTACCATAACGCTTTCTAAACTATCATAATCGCAATCTTGAGATTCCAAAGGTTAAGTTGCGGGAACCAGATTATTCGCAGACGGTCAATCAAAACAAATCGATAGACAGGTAAGGTCAGAATCAGTTCCAGGTCAAGAGCCAAAGGTCAGGCACGTAGACAGTCAGACGGCTACGGTGGATGGTGTTTACAACTGAAGCGGCGAGGGAGGTAAAGCGGAAGAGGATGAGTGGGATTTGTGATAGAGCACTGTTTTCGGTTTTGAGTGAAAGACCCAAGATGTTTCAAGTACCTATAGGTATCAATCGAATATGATGAGTACCAGTACTTTAAACCTTTACTTGAGTTGTACTCGAGTGGAAGACGTACAAGTACACACAGTGCAACGTCTCTGGAAAGACCTGTGGAGAGATAGCAAGAGGTTTTGGCGAGTTCCTAAGATGAATCAGGAAATTGTCGGAAATCTGGCGGGAGTTTGATTTCAGAGTGACGGAGCAGTTACGACTATGGAGATATTTCAAAATTTTAGCGATGAGGTGATGGAGAAGTTGGGGCGGAAGAGGAGTGGGTTGAGTGGAATGGTTGTATTGTGAATAACTGACAGAGATAGGAGGACTGGATGGATTGGAGTATGTTGTAGTTAAGCGCAGTCTTGTTGTCAATACCTTAATCCTCAAGACCAAGACCATGACTTTGAACCTCAAGACCAAGACCAAGACTTTGAACCTCAAGACCAAGACCGAGACCAAGACCAAAAAATCACAATCAGATCAAGACTTCTATTTCTTACTAAAAAATTGTCAGGTCGGAGTACTCGCTATTTTAATGCAAACGTGAGTCTTTTATTTATTCAAGCAAATTACTCTAAATGCAGAAGACTGCAGAGAATTCCGAATTACTACTAACAAAAGTCCTTCATGCAAAACGTTATTCCAAATGCCTTTTGTATTTTATAAAAACCACCAATTCGTTCAGAATTTTCTGACCAAAATTTGCCCTGTGAGGTCTCATAAAAATGCTGCCCTGTGAAAAAATACGTTGTACAGGTCCTCAAGTCGCTGGCACACAGTAGGCCCTATAGCTTTTCAAGCACTGGATGTAAATGTACAAATCGTGAGTGTTTTTTAAATCCTCTCATTGTTTATCAGACCTTCTGGCTCCAGAAACAAGTCTCGGCAGGGCTTCCAGATACAGCATAACTGTTGCTGCTGCCGATGGGTTTTCCTGACCAACAACGCAACAAGACTTGTATCCGTTCGTAGATATTTTGTCGTATGACGCAAATATGATTGAACATTTTTTAAATTATTAAGTTTGTTAAATGACTTCATATTGACAGCCGGGTCTTGGTCTTGGTCTTGCGAGACCAAGACCAAGACTTTGAACCTGAAGACCAAAACCAAGACTTTTAGTCTTAAGACCAAGACCAAGACTATTAAAAACGAACTCGGTGCACTCGAGACCAAGACCTTGGTCTCGAGGACAACAAGACTGGTTAAGTGAGAACTGAGCAGAGTCGAGGTCGCATAGGAAACGTATACATTTAAGCCTGCATTTAACACAGTACAATATTAACTTATCCCTAAAGGTCCTTGAACTCGGACTAACAATTGACACTCAGCTGTCAACTCCTCTTCTGATATTTTTTACCCTTCAAACCGATTCTAACTGGATTCGACACATAGAATTTTTCTCCTCTCTCCTTTGTACGGTCTGCTCCCTCCAAGACTGAAATCCTTTAACTCAACACATGACAGATGACATGGTTGACGACGACGCCCAAGACTTTAGATCGTCTCTCGGTTGGGGAGATGTCAAAATAAACACTAAATATTCGGCCTCTTAAAAATTCGCCGCTGAGACTATAATAACATTACTTAGTCATTCTACGGAGGGAAAATTCCTGAAGATCTCTCGTTCTAATGTTGTTATCTTTCGGTCTCGATTTTGCTCCCGAAAACTTTTTCTCTGCTTCAATATGTCTTCGTTGCATTTAATATTTGCACTCTCTGAGTTTGGCTCGACAGTGTCTTAAATCACCCAGCTTGTAACTAGACATCGTTGCACTTTCCGCTCTTGAGTTTCTTAACGATATTATATATATATATATATATATATATATATATATATATATAAAATTATATATATAAAGTGAGAACTGATCAGGGTCGAGGTCATATATATCCCGTATATGCTCTATAGTCTATAAAAACTAAAAACACTTATTAACAATTAACCATTTTAGCACTATACTGTTTTCTTTTTTATGCAGCCCATACCTTATTTTAAACTCCATTAGGGGCCTAATCTGTTTAGTCTCTCTCATCAACTGTTATTTGATTTATTTTCACTTGCAGAGTTATCTGTAACACTGTGTAATCCCATCGCGTCTGTGTCGACGGGAATCTGTCAATAAACGAATTATTTGATTGATTTGATTTTATATTGGAAACGTAAACATTTAGGCCTACATTTAACACAGTACAATAATATTAGTACTTATCACTAAAGGTCCTTGAACTCTTGGCTAACAATTGAAACTCAGCTGTCTATACTCCTCTTCTGATATTTTTTCCCTTCAAACCGATTCTAACCGGATTCGACAAATAGAATTTTTCTCCTCTCTCCTTTGTACGGTCTGCTCCCTCTAAGACTGTGTGTATATATATGTATATATATATATATATATATATATATATATGCATGCACGGATGCATACATGTTTATCTGTATACATGTATGTATGTGTATATATGTGTGTATGTATGTATGTATTTATGTGTATGTATGTGTATTTGTATGTATATTTGTATATACATAAAATTATATATATATATGACCCCAAAGCAAATGGGGGAATGGCCGGATTGCCTCTGTGCCCCCATATATAGACAGGGACGTATAACTTATAGAACTTCATTTCATCAGTTGCATATCTATAGGTCTATCTCTGTCTTAAGTCTTTCGGTGACGGAGTCGGTGATATTTATGTGGTTAAGGCCTTAAAAATAGTTTCATGTTACCAACTGGATCCAAAATGACGGGTGGCTGACGGGTGGTTCAGCCTGTTCAGCGAACCGCATATGAGCGGAATATTCCTCGCACCACTGCCTCAAGAAACACAAGCATACATAGGCCATACACATCACTTACATAGATACCAGACGCTTTCAAGAGATTTTTTAATGGGAAATGTAATAATTTTTAAAATACGCCCAGTGTCGTATACATGCATACAAACATAACAAATAAATATATATGTTACATACATGCAAACATATTTATATAAATAAATACCTACAAATATACATGCATGCATACATCCATATACGTACGTATGTAGGCCTACGTATATGTACATACATACATACATACATACATATATAGACACATATATATACAAACAATACGTATATATATACATAGACTATACATATAAATATAGGGACAGACTGTCTCACATACGTAGGCCTACACACACCCATGGCACACACATTCAGGCGATGTCAAGGTTCAACATCCTGTGCCAATGAACGATGTTTACAAGTAGGACAGTTATCCCCGCTTTTGTCGCCATCAATTCCTCAAACCACCTGGACTGAGCCAATAATACCTGCGCTCAGGCGACCTTTCCGTGCGAGGCCGCAGTGGGAAGATTCAGCGCGGTGCTTGCCTTACATCCTCATCCCGACTAAGCATCACTTCGCTGTTGCCCCAGCCTCAGCAACAAGCCACGCAAAGCAGAAATAGATGAAGGTATCTTAGTGTATGCCAAGTGGCCCACTCAGAATAGACAGGGCCTACTGTCCAAACATCAAAGGTTAAAGGTCACGCGGTCGACGCTATAGAAGTTTCTTCTCAGTGAAAGCTTTTGTTGTGTATAATTTTACACAACGAGTGTTCGTTATTTTCAGTTATCGTTCAATTTTTCTCCAGTTTCAGCTCTAGTCTTCTTTGTTACTAATAACTAAATCCGCTGATATTTTCTCGTATTTTGAATTTAGTGTGTTTCATTTAAGGGGGTCTGTTGTTTTTCGAGTTTTCTTCTTAGGAAGGTTTTTTAGAATGCTTACGAATTCGGTTTAAGAATGTTTTCATTTGAAGGAACATATTTTGATTTGATGATAATAGCAATCGTATTTTCAGGATTTCGTGTGCATTCATTCATTCATTCATTCATTCATTCATTCATTCATTCATTCATTCATTCACTCACTCACTCACTCACTCACTCACTCACTCACTCACTCACTCACTCACTCACTCACTCACTCACTCACTCAATCATCAATTCGTTCATTCGTTCATTCATTCAGAGCGCTTGTACATACATAATTACATACATACATTATATTGATATTGTTAGTATTGTTGGTGTTGTTATTGTTATTTAGTTCCCAGTTTTATCATAGGCTGTTTTTCTATACAGATTCACCTTCATCTTCAAAACAGTCGCTATATAAAACATTTACATTTACATTTTTAGGCAGCTCATTATGCATCTGATGACGAAAGCGACACGTGGTTTGCCAACTACTTCAACCAATCATCCTGAGGTCAACTGCTGGAATACGTCAGACTCAACCTGCAGATGTCATGAATATTCACCATTTCCTAACGGGCATAGCTACAGACATCATGACTATTCACGGCGTCTATTTGAATATTAATGACGTCTACAAATATAGAGCGTTCATGAGTATTCATGACGTCTTTTTAGACCTACAAAATTTAATAAGGATGTCTATAGACATCGTGACCATTCATGACGATTATTCGCATGTTAATGACGTCTATATACATCGCGAATATTCATGACGTTTATTTGCATATTTACGGTGTCCAGGGAAATGAAAATAGTTCGACGTTTAGACCCAGTTAACGACGGTATACGAGGCGTTGAAATGCGACAGTTTTAAGGATCGGATCTCTGAAATCCAGACCAGTATATATGTAACGAACTATTTTTGTCTTGACCTGCGGTGAACTTAACAACCTTTCCTTGATTAACCGAACAATTTTTACTTGATGTAGGCATAATTATCATAAATCTATTTATAGCTAGCGAGAAACTGTAGCGACCTGCATGTGTGATGAATTGTTCGTTTTGCATTGATTACTAACCCAGATCTCTTTTTGATATTATAAGACGTGTGGTTTTTTCTGTACAAGGCATTGGACCAAAATAATCGCAATTGTGGGTGGGGCATGTTGATTTCACGTCCATCCTACCCCTCCCTGATCTCTCCGGTGTTTTTGACAGTAGGCCTACGTTTTGATTAATTCCCAGCCATCAAACTTTAACACGCACACCCACGCAAGCACACTTACGACATGTCAGACGAACGTTTCAAACATCACCCAACGTAATAATTATAGTCGTAATCAGGTAAGCTTGGAAATTCTTAGGTGCTACATAAAGCCAAGCGCAGAGCCCCAGGCCAGTCGCGAGCACCGCGTTAAGTCGTATTATTAGGCTAATATTGTTATTATAATTATTATTGGCGGCAGATTGACCTATGGGACCGGCAGATTGGTAAAACCGTCTCACGGAGGAGTTTCCAGAGAGTCGTGTGAACAATACGTATCATCCGTTTGCAGTGTTTAGATCAGAGGTGTCAAAGCTTTTTTAATGGTGAGCCAATGGCAATACTTTCCAGCAAGTGGCTGGCCAGAGTGCCGAAGGCGTCTGAGAAAAATGGGTTAGGGGTCTGGGAGGGGGCCTGGTGAACCCGTCACCCGTCCTCATGCACTGGTTCTCAGAAAATGTGTGGAAACTAAATCTTAAATGGTGCATTTTAGTATACAAACAGTCAAATTAGGCTTACAAAATCTAAATTTTGATCTGCATTATCAGTCACGCACATCACATAAACCAGACACAGAGATGTGCTTGTGTTAGCAAAAATAAAAAAGTGATGCTGCTAATAAAAAAAACTCTGTAACGGAGTGAAGATTTGGCATTGACTGGCCTGTTGCTAGCATATCAATTTGATTTCGTCTCATACGCAGTTAAAATGACAAATTTGAACTTGTATTCTCAAATTCTGCAGGCAAGGTTCCGCGGACCAGAAAAATCATCGTCGGCGTGCCAACCTTTTGGCACCCCTGGGTCTTTAAGTTGTCAAGAAAGAGTGGGGGTCGAAAATGTTATAGATTACCAAAGTGCACGAACGGAGGTCAAAATCGAACGTTGTTAAAATGTTGCACACGAAACAGCTGACGAGATATTTTAGTCACCTCCAGTCCTGCAGACCGCCCCAATATCTTTGCAGTTACTTAGAAGAGAAGAAGAGCTAGGGCTTCAAACTCGCATTCCCTCCGACAACTAATTAGCCAACGCTGCCTCTTTGTTTCTATATTTTGACTAGCTGCATATTCTTGCGCCGCTGCATTCGTGAGTGGCTCTGTGTGTTAATTGCGACGCATTTATTACAACGACCGTCAACAAATCAGTCCTCGGCTGAGAGGCGTGGCCCTGCGGGTGAAGGTTTTCTTGGCTGGAAGACAGGTGTATTCGCAGTGAAAAATAAGAGTCAACAACACGGCCTTTACCTTGCGGGGCCGTAACGTTTAAAAATATTTTGTTCGTCGCCTGCACTTGGTGTTGAACCGAGGACGCATAGGTTGAAGACCAACCAAGGGACTCAAAAAACACGAGGCCCCTTATGCACGTGTTGTAAAGATTATTGAGGTAAATAGTAGGGATACGCCGAGCGGTCTAGCGCATTGATTTCAAGCGGGCGGGGACTGTTACGTATAATTTACCAAATAAACACGCACCAGAATTGGGAGGATCCCTGCTGTAGTGCTGCCTCTGGCGGGGAATGCAATCTTTAACGGGAACCCGAGATCGTCGACATTTGCCTGCATCAGCAAAGGCCGCAGACTGTGGTATCTAGTGGCTGATATATGATCCCCGGCTGAGATCCGCCATCTTGTCTCAGACGCTGGATAAGAAAACTGTCCTTTGAGCTGATCACCTACAGCGAAACCTTTTTCTTTGACGGAAACTGGAGACATTTTCCATTACCAGCAAAGATTGCTGACAGAAAACGAATGATGTTTAGCTGAATGGTAATCTCGAAATAGCTAAAGCGTTACCTAAAAGCTAAACACAGGACAACAGCTTATTGACGAACCGCCATCTTGTCCAAAAGCTGGATCAATAAATTATCGTAGAAGTTACCGCCTCTTGCTGTGTACTCTATATATTTGTCAGACATAATTGGGAGGTGGAATGCTGAAATGTCTTGAGGGCAATGCAGAATAACACGATTCCGATACATGTGCACAGCTTTTTTGCTAATTAGTTAATTTAATTTAATTGCTTATCTATCAAATGTTACCTCGCTGTCTCAGTTGACAAATCATCTGGATATTGACCTGACTAAGGCTTGGTTTTGGCGCGCCATCGGTTGGTGCCTTGTGCATTAGATTCCGGCGTTATAGCGGTTACTAATTAATAATATAATAGCACCACAGTGGCCTATATTCTTGTTTTTAATGTATATTTCATCGGCGAGTGTAATCTTGACACATCAACGACCTCTGGCAGCAACAAGATGCTAAGCAGTGGTTAAGCGCTCTTATTGAACACCCTTAAAACAGTTTCTATCGACGCATGGGCGCCCGCAGCATAGGTCAAGGGGGGGTCGCGTGACCCCCCCTGGAAATCATGATGTGACTGCCAAGAGAATCATGGATACTTAAAACCTTACTCTCTGAGTTTGAAAGCAACAGCAAGTGCTGGCTGTTGACGAGAACCCCAGAGTTGATGCACTATAGAATTAATAGAAATAACACAGTAGGCCTAATGGAACCTACCTAGAGCCGGCCAATGCCAGCCCTGGCCTTAGGGTCAGCAAGCTAAGGCGACTGCCCAGAGAATCATGGACACTGGAAACCGTATACTCTCTAGGTCTCAAAGGTCAAACAGGTGTTGGCTGTAGAAATATAGCTTTGGTTTCTATCTGCATGGTTCAAAGGCGGAGGATGGTGACACGCGCAATATATCATCCTACAAGACTGAAGAGGGAGTGATTGGACTTGGATATAGAGATAAGACACAGGACAACTAATTACTAAGACAGCTGTAATATATATATCTATATGTATGTATGTATGCTCATATATATATATATATATATCATATTTATTTATGGGCTTTCAGATTGGGAGGAGAAAGAGAGACTAGATCAGTTCATTTCGAGATCCCATCATCTTCTTCTTTATGTTCTTTATGTTCTCTGCCCATCGGCAGGTTCGTATGACCAATGACGCCATCGTTCTCTGTCTTGTGCTCTTCTCTTCAGTCCACTGTATCCTTCTTCTTTTGTCATCATCCAGTCTAGCAGCATTGCCCTCGGTCTTCCTCGCGTCTTTCTCCCCTCCATCCTTCCCTCCATGATGTCTCTTAGCAGTGTCTCACTCCTTAGGATGTGCCCGATCCATTTCCTTTGTCGTCCACGTATAGTACTTATGAGTGATCTTTGTTCTTCTACCATTTGCAGGATTTCCTCGTTCGTCCTCCGTTCCACCCAGCTAACTCTCTCCATTCTGCGCCACACCCACATCTCAAAGGCCTCCAATCTTTTTATGTCGTCCTTCCTCATTGTCCATGTCTCGGAGCCGTACAGCACAACACTCCACACCAGTGTCTTCACCATTCTCTTCTTTAGATTCTTGCTTAAGGTTCCTCTCATCAGCTCTCCTCTTTTGTAAAATGCATCTTTTCCCATGGATATTCTTCTTTTTATTTCCTCGTGGCATCTTGCATCGTCTGTGATCACACTTCCTAGATAGCAAAACTTCTCCACCTGTTCTATTTCTTGTCCGTTCTATTTCTTGATCCCATCAATGTAGGCCCTATTCGAGAATAGGGCCTACAGAGGATTGTAACTAAATTTTAAATTAATAAAAGTGGTTAAATCTAGTGGACCGCCATTAAAGAAATTTATAATTATCTGTCGTTTTCAAAGTCACCAGCTGGAAGATGTGATGGTAAGTGCAACTAAACTGTTGAGAGTCGAGACTGCATTTATAAACAATTCGCCTAAATCTGAGCATCAGAAAAATTGACAAACAGGATTAGAGATGGCCATATCCCTTTAAATTTTACTTTCTTCCACACACAAAAATCCGTTTTGTTCGCAGTTTTTACTTGTAATCGCAATCGTAATCTCGCGATTACTTCTATGCCCACAAAAGCTATAGGTCGCGGGAACCAGATTATTCACAGGCACTCAGTCAAACAAAATCTATAGGCAGGGGGTCAAAGTGCAAAGGGGTCAGGCAAGCCTGGCAGGCAGTCAGACGGCTACGGTGGATGGAGTTTAGAATTGAAGCGATGAGGGAGGCAAGTGGAAGAGGAGGAAGCAGGTTAAGATCTGTGAAAGAGCAGTGTTTTATGTTTTGAGTGAAAGCCATGTGGACAGATGACAAGAGATAAGGTTTTGGTGAGTTCGTAGGAATGATCTGATAGGCCCTATTTGTCGTAATCCTGGTGAGAGTTCATTCAAGAGAAGCAGAACAGCTATGACTATAAAGCGATTTGCAAATTTTAGCGATGAGGTGACGGAAGGGCGAAGTGTTAGGGCGGATGAGGAGCGGGTTGAGCGGCGTAGTTGGACTGTGAATAACTGACGAAGTTAGGAGGCACACCATACATCCGACACACCATACATCCGACCCCCAAATTTAGAAGAAACACCAAAAAAGGTCATCACACGAAAAAGAAATTTTGACCTCTTTTTGAGCAGATCAGTTCAAAACTCTTTATTGACCAGATCAGTTCAAAAGTGTCCCCCCGCCTGTCAAACAAGATCGCCGCCAGTGCTCCCGGCCGTGACTGACCTCCCCTGCAAAAAATCCTGCGGGCGCCCATGTATCGACGTCAATATAATATATATTCAGCAACGCTATCGCTAGGCCTATATTCGAAATAGCCTTCCTTCCGCAACAGTGTAAACTGCACGAACATTTCTCATCGATATCAACGGCTTTTGATGCCATAACATTTCGTTTTACTGTTTGAGTCCATGGCAGCTGTTGCTCGTCTTCGGGTGGTGCCAGTCCCAAGGTTAGATATAGGAGGGGAGAGGCTTAGAATCCACTGGCGTAAACTTGTCCAAAATATTGGTGGGGCAAAATATTGGTGGGCATGGGGTCTGGACCAGAGGTGCAAAACAAGTTTTTTTCAAGATGAAACGTTGTTTGTTGTTGTTTTTTTGGTCTTTTGGTTTTTATGATTTTTGTTGTTTGGGTTGTTTTTAAGTTTTTCTGATTTCGGATCATAAAAATCATGAAAAATGGCATGAACAAGAGCTCCAACTCAGTAAATTCAGTTGCGATTTCCGAAAATTTAAAATCATTTAATCAATGCTATTAAAATAACTTCTACAAAAATAAGAAATTTATTTTTTAAACAAAAACAAATTTGGTTTTCCTTTTGTTGTTGTTTAAAGCAAAATCCGAAAAAGCTTTTTCACCTCTGGTCTGGACAGTCAGCAAAGGCTTCCGGTGTTACGTTAATGCGTATGAAATGGGTGTTTTGTTTACATGTAAATTTGTTTCACATCGAAGATATTGAAGATAAAAATAAATCTTTGTTTCCATTATGGATTTCTGATAGTATTTCAGTTCTGTGTCTCTGTTTTTCTGTTTCTGAAGAAATTTGTCTGTATTGAAACATAATATTTTAATATTTGAAGAAATTCTTCTCTCGATTTTTGGGGGACATTGCCCCGGCTCCTCAATTATTGGGGGGCACGTGCCCCGGCTGACCCCCAGAGTCTACGCCTATGTTAGAATCAGAAAATATATATATCATCGTTAGTTACTCTTTAGTTGACAACTTGTGTAGGCCCCCTATGTTAGGTAAGCAGCCACAGGATGTCGTTAAACATGGTGTTTTAATTGTCAGAAAGAGTTGGGTATAGGACCCTACGTGTGGATGTCGAAAATTTTACATGCAGGTATACACGAACGCAGGTAAATATGTTGTTAATATGTTGATGACGAGACAACTAACGGCTCGTGATATATTTTAGCTGAATGACCCCATGAACTCTTCAGCTATAAGCTGAGGGGGTTAAAATAAGAGCTAGGGGTTGAAGCCCCCCACCCACCGACAACTAAAACACTAGTTAAACAACTTCAACGTCGACGTGGACTTTTGTTAGCAGATTCAGAATTGAAAACGATGAACGATGACGTATTTCCGGGAAGAGGAAGCCAAGAACCGTTAAGACCTGAAGTCGTCAGGTGCAGCGTGGGGCTGTTGCTATGACCCAGCTGCTCGATCACGCTAAGAGACGATCAAATTAAAATACTACTCAGATAAGCAGCTTCTTTTCTTATAATTGCTTCCTTGGCCGTCGTCTCAGTACATCCCCCTACACCTGGTAACTTGCCTGCATGCATGCAATCGTGTATATTGGTTCCAGCTTTCTTTACCTGTTTTCTGCTCAAGCCGACGAACCTGTTATAATAAACATGCATATATGTAGGCCTATATATTTTCATATACTTAGATGAGCATAATATATACAATTATATATATACAGTGCTTTTCTCAGCCGGAATGCCCCAGAATGGCCTTCCGGCACCTATCTTCAGCTAGGGGCCTACTAAAAAATAATTTTTTTATTTTAATAATAAAAACAATAATTTAGTTTATTTTAATTTAATTTCAGTTCTGTGCTGTGAACGGTTTTCAGTGTTTATTGAGACGCCTCCCAACCCGCAATCCATCGACCTTTATTAGTATAAGTCGATGCCGCAATCCCGTTTTTCTCGAGAATTTAGCCCTTCTATAACTGTTCAGTCCGGAATATTTTTTCTAGAAAAAAGCACTAAATATATATATATATCTTTATATATATATATATATATATATATATATATATATATATATATATATATATATATATATATATTATATATATATAATTTATATATAGTATGTTCATCTATTAAATGTCTGTTTATTGATGTTAATAATATACAATAATTTACATTTGTGTAAACCAAAATGCGGTTAGCAGTTGGATTAATAAAGGATATACTTACTTACTTACTTACTTAGATGAGCAAGGATAAGAACACGTTTATGGTCCATGATATATTATATATACAATTATATATATACAATTATATATATATATAGATAATATTATATACACTTAAGTATAGAGTGGTTATGCGCAGGGCCTAGGACGGGGGGCCACCGGGGCCATTTGGCCCCAGGCCTCACTTGATAAAGGGCCTCGGAATTACGGAGTTATTTATTGCGGAATTACGGAATTAAGGAGTTATTCATTGAAATGTAGCGCTATACAAATTCTAATTATTTCGTGACGAAATCGGTGACGTTAAATAATTTCAAACTGTAATTTTTTTCGTAAATCTGTTATTAGTTGTAAAATTGAAAAGTTGTCAACACTCAACAGTCTAAACTACCTCCGTTCCACGATGGGTCAGCAGCGTCTTAATGGATTGGCTATGTTAAGCATTAATTCTGATATCGCTAGAACTTTAAATTATCAAAGCATTATCGAAAAATTAGTAGCTTTGAAGATGCGAAGGATGATTTGAACCTTTCTGTTGAGTTTTTAAAAGATATTTTATAAACTAAATCCTGTTTATCAAATTTAAAAATAAAAAAAATTATATCACAAAATTTATTATTTTTAATTGAAAAAGGCCTTGAAAATTAGTTGTGGCCCTGGGCCTCCAAATCCTGTCCTAGGCCCTGGTTATGCGTGCATCCCTATACTTGTAACGATACGGGTCTGGTATCGCGTGCACATGGTTGTTGATAAATTCGGTATACATTGATGCATAGGCCTATATATCCCTATACTGTGATATACACACACACTCATCATATATATACAATACATATATCATGTGACCAATTTATTAAGATCATATATATATGTATATATATGTATATATATATATATATATATACGTTTGAATTGGTCGTTGGATATTCCTCTTCGTGCCCTTCTGTGTGACCTACTGCTTTTGTGTGCGAGTAACATTTTCAAGTTAATGACTGACATTGCATGCAATCATTCGCGGTAGTTGCCCTACTTTGCAGCTCAGAGGTAAACCTACTTCGCCTCCCTCTGCAGGAGGAGGAGGGAGCGGTGGGGGGTCGGTTGGTCGGTCGGTCGGTCGGTCGGTCGGTCGCCATCGTTGTCCGTCTGCTATTTACGTTATCTGGTACAACACGACTGCGCCATTTGTATTTCTACTGCGTCATTTCTAACATCCTCCTCCTCCTCGATCCTCAGCCTTGATCCTCTTCTTCCACGGTCCACCTCTTCGTCAACCTCATTCTCCTCCTCTTCTCCTTATCATCCTTCCATTCCTCATGTCTATACTTTCCTGCTCTTTCTCAACCTCCTCCTTTTCGTCCTCATGCTCCTCCTGTTCTCCTTATCATCCTCATTCTAGGCCTATTCCTCGTTCCTACTTCTCTTCTCATTCTCTTCCAAAATCATCTTCTCCTCTTCCTTCTCATGGTCTTCTTACAATTATCTTTCTATTTTTCATGGCTCCTTTCCTTCTCTTCCTCAATCTCCTCCTCTTCCTCCTTTGCCTTCCTCCTCCTACGTTCACCTCATCTTCGTCCTCTTCTCTTGCTCCTCTATTCCTCTTTTTCCTACTCTTAACCTCTAACCTCGTACTCATCTTTCTCCTGCTCTTCCTACTTCCCCTCCTCCTCCTCCTCCTCCTCCTCCTCCTCCTCCTCCTTTTCCTCCTCTTCCTCTGTGTAGTCCTCCCGCTGCTCATCTCGTTGACATTTCGTCTGGTGTGGATACCACCTGCCTATGAAGTCGATCAAAGCCAACACCTTTAACACAACAACAATCTCTCTTTTAAAAAACCCAGAATGAACGCCAGAAATATATCGGATCTCACACGTATACCAACCACACTCAACTATAAACAACCATATCCAAACGTACACATGCTTGTTAAGAAAAACTTACCCACACATATATACTCTACAACCATCTATAAAGATATACAGCAATACTCAAACATAAAAAAACATACATAACATACATAATTATTAATTACATAGCCATACGCAAACATATCGCAATCGTAATCTCGAAATTTCTACAGCGCCCAAAAAGCGAAGTCAGCTTATTCACAGGCGCTTAGTCAAATCACAATCGATAGGCGGGGAATGGTGAAATCGGTTCCAAGTCAAGATCCAAATGGATCAGGCAGTTGGTGACAGCTCAGATGGGTGGTGTTTAGAGTTGAAACGGTGAGGGAGGTTAAGGGAAGAGGATGAACCGGGATATGATTTGTGAAAGAGCCGTTGTTTCAGTTTTGATTGAAATTAAGACCTGTGGAGAGATAGCAAAAGGTGAGATTTTGGTAGGCCTATATATTTATAAACAATATACACAACCATGCGCAAACATACGTATAACCATACACAATAAGACACTCAACCGCATGCAACAATACACAGTGTGTCTGTGGAGCACAATCATATGCGAACATACGCAACCACAGAACAAGTTTTCTGATTCTATTCCTGCGCCATCACATAACCATCATCATCACCGATTACCACTGTAGCACCATATACTGTCTTCTCGGCTTGACCTCCCCGCGGACTCTGACCTGGCACCGGAACGGACAAGGCTATTGTGGACTTGATTTGATATAGCGCCGGTGATAAAGCTAGTCTCCCTGACGTGGATTTTGTGTGGCGCTGAGAAATTTCGGAGATTTACATTTACATAAATTTACATTTATATTGCAAACAAGCAACATCGTATACAATTATACACAACAAAGCCAACAGCGTAGCTGCAGCAGCAACAAAAAACGATAAGCTAGTGATGATAATGAGGATGAGGATGATGACGACGACTATGACAATAACAGTTATTATTATTAGGTGAATGCATTATAGGCCTACTTTTAGTAAAATATTGCAGCATTTAGTGAATTACATCGTTCGCTTGGAGCGCACTTGCATGATTGAATCGACAAGTGACTCGAATATTCTATCTTCTCATGCGTGTTTTGAGCGATAATACAGTTGTTGACTTTGACAACATTAGCTTAAATAAAAATAGCATTACTTGTGTAAACTGTAACACTTTAGCATGTAAGATATGCTTTTCTGTGTTTTATATAACCCATTTGATGGTTTAATGCACTCGTGGAAATTACTTACAGCTGTCGAAATCTGCAATTTGGATTAAGCCGTTTCCTGTAATGACGGAACATTTGTATAGCGCCTGCGTTTCTAGAAATGGCGATCGGTTTCAGGAGAACAGTTTAAGCTAAGGTAGGGTTAAATAAGATGTCGTTAAACGCATATCTCTACTGAGAAAGATGCGTGGTAGTGAAAATGCGTTGTGATACCCGTGAAGAGTTGTCGAGGTTGGGCCATTGATTTGGGCATTTGATCAAGGTCTTGAAGCTGAGCAGCATAGAGGTTTAAAGGGTACTTGACGTAGGAGTCTGACCTATCCTAAGCCTATACTTGTGTTCTACCTTTCTTGGCGCTCCAGTTCCAACCCACTTCTACTATGTTTTTCTACCGGCCTGACCTGGAACAACCTGACCGCAGCTGCCCCACCGAGTTTGTCTTGACTAAGCACATGTGACTTTGATTTCTGGTGCTGAAGAAGTTTTGGGGTCATGATGAGTTCATTGCACAAGCAACATATAATGCAGTTTAGGAAGGCAGATTGAATAAGCAAAATGTGTCACATTAGATGTGGCATCTGAACCAGCATTAAGTCTCCTACAGTCTGTACCAATTGCACCCTGATCATTGAAATTAGGAAAACACCAACTGCACCATGTGCTTGTTCTTTCACTCTTGTTCTGCTTCTTTACTACTGTTCTGTATGCATTGTTTGTGAAATGTAAACGTTTGTCTCATGCTATTAAAGATCATTTACTCACTCACTCACTCATTAACTGACACACTCACTTACTCACTCCCTGACATACTTATTTGCCAGTGAGCAGAAATATATGCCAATGTGTGGCACAATGTATATTTAATTGAATTGAATAATTAATTCATAGGAACAATGTGGTTATGAGCTGTAATAATTTGATAATGCCCCGATGGTCTATCTTCCAGATGACCTGTTAGTGATATATTAGCCTCTGTTTTTGACTGACTGAAAGATTTCCCTTGATTTGTAAATCGATTGCAGACGATTTTCTGTCTTTTCAGATGTTTCTCAAACGATGCATCGAATCCGAATCTTGATTCAATGTCGAGATGTGACAAATACTCGATGCCTGAGCGGAATCACAGGTTCTGCCATCTCTCAAAGTGCTTCACGAGTAACGGGATTACTCACGCGATCTGTTAACACCGATAAATTGATGCAGGTCGCCTGGTTGAGGAGGTGGGATGCGGGATTAAGAACAAGCGCCATCTGTTGTGCGGGAAATCCTCGGAATACGAAGAAGAAAATTGTGAGTTGGGGTTTTAAAGTGAAAACTTACTTATTTCTGTCTGTTTGTGGTTCTTAATGTCTAACCGGCTTCAACATACACTTCTGAACTTTCCATTATCATCTAATTAGTAACTTCTATTGCGCTGGTGTCTAACGCACGAGGCGTCAACCAATGACATACCAAATCCAAGCCATAATCAGGTCAATATGCAGAAGATCAGTGCTGTTGTGGATGAGCAATTTGTTACAGTTATGTTTGTTACTTTGTGATTAGGTTAAACCAATTCTGCTCAAAAAGTCGAATAAGATGTCGCGAGAGGTGGTTGACATTCGACCTTCGATGACCGTACAGGAAGTGGCAAACATTCTTGGAAAGAATCTTGGTAAGATTCCTCTCTTTCAGTCGATCCATTTGGCTGCAGTTTTGTGCAAGCGAATTTGGCTACCTATCATTTTTGCCTGTTATAGAAACTGTTCTTGTTATTCATTTATCCATCCATTCATTCAGAAGACTTATATAGTGTCCCTCCAAGATACCTACTTAGAGTAGGTATCTGCTCAGCCCAACTCTGGCGATAAAGAACAGCTTTCAGATGCTTGTAAAAGGTGTATGCAGAGTCCCTTGTTGTTAAGAGATCTGAAGGAAGGGGTTATTCGACGGGGATGGATGGCCAACCACTGAAAAACATGACTCTGCATCTTCAAAGTTCATGAAAAGCGATTTTTCAGAGTGATTTTGCATATTTTGGTCCTAAGACAACTACGATGGTAGTGGCAGGAAATAAAACAGTGTGAAATCATTTAGGTCATTGTGGGTTATGTTTTGCTTAATTTAGATCTGGTCTTTGAGGCGATGCTGTATGTAAAAGGAGCTGAAAAATATGACAAGCCAAACTCTGGTAAGCTGCACAGTTCTTCAGACTTTGAACTGCATTGTGGATTTATCGATATTCTTATTCGCACTTTCTATCTCAGCTCTGATGTCAGTAAGGCTAACAAGAAGTGCTTCGGAGCGGTACTACAGCACCGGCATGTCTAGTGCTAAAGAGACACTAGCTGTTCATCTGTGAAGACTAGAATCGACTCCAAGAGATGATACGTAGACTGATACGCCTTTGTTTACCTCCCTGGGGACACCCCAACGTTTGAGCAACTCTGCAATAATGCCGACACTTGCCTCTTTGGGGCTGTCCTGACAGACCCAGGCCACATCCTGCATCAACAACTACCAAACCCACCTACTACTCCCTCTGTCTCCATGCACATGACGGGCATGACCTCATGATCCCCATCCAACAGTCTGATGCACAAAACATTTCTTGTTAGGAAGTTCTATACTTTTTAACTGTGTTTATTAGATGTCTGTACACCAAAGTGTGATTAGCACTGGTTAATAAAGAGTATACTTACTTACTTACGTACTTTGTAGCTGTTGTATCATTGTTGCTGTCATTGTAGCGCTGATTAAACAGTCTTGTACAGACTCAGAAGGTTGTACGTTTTGTCAGACATTTGTGTTGACAATGATAATAAATGCAGCCGTGTCAACCTATCAGACACTTTATAGGATCGGTCTTTTAGACACTTTCAAGGATTGGTCTATTAGACACTTTGTAGACAATGGTAGATAGCACTGTCCTATTAAAATATCTGGATATATACTTTGATCTTGAGAGGTGATTGAAAAATCGATATAAATGTTGTGTTACAATTAAATTACATTACTTTGGTAATCGTGGTTTGTCACTTTGTGTTGATTCAGTGATCGATGACGTAAGCATCATAAAGCAGATCGTCGATAAGACGGGATTTCGTTGGAGAGCAGAGGCCAAGAAAACGGATGAAGTCGAAGAGGATAAAGATGTCTATAAGAGGTTCCACATCCATCATTTCTTACGTTACATTGCAGAAATGTGTACATTGTAAATCTTCCATTGTAAATCTTTTGTTTACAATTGCCTTGAGCTTCAGAGTCTGGTCCACTGGCCAAATAAATGCAGTATTAAAATAATAATAATTGTAATAATAATAATAATAATTGCAATGATATTAATTTACCTGTTCCTGGTGGATCATTTCTACCTTGGGTGAAAAAGTGACTACAAATTTGATAGTTTGTTGTATGGTACACATGTAAATGACTAATGATGTTGTGATGGATTTCATTAAGGCCACCTGCTGATGAATCTGTTTTGGTGAAGCGCCCTCCAGTCGTCACAATCATGGGTCACGTTGATCATGGAAAAACAACGCTTCTCGATTCGTTACGAAATACAAACGTCGTGATGCAGGAATTCGGTGGAATAACGCAACACATCGGAGCCTTCTCTGGTCAGGATTCCAATTGCAATCGCAGTCTGACATTTATAAAGTGCCACTTCAAGGAAAAACTCATCAGTGGCACCTCTGACCCAAACCAAGGAAAGCACTGTTGAATAATACAGACTTCGGACAATTGTGAAACTGCAAGTGACAAACTGATGCTGGGTTCAGCATAGGCAATGCTTCTGGACTGATCTGTAGCAGTGTGCGTACGAGGGACAGTCAGGAGTCCATGGGCAGCCGACCTAAGGGTGCATCCATTTCTTTGGATTATTGTATTTATTGTTTGGATTTTATCTTTGTCTGTTTTTGGAATTTTTAATTTTTGTAATGTATTAATTTGTACAATGTAGCGACCAACATTCAAAGTGTTAATTGTGCTTTGTTATGGAAAATATTTAATACAACACTTATAAAATTAACAAAGCCGCTAATTGGAATTGCAATTATGTCAGATTTTCTGTCCTAAGTACTTTTTTCATTTGCAGTTAAACTGTCAACGGGTGAAATGATTACTTTTCTTGATACTCCCGGTCACGCCGCTTTTTCCGCAATGAGAGCGAGAGGAGCAAAGGTCACGGATATTGTTGTGCTCGTGGTTGCCGCTGATGACGGGGTAATGAAACAGACGTTGGAGTCGATAAGATATGCAAATGAGGCAGGAGGTAAGTTCATTTGGGGTCAGTTATTTGTATATATATGTCGGTAAATTTATTTTGTTTATAAATTTGTAATATTGCTTTATTTATCTTCAGTCTAGTTATTTGTGGGGTGCCCGATAGTCAGTAGATTAGCGTGATGGACTGTCTACCATGAGGTTGGGGGTTCAAATCCCTCGCAAGGGCAGAAATTTATTTTGAGATTTCTGCTCCACCTGTTGCCCCAACCAACACAGCTATAACGAGTACACTGACCAGGCAGTTAATGAAATAGGATTATATTATTTTATAATCATTGTAGTTTTAAAATATACTTAATGAAATATTTTATTCTACACAGTCTTGATAGCTG
The DNA here is from genome assembly GCA_963556255.1 of Allolobophora icterica. NCBI lineage: Eukaryota > Metazoa > Annelida > Clitellata > Crassiclitellata > Lumbricidae > Allolobophora > Allolobophora icterica. The sequence continues at coordinate 679,515 of OY744606.1, read as the reverse complement.
TCGGTTGATGATTGTTTGTAGTTCCAATTATCGTTGCAATAAACAAAATCGACAAGCCAGAAGCGGACGTCGTGAGTTATGAAATATTCAGTTATCTATTTCTCATCTAATCGATGGTTAATCTTATCTGATAATCTTATCTGGTAATCTTATCTGATGGGGGGTGGTTTAAGCCTTCTTGAAGCATCATGATTACTTGTCTTATTGAGCTGTTCAGTCTACAAAATCGACTTTTTGAGAACAGAACCAACACACTGTCAAAACACACCAGCATATCGCATACATTCTCAAAAAAATGTTTTTGAGTTGTTGAACTTATCTGACCTTAGGGTCTCAACTGCTACTATAGAGTTTTGAAGTGATGTTGGATTGAATTGATGATGAACAATGGTTGTCTGTTTTCAGGAAACCACAAAGAAATCCTTGCTACAGAACGGAATACAACTGGAAGATTTCGGAGGCGATGTCCAGTCCGTCCCCATTTCAGCTTTAAAAGTAATTTATTAAAAACAAATATATTAAAGAAGAAAAGTAGTCCTCTAATCTTACCTAATCTAATCTAATCTTATTGGAAAACTTTGATAGCGCTGTTTTCTTCATGCTTATCTTCATGTCATCTCTCGGCATCTTATGAACAATGCAAAGACCAGGGATTTGTTTTGACAATGTTTTGTTTGTCGTAGGGTAGAAATCTCGATGCTCTCCAGGAGGCGATAGTTGCCCTAGCCGAGGTCCTTGAGACAAGAGCGGATCCAGGAGGACAGGTCGAAGCAGTTGTCATCGAATCGAGAACCGATCCGGGAAGAGGGTAAGACAGTGATGGATGTTGCAGTCGATATGCAGATATTGCTGCTGATTGATGTTGCAGACTGTGGATCATCATAGCAAAATGGCTAGGGCGCTCGGCCTGTAATGCGGAGGGTATGGGTTCGAGTCTCCACTGTGTTAGGACCTTGAGCAAGTCTTTCACTCGCAACTGCTTAGTGCCGTCGATGGTCAGTCATATGTTTGTGTATGCACTTCTGAGGTTTGGAAGGAGGCCGATATCAAATACAGTTGTATTGTATTGTATTGTATGACACCTAAGGAGAGGTTGTTTTGTTGTTGCACTGCTGTTGGTGAGACTGTGAATGATGTTGCAACATATAAGGATTGGTTGTCCTGTTGTTTCTGAGCCAACGAATGCTGTTGCAAAGTGCAAACTCATTGGAGAGGCTGTCCAATCAGTTTCTTATGTATTGGCTGGTGCAATATTTTGAAATGGCGCTATAGAAGTCATTAGATTAGATTTTAGATTCTGATTAAGATGTTTAGATGAGAAATTCGTTTAGTTGATTGTTGTGTTTTTCAAATGACCAGTTGAAAACTTATTCTTTTGTTTGACGATAGGAAATTGTCGACTGCTCTGATCCAGAGGGGAACGCTGAGGAAAGGCTGCGTCCTTCTGGCTGGAACTGCTTGGGCAAAGGTAATTGTAGCTGTAAGCGCAAATTTATATAGCACCTGGCAAGAGGAACTCCTTGAAAAGGTGCTTCTGACCTGACAACATGAAACTATGAACGAATGGTAGAGAGCGGCAGGGAATGGTAGAGAATTGTAGGGAATGTTGGGGCATGGTATGGAATGGTAGAGAAGAAATGTTTAAGTCTGTTCTATTTGATTGGATGCTTTGGTTGTGTATCTCTTCTGTTTTGATTGGATGCAAAGTTCTCAGCCTTCTACCATGTTTTGGTTCATTTAGGTTCGTGGAATGTTCAATGATAAAGGTCGGCCTGTGATGGAAGCGACACCTGGAATGCCGGTGGAAATAATCGGTTGGAGGGAATTGCCTTCTGCTGGAGAGGAAGTATTAGAGGTGGAAAGTGAGGTAATGGAAAATCCAGATCCTTAATAGATTTATTGTTATTATTATGCATTTATTAAGCGCCACTATCTAATGAAAAAGCATCAATTGATGGTGCTGAGCAATTGTGAGTGAAGGACTTCCTCAACTTCCCTGCATAGTAACCGTCGCAGGGGAGGAGGATCGAACCCGTACTGTTCGCATCACAAGGTGAGCGCGCTAACCAATCGGCTACCATGTCCCACAAGTATGCTTGTCTGCTGGCATATGGGGCTAAGGGTAGGAAATGAGTGCCCCCTGCATGTCAGCGCAATGTGGGATATGGTAGAATTTACCTTTCTTAAGTGACTATTAGGAATTTGGCAATGATGATTACTAGTCATAATAATATCTTTTGGTTTGTTTATGCCAAATCTTTATTTATTGTCAGAACATTTAATGTAGTTACCATTTGTTGAAATAAACAATAAATAAAATTAATAATACTACTAATAGTAGTAGTAATAATAGTAATAATATTAATAATAGTAACAATAATAATAGTAACAATAATAATACTAATACCAATAATATGATAATTACATTAAAACTAATAATGATAATAGTAATAATAATAATAATAATAATATTTTGAGAACTTGATGTCAAGATCAATTCGATCTGATCATGTTACAGCAACGGGCAAAGCAGGTGTCATCTTGGCGACAGCAGCGCAGCCAGGAGGAGAAGATGCTGGAGGATCAGGTGGTGATCCAGAAGAAGATGGAGGATCACCAGGCGGAGTATAGTGCGCTGCGGAGGCAGAGGCTGGAGAGTGGACGCAGAACGGGATCGATGTATCGGATGATGAGAACAAAAGAATCGGCCAACGATAAAACAGGACCAGAACTCTCAATTGTCGTTAAAGGTAACATCGTTAATAAAGGTAACATTGTTAATAAAGGTAACATCATTAATCAAGGTAACATCGTTATTGAAGGTAACATCATTAATAAAGGTAACATCGGTGATAAAGGTAACATCGTTATCAGACCTGCATGTATAATGTTCAGTAGACGCTATCTATTCATCTTGAGAATACTAGAATATTAGTTCTTTTAGGTGTTGTATATCATCGTAGCTCCTGTAGACGTCGACTTATGGTGCTCTAGAACAATCGCACGGACTCCGAAGGTTGTACATTTTCGTCAGACTTTTGTGTTGAGAATGATAATAAATGCAGCCATATCAACCTATCAGACACTTTGTCTGTAGGTGACATGGGTCTTTGAATGGGCTGCAGCAGTGTGTTGCCTTGTTGCCCATAGATGACTTTGGAATGGGGTGCAACGATGTGTTGTTCTGTTGTCTGTAGGTGATGTGGATGGTTCGGTGGAAGCCATTCTTGATATTCTTGATTCCTATCGTTCTCCGCAGTGTCAGCTCCATCTGCTCAGTTTCGGAGTTGGCATCGTAACAGAACAGGATGTTGAAATGGCTGAAACTTTTAAAGGTAAGAGCAACAGAGCCTTTGACCTTCTCATGTACCTGGGTAGAGTTGGTTATCAATGAAGATCAGTCCATTTAGGACTTGATCCAATTCCGAGATGCATCAGCTTTTAAGTACAACCTTTAGCTAACATTTCTTGATGTAGTGTTATGAAGATGTTTCAGTTTATATACATGCCGAGGCTGAGAAAATGAAGTTGCTGCACTTCATACCAATGGCTTTCTCTTGGGACTAGCTTTAAGGATTGCTTCATCAATGTGAGTATGTATGAGTAGCCAACATAGCCTTATCTTCTTGTTTTTCATTCCAGGCATTGTATATGGATTCAATGTTGAGGTTCCGAGCAGAGTCACTCAGCTGGCGAAGTCAAGAGGAGTCACTGTGAAGTCGCACAATGTCATTTACAAACTGATTGATGACCTCAGACAGCGACTGACAGAGCGACTTCCACCATTGCAAGTCGAAGAAGTCGTGGGTTGGTTTGAATGTGCATATCTGTGTTTTCAAGGAGACGTGTTTCTGTGGTTTCAGTAAGTGGTAGGGTAAGGTAAGGTTGCCATGGCAACCGATTGGTAGCTTAATTGCCATGGTAACTGATTGGTAACTTATCAGTCTTTCACCTGGCTTTGATAAGATGCTGTGTTTGCTTATTGGAAGAGAAATCTTGACATCTGCTTTTGACCTGGAATGGATTTGAAGCCCAATGTCTGAGTTGGCAGTCCAGCTTGCAAATCACTAGAGTACCTATCGTGCAGCACAGTGTTTGGAAATTCATTCCATGATTTCAGTGCTGAATTCATCATCTGTGGCTTGCTGCTGTCTGGAGCATTGCTGTTTCCATGACACACAGTCATCTCTGTTCTGGGAATGTAAGTGTATGCGATTTTCTATAGCGACCGTATATGGCCTTGACCCTGCTCATTTTTCAATGAATTGATCGGGTGAGATCCTTCACCACCGCTGCCCGTTTGAATGGATGCCATGCCATTTAAGGTCCCCGTGTTGGGACCGTGCTAGCCCGAGATTTAAATCTCTGAAATAACCACCTTCGGGAAGTGAACCGCAGTCCGCATGCGCTCTAACACAGAGTCGCATGAGACGCGCAGCCAACGCTCTTACCGATGTAGTTAACTGGGCCAGTAGCACAGCCAAGGCCGAAGAAAAGGGCACTGTATGTGAGTTACAGAAATCAATGACAGTCATAGGATGGTTTAAACAGATGGGTCTTGAGATGTGATTGGAATGTCTCCAGAGATGGTGGATAAAAGCGCAGGTGAAACAAAACTGCGTAGCATGAAAAACGAAGATAAATCCTGGCTCAGTCTATGCGACTGACTGCAGCCACAGGTCGGCATGTCTATGGTAGAGCATTGTAATCTAACAGTTGCAGGCTTGAGTTTGCAGAAGAGACTCGATGCGACGATCATCGCGAATCAGATTTACTGAACTTGCATACATATGCAAAATAATGACTTAATTAATTAAATCTGTTTAACTTTGTGTCTGACGTTGTGATATTTTCGTTTTCAGGAGAGGCGAATGTGCTGGCGGAGTTTTCAGTGACTGAAGGCAAGCGAAAGGTTACTGTTGCCGGATGTAGGTGTACGAAAGGATCTCTGCAAAAGAAAAAGCTCTTCAAACTCGTTCGGAACAGAGAAGTCCTTGCCACAGGTAAGAATACACACACTGGAAATTCAACCAATTGGATAGAGTGCTTGCCTCGTAACGCAAAGATTATGGGTTCGATCCTCCTCCCCCGAGACGGTTACTCCCCCACCTCCTTTTTTTCACTTCATTTATTGTTCCCAAAACATAGATGGTGCTGAGCAGTTGTGAGTGGACTTACTCAATACTCATGGTCTTTACACATCGACGGTCTGAATGGAGGCATGAACCCATACTCTCCACTCTCAGAGCGCCCCTAACCAATCGGCTACCATGCTGCACTACTTATACTGGTCCTGTATTTGTACTGGTCCTGTATTTGTAGGTCAGCTACTTTCGCTGAAGCATTTTAAAAATGAAGTCGACACGATAAAGACGGACGTTGAGTGCGGACTGAGTTTCGAGGACCAGTCTGTTTCACCGCAACCGGGAGACGTGGTCGTCTGCTTTGAACACAAAGAAAAGAAACAAGAACTGTCGTGGGACTTGGACTTTCTCTGATGACTGTCCTCTCACCTTTCGTCAAACTCTAGGGTTTTCTGATTTCTCTGGTAAAAAGTCATTCAACAAACATTGTCAGTCTTTGTAAATCTTTTCAACGCACTGGTCCTCAGCCATATGTGTGTGCATATGGTTATTTATTTAGCACCTTTCAAGAGCCTCGTAAACATGTTAAACCTGGATGCTTGGCAGACCTCAAAAGCTGCGACTTATTGCGAGTTTAAAATGTTTGGAATTTCATTACGAACACATCCATTGTGAAGGACATGATGTAGTTTTGGGTCATCCTTCAGTCAAGAGTTCACGGAGTCAATGGCAGTCATATGATTGTTTAAAAAGATAGATCTTAGCTGTGATTTACATGTCCCCAGAGATGGCACATTCTTCACGTGCTCGGGAAGACTGTAACAGTGTTCCATGCAGCGAGTCTACGGACAGAGAAGGAACAGTTGCCAAACCTTGTAGAAGACTGCAGTACTTGTAGCAGATTTCTTGATGATGTAAATCAAATCCGAGGTGCTCTCTGCGTTCCTACCCTATGTTAAATGTCATCAAGAACTGTGATTACTTTGCCATAACAATGCACAGTGAACTAGAAAGTCACCAGTGGCAGGGTATGAACAATAGTGGCTTCAGTTACAATTACAACACTTCTTTATTACACAAACAGATTCTCAACGACGATAAACTGTTCCACGGTTAGTCTTAGAATAAAAAAAATGCAAAACAATTGTTAGACTGACAGAACAGAATCAACCAGGAATTCATCTCAAAACATAAATCACCTTTGCCCTGACCTTAAAACCCAGCTACACCAAAGTCTCATTATAATGTGCTTCATTAAAACGCGAATTCATTTACCACGATTTTCAAAGCTCCTGAATAAGCTGGTAGCCTGCATTCAGCTGTACAGCAGTGCTTTAGATATGTGGAGTTTATGATTACGAATTGTGACATAATACTGGTAGGGACATGGAACTTGAATCCGTTCAACTTCAGAAAATCATCTATAAAACATGCCAAGTACGAGAAAGTTACAGATTTTGCTCCTGAAGACAGAATTAACTTATTATTATTAGTAGTAGTATTATTACTATTATTATAAATTATAAATAAATTTATAAATTCCCAGATACCATACCATATTATTATAATATGAAGCTTTACGAAGCACAAGTTAATATAACTAAATACACCGCATACAACAGGTTTCTGACAATGACAAATTACGATAGTTTTCAGCCTTTGATGTAATGTAAAGATAGTTTTCAGCCTTAATGAAGATATAGTTTTGAGCCTTTGATGTAAGGTAAAGATTCAGCCTTTGATGTAAGATAAAGATAATTTTCAGCCTTTGAGGTAATGTATGGTAAATGTATGGTAAGGACAAGGGAATATCAACGAGAACCAAGATGAAACTATACGAGACCTTCGTCATCCCAGTGCTGCTATACGGCTCAGAATGCTGGTGTTTACGAAAACAGGACGAGAGAAGATTGTTGGTAGCAGAAATGAACTGGCTGAGAAGAATAAAAGGCAGAAGCAGAAGAGATAGGATTAGAAATGAGGTGACTAGAAGAGAGTTGGGACAGAAAGAAACAGTCATCGACAAAATCAGGAAGAAAAGACTCGTGGCTGGGACATGTGATGAGAATGGACAGCAGTCTGCCAGCTGCGGCACTGCACGGATACGTGGAGGGAGACAGAAGTCGGGGAAGACAGCAAAAAACATGGATGGATAACATACGAGAGGATCTGGAGAAATTAAACATGAATATGAAAGAGGCAATAGAAAAAATCAGGAACAGAGAAACCTGGAGACGTCAAGTTGAGGACTCATCGTCGGCCCCGGCCTGACGGAAGAGAAACAAAGAAGAAAGAAAGAAGATGGTAAAGATAGTTCTCAGCCTTTGGTGTACTGTAAAGTAGTTTCAGCCTTTGATGTAAGATATAGTTTTCAGCCTTTGATGTAAATCACCCCAGCTGTCAAGCAATGCATGCGTAATGCACTATGTATGTACAACATATGGAATATATGATCGCATAATGCGTTATGTTATTCTGATATTTTTCTTACAGAGCCGTCTAACACAATAAACTCGGTAATGCTTACAATTCACATACATTACTGACTTTCTTGAACAATGCTAACTAAAAGAAACCGATTACGTTACAATCATACATTGCATTTCATTGATACGAGATTTCACGTAGGCGGATTTAATATGTACACTTTTAAGTCGTAAGGTTTCACATATATTATTACATCTCTAAAACAAAAAACCCAATTATGATGCTACATTACAAGACTGTTTAGCACACTACAGTTGTACCTTGAGCTAGGACAGTTGCTGGGAATTTTTAGGGTGCTGGTCTGAGGCTTTCAAATTTTCTGGCTGTTTCTGTCCGGCCTTTGGCAATTTTTTGATGTCGTTAAGGTCTGGACCCTAACCCTGACCCTAACCCTGTAAGCGTGTTTTTTCGATTGCCTATACTTGGGAACCTACATAACAGTCTTTGTTTCAAAGTTAAACCAAAAATATAGTTGTGTTAAAGGTTTTCATCTGACAAAAATTTTTATGTTCATAGTAAAGCCTAGTTATTCTGGAATGCCTTGGGATTTCTGCAGGGAAGGTAGTAGGTAAAATCAAAGCGAGTTTGTTCGTGTAGTATAAGATAATGGTGAAATGCATACAGCGTCCCATCATTCAAGTCATACAAAAATAATCAGGTAATAAGGTTTCTGGTTAAGTCTGTGTGTCACTTGGGGGGAGTGGAATGCTTGGAAGTCCACCATCCGCGTGACACAGCCAGTAGGACCTGCTGTTTCTCCTTTGGACTAAACTCGAGGATCGTTGTGATAGCATTGAGCATCGGCTGTCTTCCAGAATTCTCCGTCGCAATCAGGTAGTGGTAGATGACGTTTTTCAGATACTCGAGATTCGCGTTCTCTCGAGACTTGTCGCGCTCGTGCTTCTTCACGAGCTCGGCGAGCGACTGTATCTTATCCGTGAGCTCCTGCTCTCTCATGTGGAATGACTGCTGTTGCTCACGTAAGGCCATCTCGAGGTTGTGCTTTTGACGTCGCAACGTCGTGATCTCCACTTCCTTGCGTCCCTGCTCCTGTGCAAAGTGCAACAGCTTCGGATCGCCTGGAATGCCGGCAAGAGGATTCTGACGGAGCAGCTCGGCGACGGCAGAGATCTCCTCCGAACTTGCCCCGACCTCGCTGGAGTCTGGTTCCGGAGAGCTTGGAACAAGCGGCTGGAACATCATCCGGCCCTCCGATTCGGACAACCTCGCAGGAAGCTGGAGCCTTAAGGTTGCGATTTCGCGATCCTTTTCCGACAAAAGGGCGATCGTTCGTTCACGGTGTCGTCGGATTTCGACGTCCAGTTCGCCGATCTTCTGTCGATGGTCAGCATCCTTCTGAAGGCAGTCTGCCTCGTGGCGTTCCGTCATTGTGGTCAGTGCTTTCGTTAAATGCTCCTCCTTTTCCTTCAGTTTCAGCTCCTGATCTTCGAAGTTACGCCGGAGTTGTCCGAATCGTTCTCGCAGCTCAGCCATCTGAGTCTTCAGCGTAGCGACTTCCTGCTCCGGACCGGAATCCTGGATGCAAAACAAAACAAAATCCATGTCGTTGCATTTTTAATCATCCTACAATGATTCAATTGTACCTTCTCGTAAATGTAATTAATGTGATTATGCATACCGGTAACTGATCCATACGACATGAAGTTAGACGTGAACCCATCATTTTGGATGAATACTTCCTGCATACTACTATTGTATGTTGCAAGAGAAACATGCGAGCGAGCACTTACTCGCGAGTTCTTGTTCTTGAGCACCGACTGAGCACGGAGCTTGTATCGCTCGAACTCTTCGTGCAGCTGGTCATACTGCTCACGACAGGTCTTGTGGAGGTTGTCTCGACTCGTGATATCCTGATCCATCTGCAACTCCTCTGCAAAATCCAAAAAGTTCATCTTCATATATACAAAGGATCTTTCTTACACCATCACACACAACATAGCATTTTCAAGAGTCCAAAATGCAGTGGTTCCCAATTCTTTTCAGAGCAAAGCACACCTACTAAAAATCATTCCTTGATGGCACTGGACTTATTTCATTTAGTTTTCTTCAAGTTAGTTCTTTAATTTAATGACGAGCCACATTTCTTTGATTCAACCAAAGTGTTGCTACAATTTATATACCACTTTCAGTTTTAAAAATAGTTACAGGCCTTTGACAGTAGTGATAAAAAGTAGTTTTTCGTATTTACTGACCCACTTTGCCATTCAAAGGAAAGATCAAATGATGCAACATAACAGTTTGATATTTACATAATCGACCAAATAGATTTACATGCACAACCATACAGGCATGTTTTTGGACATATACACAACACCTCGTGTTGACTTCGTGTCACTTATTCACGTAGCTCCCAAACTTCATGGTGCTACATAAATTTCACAATTACAATTCATTAAGGATGTCTGCTGGAGCATTGTTCAACTTGCCGTAGAGATCATTTGGTTTGTCCGCACGATCGCATGCGGCTCTGTAGAGATCTTTCAATCGCAGCATCTTTTCCACGATCGCAGCCGAATCGAGATCTTCGTCGTCGACATTAGAGGTTGCCGTGCTGGACGTAGAAGCGGAGGTGAGTGCAGTGTTCTCCAAATCGAGCTAAAACACACACAAGGACTATCTTGGAATAGTAATCAGAAGAGAGCTAATCAGTCCGTCGCCTTCCTTGTTCCACAAGTGCTTCGAGTCTCTTTCGTTTGATCGTGGGGCTGCCCTGCTTGGTCGGGAGCGTTGCTGGTGAGTTTTTTCATGAAGTTGCACTTTAAAAGTGTTCACTTATGTTAAGTTGCGCTACAAGGCTGATACGAGGAAGAAATTGCATTTGTAAACCTGTACAGAAATTCTTCAAGAGCAACTCATCACAGGCGCTCCTGAACTCAACAATATGAAACCGATGAAACAGAATCGTTTTCAAGGTCTTACGGAAACCTGGCAAAGAAAACCCGAAGTGCTCATGTCGTAGGTTGCTAGGCAACATAATGCAAGAACGAGATGGACCAACGACAGCAAAGCTCCTACACTGCACAGAATGTCACCTAGTGCCACACGATGAAGGCATATGCGGTTATGGAGACCAACCCTCACTAAGACCAACCCTCATAACTCCTCATAGCTTTCAATAACACAATGCGCAATGTGTTATAACCACCTGTATGATGCTATAACCACCTGTATGATTCGGTCTCGAAGCTTCTGGATTGTCTGCTGGTCTTGGCTTCGAAGGCGCTCTGCGGTTCCGAGCATATCGGAGAACTCAGAGATTTTTGCCTCCACACTGGCAACGCGCTCCTCGCTCTGGCGTGAAATCTCACTGAGCCTTGTCTCGGCTTCACTGGCTCTCTGTTGCTCTTGAAGAACAACCCGCTTCTCGTGTTCCTTTGTTTGAAACAAATAAACAGATATAACAATTATTCCGCTGCTTTTGAGACGTACTTCAAAAGCACTATAGGAACTGTGCTAATATATACATTCACAACGATACGCAAAGATACACAATCATACCTACGTCAACATCTAACATGTGGACAGTCTAAGACAAACCCAAAACTATAAAATATGCAGCCTAAACCCAAGAGCAACTTACACCCAAGAGCAACCGAAACTCAAGAGCAATTTAAACCTAAGAGCAACCTAAACTCAAGAGCAATTTAAACCTAAGAGCAACCTAAACTCAAGAGCAATTTATACCTAAGAGCAAGCTAAACTCAAGAGCAATTTATACCTAAGAGCAAGCTAAACTCAAAAGCAAGATTAACCGAAGAGCAACTTATACCCAAGAGTAACATTTACCCAAGAACAACCTAAACCCAACAGCAGCCTAAACCCACGAGCAACCTAAACCCAAGATCAATCTAAACCCAACAGCAACCTAAACCCAACAGCAACTTAAACACTTAAACCCAACTGCAACCTAAACCCAACACCAACCTAAACCTAAACCCAACAGCAGCCTAAACCCAACTACAACCTAAACCCAACAGCAACTGACCTTTAAGTCTAGCAGTTCCTTCTGTAGATGCATGAGCAGAGAAGATGGTTCGTTGGACGCTTCCTTCGATGACTTCACCTCACTCTGTAGCGACTCGACATCATGTCGCAGTTTGGCGATCGTCTTCTCGTACAGATCCGACTTCTGCTGCAACATCTGTTGACCTTCAGTCACCTGAAGTCGCGACTCCTCGATCTGAAGTCAACCATCATCAAAGTCAGACAAATCGACAAAGTGACAAAGTGAACCACTGTGGTGACTTTTTGGCCCATTTGCCTGATTCGCTACAATGCAGCACCATTCTTTTTCTGTGGTTGGTCCAACAATATGGAACGACCTTCCTCAGGGAATGCGCCACCCTCCTAACACTACCTCTTCTCAGTTTCAGCCGCTGCTAAGACTACTTTCTTCTGCTTGGCCTGGGTCAGGAGTGCCTCTGAGTAGGGATCTTGAAGGGGTGCTATACAAATTTGATTGATTGCTTGATTGTGGCATAGCAACAGCCTGTTTCTATGGTTCAATGAACAGGGTTCCAACTATTAAGGGTCACAGTTGGTAGCAAACATCGTTGTCCATTCAGTAGCACGCTTGATCTGCAATCTAACGATTGTGGCTTCCAGCCTACTTAGTGAACTCCATGTTCTGTCACATGGTCTTGACTGCACTTCTGACTTTGTGTATGTCTCTGTGTGTATTTCTCTGTGTCTGTTTCTGTATGTGTCTGTTTCTGTTTGTGTATGTCTCTGCAAGTGTATGTTTGTGTCTGTTTGTTTGTGTATGTCTCTGTTTGTGTGTCTCTGTTTGTGTCTGTCTCTGTATACTATTGTATTTGCAGTCCAAACATGATTCAGTTCAACATCTGTTGACCTCCACCTATTTTGTTCTGTCAGACAGACGTTTGTTCCAGCAGTCCTTCCAAGAAGTTTTCTGCAAAGGCGCTATATAAATGGTTTTCCAGACACCTCCATGCGTACCTGAGTCTCAAGGTTAACTTTGGCAATTCGTTCGGTTGTCAGCAGTTGCTGTAGCTCTCGCATCATCACTGCATAGTCGTTGCGCTCCTTCTCCTGTTCGTGCTGCTGGCTGCGGACTTTGGAGCGCCACTGGAAAAGTTTTAATCACTTCGTCTCTTGTTATGCAAACACAGAATTCAGGTCATTTTATGTGCTTACTGTAGGTCATTAAGTATGCAGAAGGTGGTCATTTGTTATGTAATGTGGGTAAAGTATTACACAAGTGGTCAATTACTGTGCAAAATGTAGGTGATTTGAAACACAGGTGGTCATTTATTATGCAAAACTCAGATCTGCAATCATGCAAAACATGGTCATTTAACTATGCAAAAACAGACAATTAGTTATGTGTAGTGTTGGTCAGCTAAACCTGCATAAGACGTCATTTATTCTGCATAATGTAGGTCATTTGTTAAGCATAATGATGGTAAAAGGTGAATAAATGAAGGGTGCTTTATTACATACAGTGTACATACAATCAATTTTATCAAATACAGCCTGCATAGATATATATGCAAAACAGTGAAACACAACTCAGCATAACTCAAGACTTTTGTGTATATATATTTGTATATAAGTAAGCAGAGGTAAGTATGTACGTATCTGTGAGTTTGGAGAACAAGCTAACCAATCGAGGTGACCTGTTGACCTTTCAACTCTGACCTGTTCTGAGTCATTTTCGAATCCCTGGATTTGTTTCAGAAGGTTGTGTCGTTCCTCTTGAAAGGTCTTCTCTTGTTCCTGAAGGTCTTGCTACAAAATAAAACAAAGTCACTTAACTTTATATCAACAAAAGACGTCAATTATCTGTCATTTAATTGAGACATGCTGACCGATTGGTTAGAGCGCTCGCCTTGTAACGCGGAGAGTACGGGTTCAAGCCTCCTACTCGGACATGTTACTGTGTATTAGAAGAGCAGTCCCTTAAGCTAGCCCATAGGTAGCCACTTCATTTTCTTAGCCTCGGCATATGACGGCATGTGGTCAGTCCTCTCCCTCGCCATCTCATCTTAACATCGACAGTGTACGGTCAGTGTACTCATTATACCTGATTTGGCTAGGAAGCGCAGGTGGAGCAGAAATCTTGACAAATTTCTGCCCTGGCAGGGATTTGAACCCCGACATCTCAATTGACAGTCCAGCACCCTAACCGCTACACTATCGAGCACCTCTGGGACTGTATTAAAATCTTTCCATCTCCGTAAACTACTTAGAAAGTAGTTACCCGGAGTTTCTTTTTATCTGCAATGTAACTGGCTTCGAGCTTCGACTTCTGTTGCGTGACAGTGATGAGTGAATTGGTGAGAGTTCCAATCTGCTGCTTCACAGACTCCTCGACAGTCGACTCCTTTAAATGATCGCCTGGGCCATCTGCGTTGTCACTGGCTGAAGCCACACCATCTGCTGTGGCGTCAGACTCATCCACCTGCAAGAACACATCAATGATACCAAGTGTACAATACAATACAACTGTACAGTGTACCTGTGAACAATATAACACAACTGTATCCGATACAATACCATACAACTGCATCTGATACAACTGCATTTGACACAACACAACTGCATTTGACACAATACAACTGCATTTGACACAATACAACTGCATTATACAATACAATACAACTGTATATGATACAAGACAATACAGCTGTATTCGATATTGCCCTCCTTCCAAAGTTCAGAAGGGCACACGTGACCATATGACAGAATATCGAAGGTGCTGAGCAACTGTGAGTGAAGGACTTACTCAAGGTCCAGTTGTACATGTTAAATACTTTGTCAAACAGTTTAAGCCAGAAAGGTCTGTACCTGAGAACTGTTGGCTGAGTCGGTCGTAGTATCTCCAGCCTCTCCTGTCTTCTCCGCTGGTCCTCTGTCGCTGGTGGATGATGTCTCCATCGACTGATTTAAGGCACCTATGGTCGCTTCCAGAGCCGCCTTCTCTTTGGACAAGTCTTTGTAAGCTTGGACCAAATCTGAAAACGTTAACGAGTGATACTCTGGTTTCAACTTCTCCATCAACATTTCATATAACATATTATATTATTATTGTGCATTTATTAAGCACGACTATCTAACGACCAAACATCAATCGCAGGCGCCGAGCAATTGTGAGTGAAGGACTTGCTCAAGGTCCTTAAACAGTAACCGTCTTGGGGGAGGAATTATCTAGGGCAACAAAGACCAATTTGACATGGACTATATTATACCACAAAGTCATAGACTGGATTGTGAGACAGAAAAAGATGGAACAAAATTAACCATAGTGTGGTCAATCCTCGGATCACGGACGGTTGAGGACTAGACCGGGTTATACAAACCTGTCATGCATGTGGCCCCCAAAGGTCAAGGGGTCATTTGGCTGAGATGCAAATGTCAGGAGAGCAATCCAAAGACTGGACACACGTCTTAACCCTTGCAGCTTACGTTGGCCATTTAAACATATTTATTTACTGACCCAAAAAAGATGAAAGGCCAAGAGGGCTCTGGGTGACTGTTAGCTTGCTTCAGTCTAACACAAATTAACCCAGCCATTGACAAAGATTCAAAATTTAGTTAAAATTTTGAAAATCATCCTAACAAACCAGCTTCCAAGAAGACTGTTAAAATGAGTTGGTCATGTAACTGGTACTACGCTTGACTTTCTTCTGAGACTGGGTGTAATTTAAAGCAAATGCTAAACAAAGTTGCTCGATCAATCACCTCGAAGCTTCGCCTGGTAAGTTTCGATCTTACGGTTCTGCTCCTCGATCGTCCGAAGCAGCCTGCTGTGCTCCATGATTCAGTTCTTTCACTCTCACGAGATTAAATCCTTAAGTTTTATCGGCACATATTGTTCGTACTGTTTTCTTTTCTGTGGATGAAAACAGAATACAGTAGGTTAGTTTCCTTATCAGTACCATTTACACAGCGCCAGCAGGGCTGTAGTCTAGGGTATACAGCGTGTACTCACCTCTAGCGACCCTATACTCACCTCACAAAATATTTGTACTCACCTCTAATTTGTTTAGGAAAACTAACCAACAGTGTGTACTCACCTCTTATTTTACCACTACAGCCCTGAGCACCAGTACCTACTGACGCGCTTCGATCGCTTAGCTTTTTCGTAGCTCTAAGCGTAAATAGCGCTGAAAAAACTCTCAGGCTTACCAATACGATCAAGTAAGTAAGTAGCCTTTATTTGCATCTGACAGGCGCACATGCATTACATGTATACAATGAATATAGACATTTTTAAAATAAACTATAACAGAAGCAGATTATAAAGATACACATCATTTGTTTCCGACCACCCGATGTCATATAAACCAATTAGAACATTATTCACCGACTGACCGTTTAAGTTTCATATGCAGCTGCATGCAACCTAAGACTATAGACAAGTAGAAACTATGTTTATTCTGGACCATTGCTCAGTGAGTTGATCAATATCATATGCCTAGATGCGCTACGATAAACTGGGTCACTATACGTGTTCACCACATTTCAGTTTTAAACTAATAAACAAACCGATTAATATATACTTTTCAACACTTCAACTACTGCTCAACTCATTCGTCACAAGGCAGGCATTTTTACATTATTTAAAACTAACCTTTAAAATGTTTTGATATTACTTGATAAACACTCCACGAATTAAGTACGAAACCAGTACGGCTGTTCCTAACAAAATTTACGTGAACAAGTAAGGAGATCGTTCTGTTTGTTACAAAGGCATTATAATATAGGATAATTCATATAATCATCATCGTCGTTTTCAAAAGTAAAGAACTAAAAGTCATAACTTTTAACTGTGACTTTAGACTTCAAAAGAGACTCCAAAAGTCACTAATAGCTATAATTACTCTTTCTTGTGCCGCTATTTTTTTAACTGCTCACCGTCAGTTTTCATTAAATTAGAATTATCCCTTCCAAAACACATATTTAAAAAAATCAAGCATGATTCGAATAGCCATATCCCAGCTGTTACTTAGATATTCAGTAGTTAGTTTGAAGAACTGAACATTAAAATTAAAGGTAACAATTTCAGTTGTTCTTGAAACAAGCGGACTCAGTCATGCCCTAAATCAGTATGATGACGGACATTGGCGGCCGAGGGCTCAAGTCCAAAGTGGATTCGAATATTTTACTCGTTTTAAAATAAGAAGAAACAGTTTGTCTACTAATTGCTAAATAAACCTATAGGGCCTACTTTGTGTAACTGTCGAGTCTCTGGCCAGTTTTTAAGTTTGGTAAAATAATTCCCAAAATAATTTTAAAATGAACAGGGTTGAGGTCATGCGGTGGCTATAGAAAAGCGGCTACATAAATACATAGCCGTTTGGTGAAACAGAGCTACTAGGTTAATTTTTGGGCAGCGTGGCAGACAGGTCAAAATCCTCCCCACAACCAGTTTTGTTGGACCCAAACTTCCGCTTCTGCATCACGAACCACTTTCTACTATGGCACAATAATTAATTATTAGCGTCTCTCTGGAACGATCTGCCACCGGACATACGATCATTAACACCTGTAAAAGTTCAGGAAAAGTTTCTGCCCGTTTTATGAAAAATGTTTTTCGGTGATTTCATGGTACTACGCTGTGCTGGAGTAACTTTGCGAGTTACATAAAGGGCGCTATACAAGTGGTCCTTGTGCAATAAAATATTGGCGTCATAGAATATTCATGTTAGATTATACACAACATTTGCCTCTGATTATTAAATTTTATGTAACAAATCTCATACTACTTATGTAATTCTCATAATTTATGTAAATCTCATTATTCACGTACACAATATTATTTACGTAAATCTCATATTATTATTATTTACATGTACATAAATTTCCTATTATTTACATAAATTTCCCATTATTTACACAAATCTCATTATTTATGTAAGCCTATATACATAAATTTCCTATTATTTACGTAAATTATATTATCTATGTAAATTTCATATAAAATTAAGTCTGAGTAAGTAGATGAATAGGAGTTTTTATAGCACTTTGACTTCGAAAAAGATTAACCCAATCTGCAACTAAGGTTCAAGCAAGATTTTAATTGAAAAATAATTTAATTACACAACCATCATTAATTTATTATGCACAGAAGTGAGAAACAGTAACCATGGCAACAAGAAGGTAAAGACAGTCATCTTAGGCTGCACCGTTTTCAGAAGCCACGTTTGCAACGAGCTGAATAAATCTCCTAACAGTGTAAGGTTAGGCAGCATGTTTAACAAGGTCCTGTTGAGTTGAAGAACATTTTGACTGAAGCGCACATAAGACAACAGTAACCCAACAACCGGACAACCGTTGTTCATTACAGTTTGACAACGGGTTGTCCATTTCGCTGACACATATACGTATCTGAACCCCACATAAACAGCTTGCAACAAAATCATACACACACGCAAAAGTTCATCTACTGAAGGCCACAAGTTTTGAAATAAATGAAGTCTCTCAGAAGCACCTGCTCAGTAATTTACATATGCATGTAAGTACATATGTACACATATATTTATGTATGCACGTATGTATGTATCGATAAGTATTCAGGCGTAATATGTATGTGTGCTTGTATGTGTCAGTAAGTGTGCTGAACACACGATTTCAATTTACTTTAACACTTCAACGATGAGATGCATTGGTTTCCCAGTCACTCATAGTACACACTCGTCTTAAAGTGTTAATATGCAGTTCGTAATGGTAATTGCAAATCCAAGAGAGACTCATCAGAGGCGTTCCCAACCTAACACAACGAAACCACGATCAAACAAAATGGTCTTCAAGCATTTGCGGAAAACGTTGCATTTGCATCGATTAGATATCTGGGTCTAATGCCTTTGAACATTTTCTAATTGGGGCTATATAAATGAATGGATGTGTACGTGTATGTACACAATGCAGCATTACATTTACGCACACATATACCAACACTTGTACATACAAAGATGCATATACAGATATATATATATATATACATATATACATACATGCACAGCACAACTAACAACAGAATTTCATGGGAATTTACTCATCTTGTTTCCCTGTAACTTGCCAAAACAACATGAAACAATTTAATAAAATATTACAATTCACAAGATTTCATGGAATTACTGAATTACACAAAGCTTGCCAGAAATTTTCGTGAAATTTAGAATTTCATGACATTTGGAAATTCACAAACAAATAACGGAAAGCCGCAGAAATTGCCACAACTTAGGCAAAAAGCAGAAATTTCTACAACCACGGAACGATTTTCGGTGAAAAAATCACATATTTTTACAACTTATTCACAATTTACTTACAAAAAATTGTTTGGAACAGGCTGTAAGGCAGGCATTGACTCATTTACAAACATAGCTGATGAAAGTACCGAGGGTCAAAAAAAACTAACCGAGTCTAGTTGCCTTAAATAACCATAAAATTATATGAAATTAAGAGACATTTCCTCCTATGTGTGAAACCAAAATGTACTAGATGCTTAAGAAGTCATGGCCTTAACTGTAATTGTACACATAAATTGACAGCGCCTCAGCCGGGATTGTCATCAGAGGCAATCATCGTTCATTCTTAAATTGCAACTGGCCTTGGGTTTACTTGGAACTTGGGTGAGCATAGGGAGCAATCTGTTGGAGACAGAGTAACCTGGATGAGCACAGCGAGCGATCTTTTGGGAGAAATGGGAGCTATGTCCACCTCGCTTGTTCAAGCCCTCCCTAATTGGCACATATTATTTCACAGCCATTACCAATCTCCAGCTCAGAGATTTTCCTTCCCCCACTGCACGCAACCAGAAGCGACACAGGAGTTCTTTATTCTTGTTCTTTGGTCTTCCTCCCCAGAGTTCCTCTGTATCTGCACAGATGTCTTTGACATAGAGACTGATTGTCGTTGACGACGGGTTACATCAACTCTTGTCCCAGACGTCATCCATGTTGGCGTTGAAGTCGACAAATCCATTGAGCGCTCGAATTCCAGCGACGTAGAACGCGATGTCTGACATCACAAGTCTACGACACCAAACAACATCATACAGTATAATACAATTATAATGGCAAATTTATATAGCACCACTTCAAGAGTGACTCATCAGAGACACTCCCAACCTAACAAATCGAAACCACAATCAAACAGAACGATCTTTGAGCGCTTGTGGAAAAGAGGCTGCATTTGACATTGCCCTCCTTCCAAAGTTCAGAAGTGCACCCATGACTATATGACAGAACATTGATGGGAATAATATTGCATGAAGAACTTGATCAAGGTCCTTAAACAGTGACCGCCCGAGTGCAGGCTCGAATCCGTACTCTCTGCATAACAGGACGAGCTCAACAGGTTAATGGCAGCTTTTATACAGTCTTAGCAAACATGTACAGTTCTGTAAACCACTCAACACTGTATTTTGGGTTCAATTCCTGACCACTGAACCAACTGACCATTGAACCAACTGACCATTGAACCACCTGACCATTGAACCAACTGACCATTGAACCAACTGACCATTGAACCACCTGACCATTGAACCAACTGACCATTGAACCAACTGACCATTGAACTAACTGACCACTGAACCACCTGACCATTGAACCAACTGACCATTGAACCAACTGACCACTGAACCAACTGACCATTGAACCAACTGACCATTGAACCACCTGACCATTGAACCAACTGACCATTGAACCAACTGACCACTGAACCAACTGACCACTGAACCACCTGACCACTGAACCAACTGACCATTGAACCACCTGACCACTGAACCAACTGACCGTTGAACCAACTGACCATTGAACCAACTGACCATTGAACCAACTGACCATTGAACCAACTGACCACTGAATCATATGAATCGAGTGGACTCACCCGTGCTGTGGGCCACCGTCCGATGTGACACTGAGCCGCATCAACTGAACCCTGAGCACTCGTTTGAAGCCAGCGTTGATCTCCTCGAAAAGCTCCTACGAATGTCACAACACAAAACCACTCTCAACTGTCACGGATTTCACTCTCTCTGATTATTCAAAGTGTACACTTCCTAATAAACTCTTATAAAATACACCAAAACCAGTCATTATCACGCAGCCCATCAAGAACCATCTGATAATGATATTGTTTTATAATGAGACTAGTTTCTGTAGGCAAATTAAGGATTCATGTCCCTGTGTCGTATCAGAATTCACACCATAACCAGCACATTATAACGAGACTCCGGAGTACAACATTATAGAGAAATTTTGTCATAATGGGGTCAAGGATCATTTGCTGACGCAGACAACCAGAGAAGTCTAACAATAGGACATCTCTTTACCTACACTGACAGGATGGAGGGCTGCACTGTCCCAGAATGTATGGATGATCACTAATTAAAATAACAAGAGCAGTCACGCTTAATATTGCTTTACTTTGCTGTGCATGCCAGTGTCATAGACACAGCACCACGCTGGCACTCCCAGAAAAATCAGCAGGCATCTTATGGTCACCAGAGGAATAAGAATATCCCCTTGACATTGTGTCATTGTTTGCCAATGAGAACAATGCACACCTGGATCTGGTGTGCAGGTAGGAGATCCGAGATGGCTTCGTGAAACTTGGCAATCTGCTTGACGATGTTTCGGAAGCAGGTGGAAGGCACAGGCGCCTTCACTTCGTACTAAAACAACATTTTATCCATTCATTAATTTATTTCACAAAGATATAAACATATAGATTGTCTGTCTTATGCTGGCTGTTCTTCTGATACAGTCTACATGTATAAGATTCCGTGTTATAAATGCTTTAATTTAAATGTTTCCATGCTTCTCAGCTGCAGCCTAATTTCTTGTTCCCTTCTGTGACCAGTTGAATATTGAACATCCAATGGTTCAATTAGAGCGACTAATGCATTATGAAGTCAGATACCAGCATCACAGAGACATCACCAGATAAAATAAGAATCAGTGGCATCATACAGATAAGATCGATTAATATTAAAGCGTGAAGATAAGAAATTCCTGCCTTTCCGAGATTGGTTTCGAACATGGCGTCCATAATTGAGACGAGTTTAGCCGAGATCATAGCGATGTGGTCGTTGTAATCCTAAAACGTTCGTTTCAACGTTACAACATGTTTATATCTTTTCATCAGTTTTATCACTCATAATGTCATTTTTCCACATAATAAATTAATAATCACTATTATTATTATTATTATTATCATTATTATTATTATAAAACCTATATTTATGAATTCACTGCAAAAGCACAGAATAATAATCATAATGTATAGTTATAAAAATTATAAATGTACATTATATTATATACGATATTATTAAAATTATTCATAGATATAATTATGATTATAATTACTATAAATATAGTAAATATTTCATACATAAATATATAATGAAAATAGACTCCACTATTGGCTGAGTATGATGACTGGTGAGAAGATCAGGAAGCGAGGGAGAGGACCAGCCACATTCACCACGAATTCAACCATGGACTCGGAAGAGAAAGCCTAACATAACACCAGTCAGCCTGCAATGATTGTTATAGATGACAATGGGAGGCACCTTACAAACTGATCTTCTGGATGTTGACCTGATTACGGCTTGGTTTCAGTATGCCATCAGTTGATACGTTGTGCATTAGAAACTGGCACAATAAAAGTTACTGATTACAATGACAATTACCTTGAGGAGTTGTTCAAAGTGCTTCAGCATGTTGACCTGTTTCCCCGTAAGGTGACTCTCAAAGTGGTTCTTCACGATCGGCAAATAACAAACGATCACCTGAAGACAACGAGACGCTAGACCTGCACACAACAAACACGCATTGTTACACCTTGCTTTCAGTTTCAGTTTAACTTTACGTTTCTGATTCCAGTTTCAGTTTTGCTTTCAGTTTACATTCTTTAATCCTGTGCGATATCTTCACGACTTTAATCCAACCAGTAACGCATCTTTATCCTAATCAACTTCAGTCAATACATATAAGATGTGCAAAACTTTCAGCTTCTCTTCATGTTTTCTTTTAGATTTCTGTCTAAGAACCATCAACATATCTTGTACATGTCATAGTTTGGGTAGCCCCGTCTAGCGGGACTTTGGTCCCTTTGGGGTCGCCCTTTGTCTCTCCTGGCAAATGTAGCTCTGTCTAAAAATAGCAAATAAAAAATCTCTGACATAGAAATTTAAATGTATCGATACTTATACTGCATCCTATTATTATTAGTACTGAATATTCTATTGAGGATTACTCTGGTCTTGCACCACAAAGTCTTCTGAGTGCATACGGATGCTCTATAAATTGAATAATTTTTCTTGTTACCCGTAAATATGTTTTGTTCCTGATTGTCAGTGGATACAATAAAGTTATTGATTGATTGATTGATTGATATTAAGCAAATAAGTTGGTCAACTATATGCAATGACAGACTTGTTAAATTTTGGTCACTAAATTCAAATCAACATCATCATCGTCGTCGTCATCATCATCATCACCATTATCATCATAATCATCATCTGTGGCATTCATTCCCTTCAGTCTAGCGCTGCCATTCATACAACACGTTGCAAGTCACCTGGGCTTGTCCCCCAGCTGTGTATAGTCTGAAATTCAGTGGTGCAGCTCAGACCCCACCGTTCGAGTAAACTAATGGCATGGGCAGCCAACTGGTCTCTTCCAAGCTCTTGGAGGGCTGGAAATCATAGCTCATGGATGCTGAAAACCCACTAGACAAATGGAGAAAAAGCACTCGCCTAGGTTCTTTGTACTAATTGTTTTCAGACCAACAAGATGCAGAGCCCCAGCGCCTATTATCAGCTGACACGTTCGAGAGTTGAAATTCTAAAGCCACAAATACAACACAAACAATTCATTAAAAAATAAACATCTGCTATACTATGAAATACAATAAAATACAACTGTTACAGTAGTTTGATACAATGCCCTCCTTAAGAAGTTCAGAAGTGCACATTGAAGCCGGGAAACCATTAAGAACCATAAGTATACTGGGAGAAGAGTTCAGTTTTCAGTCTAGAGAGAAAGATAGTCTCTTGGTAGAAGAGTTGCGAACAGCTTACATAGTTTCAGTTTTGGTTAAGGACATCAGTGAAAGTGAAACTACAGCAAACTTGCCTTGAGCAATTCAACAAGACGGTTGAGAATCTCTGGAGTGGCAGATGGAATGTCGTCGATGAACTGGCAATACTCGACCACCATCTTCAGAAGCATCAGAACCGTTCTGAAAGAACAAAAGCTGTCTCTGAAGAAAAGATGATGACGAGTTCTCTGCCTGAAGGCAGGTTCATTGGCTTTAAGCCACCTGGGGATGAGATGAGTGAGGCGGTTTCCCATTGCCTTCCTCACAGACAATTATGGGTGAGCAACTTGTCCAAGGTCGCAACGCAGTGGCTTGAGCTAGATTCGAACCTGCGACCCTCTGGTTACAAGGCACAGAACATATTGCTACACCACCGCGTCTAGGAAAATCTAAGCCCCACATGAATCTCTCGAGATACAGGGCAGTGACAGAATCTCTGAACAGTGATAGTAACTTTGAACACTACATTACGTGAGTGATACAACTGAGAAGAGTAACTGAAAATGTTGCTCATTGCTCACCCAACGACGCTGAACTTTTCGCCATCAACGAAGAGACAATCCTGTGGCTTGCTGTCTGGAAATCAAGAAAAAAATCAAGTAAAACAAGATTATAAACTGCTCTCACAAACAACATTACCTGGCTCACTTAACCAAGTCTACTATAATGGTAAGGCAAGGCAAGAATGTAAAGCAATGTCAGGATCTAATTTAAGGCAAGGTAAGGTAAGAAGGTGAGGCAATGTCAGGGTAGGCAAGACAAAATTAATTCATCACCTGCTTCTGTCTTTTTCATAGGCAGTCTGAGCTTTCCTGCAAATAGAAAATGCACCAAATCAATAAACAATGGAAATTTTAAACACACATGGCATAAAGCTACGACTGGTGAATTTCAATCAATCAAATCAAATCCGTTTTTATTAGAACACACAGACTAACAGTGACAGAAAACAGAAAACAAAGAGTTCACCAGTTGAGTGTTATAAAAGGATGTCCCTAAGGGACAAGTCCCGCTAAAATGGGACACCCTGGGATTTCACAGGCTGAAACGGACACACAGTTAATTTACGGTAGCACGTAACACAAAGGCTAATTTACAACATGATCACGTAAAGTAAAACAGGAATATACATATACTACACCCTGCGTAATGCAAAACTATTACAGATTTACTCCACGTAAAGTGATAGCACGGTGGTCTTGGTCAGTTTATCCGACGACTGCAGGTTCAAGGCTCCTGCATGGACTCTTCTGTAACAATCCACAACTAGTTGTTTGCTCACATTCATCTTGCGATTAACCTTGCCTTTGTAATAGGCATAATAAATAATAATTAATAAATAATTAAAATGTAATTAAAATACTTAAAAAAACGAAGACACACAGTTAAATGGAAATCATGCAACACATTTGGGATGTTACGCCATCTGGTGACCTTCAAGCATGACACTGACTATGGCAAAAAGATGCTATATAAATCTCGGAAATAAATAGAGGTGGGTGCTAAGATGACCTGTTTTGGAGATGTGGTCGACCATTTCCTGGAAGTCAACTGGTACATCGGCCTGTCTCCATCGTTCATTGTCTAGGATGAGGCTGAAATGGAAAGCATTTATTATATTATTATATTTATCATTTATTATATATTACCATTTATTATATATTATTATTTATTATTTATTAGGGTTGATGTTAGAAAATTGATAAATTACCTGAGTTTGTTGATTCTTTCTTCGTGGAAACGACTAACAAATTTCGAGGACTAAAACAAATATAAAAAATAAAAACTTTAAACACTCAGTCATCATTTTGTTGTTTAAAAAAATTGTGCAAAACATTTATTAAATTAAAAAAATTTGTCATTCGTTATCATCATCATCACCATTATCACTGTCATCATCATCGCTGCTGTTATCATCATGATCAACATCACCATCATCAACACTACCAACATTGTCCTCATCATTACACACTATCTTCCACCACGACCACCACCACGACCCCCACCATGACCATGACCACCACCACGACCACCACTCCAATTATCATCAACACCACCATCAAGACAATTCCTTTCTGCTTGAGAACCATACCAAGAGCAAATCCCAGCCCAGCAGTTAAACACAAGGAATACAACAAAGGGCAACAAAGAAGAGCAGCTGGGGCTAACCTGGCTCTGTAGACTCGAACGTAATGACACGCTGCGTCGCCCCGTAAGATTTGCGGAGTTTGAGACGAATGATTCGATCGCGTGAGACAAATGCACGAATTCACCTGGAGACAATCGATCGAGAAATCCATCCTAACGATCAAAAGCAAAGAACATTGGATCACAACCTTCAAAAGACCTCAATCATTACCACTGCAAAGATATTGTCATTACATGCCACATCGTAATTGTAATCATACTTACGAGACTTATACAGCGCCAAAAAAAGTGAAGTGTCATGGGAACTGGCTTATTCTTTTTTATCGTTTCTCCGATCCAGTGTTTAGCACAAGTCTAGTTCTGTACTGTCTTCCTTTGCTTCCCTCTCTCCCTCAAATCTTGCATTACATCACTGTCTTGGATTCAGTAGACTGGCGCTACTTCTCCATGAGACAAAACCATTGACTCCTTTAACGCAAAACCAGTCATTGCTCAGCAACACAGAAGACTTGAAAGTAACATCTTCGTAATGTACATGAATAATTTATAAATAGCTCTCAAAGGCAGAACGAGTAACTCACCTTTGCTCGAGCGTTTAGAACCTTGAGGCACCGATCGTGTGCATGATCGCAGACGTGGGACATCATATCTCTTAGCGCTTTCGAGATCTGGAGATATTCGACGTCGGAGAGGATCTTATCAGCATCACTTGTGCTACATAAATGAAGATGAAACAATTTGAGGTAAGTTCCATCAGTCTGGACCAGGTTGCCTAGCAACCTACAACACAAGATTCTTTGTCTATATATCAGCAGTCAAGACCACCGCCTCTGCAACATCATCTCTGTGACACCATTGTGAGGGATGAACGCTTATAGAAGAATAGAATAAACAGGTAATTCATTCATTTGACTATTTAGTTAATCATTACTTCTAAGTTCATTTAAAGCCTTCATATAGAACAACTCCAAGATACTAGTCACTTTTCAACTCCGGATGGGAATTGGTTAGTTTTGTGTGTGTGTGTGTGTGTGTGTGTGTGTGTGAGTGTGTGTGTGTGGGTGTGTGTGTGTGTGTGTGTGTGTGTGTGTGGGTGTGTGGGTGTGTGTGTGTGTGCGCATTGTGCATGCATGAGTGAACCCGCCAATTTCTGTCTCTTTCAGTTATCTGAGAATCATTTGGGTTCTGATGAACCCTTTTTCTTCTATAAGAACCTTAACACCACTGAAGGTGACAAAGGGTCGAGGTGAGGAAGAGTCCAGGGTGAGGAAGGGTCCAAGCTGAGGGTGGTTTGAGGGTTTAATAGGAAGAGTTGAGGGTGAAGAAGGGAGGAAGGGTTCATGGTGAGAAAGGGTTATTTTTGAGAGATGCAGAAAATGTCAGTTTCATTGCCGACAGACGACTTACATTCGAAGTATCGTCTGTTGCCAGACTGGTTCCACGCTGTGTCCCTGGTCGGCATCAGGCAGTTGGAAGAAATCGCTCCTTGTAACGGCTTTTGCAACATTCTGGATGATGTCACTGATCGACTAAAATTTACAGTACAGCATTACTATTATTATTATTTGTTTTAAAGGTGTCTTTTACTATTACTATTATTATTTATTATTATTAATTATTATTATTATTCATTACTATTACTATTAATTATTATTACTAATTATTATTATTATTACTATTAATTATTATTATTATTATTATTATTATTATTATTATTATTATTATTATTATTATTATTATTATTATTATTATTATTATTATTATTAATATAAGAATGACATGACACCACTGACCAAGCAGAACAGACAGATACAGGGAAGGAGTTACAAAATCTAGGCCCAGCAAACAAAGAAGATCATTCACTAAGAACAACTCTGTTATTGGGTATGACCAGAGAAATACAATCAAAGATAAAATAAGATAAGAATATTCTTTAATACACCAATTGCTATCCGCATTTTGGTTTACATACATGGTTATGATCAAACATCATCAAAATAATCCACATATTATCCTCAAATTCGATATAACATCCTTACAATGAAAGTTTTCCTCATCATGCCATCAGCCAAAGGGATTGTGCAATTATGAACCTGTGGGTGCAGTTGGTAAGGGGTAGCCTTGACCAGAGTGAGCAGGTCATGCAGTACATGACTCCCATCCGCCAGGACTGTTGCGAAGAGGCTGGAATCAGCCTCAGCACAGATGATCCGATTGAATACATAAACACAAGTTGATTACGAATAACTAATTACAGGGACGTTTATTAGCATACCTTGACCCGAGTCAGGATGACGATAAGGTTTTCAAACAGTCTCTCCAGAAGTGCCATCCACTGACCGTAGTTCAGTAGTCGCATCTGGTTTGCCAAACTGAAACACAAGTTTCATAACACTGGTTCAGACGCTACGAGGAATAAAAGCTGTTAGCAGTAAAAAAGAATTTTGGAACGAAAGTTTCAAAACAATACAACTGTATTTGACAGTGCCCACCTTCCAACGTATACGTATTCCAACATGACAACGGTGCTGAGCAAAATTTTGTGAGTGAAAGACTTGCTCAAGATCCTTACATAGTAACCGTCTTGAACCCGTACTCTCTGCGCTCCAAGGCCAGCACTCTAACCAATCAGCTATAGTGTCCAATAAAGCTGGAAACTAAGCGGTCATATGGAAACACAAGGTTTAGAATAGGAGTTCTAAAAACAGGAGCATGCAAACGATATTGGTTACATCTTTAAATACGTGTTTTAGAAAATGAATTCAGATTATAATGCAAATAAAAACAATAAACTATGAGTTTTAGAATTTATGGTTTTGGTGCTGAAATTGACCAAACCTAAAACACAAATATCAGAACATGAGTTTACACAACACAAGATGTACTAAGTGCAGAGGGCTTGACTGACGCAGTCACAAAAACCCTAGTTCCTCAACTGCATTCTCTCGTCTCAGTTGAAGCACGCCACGGAGACAGACACACACAGACAGACAGACAGACAGACACACACACACACGCACACACACAGACAGACACACAACTAACCTGTTTGTGGCGCTATCAGCATCGATGTCATCTGCAATAGAGACTGCCTCAATCACCGTCTGAAACATTTACAAAAAAATTATCAAAAATCTAAACAAGTCCTTAAAAAGCAATGGCTGTTAACACCCAATTGGGGTTAACCCATATTAAGAACAACATGCTCATCTGCAACACAAGATGCTCATATAATAACCGGAAAAGCCGCCACCAGTGAGCTTTTGCACAGATGTTGAGCCTAACCAACCGAGACCCAATCAGAGTTCACCTGAGTTTCTGTTCATGTGTATTGAGGATGAGAATGACTGAGCGAGTGAATAAATATGGAATGAATGAAATACAAGCTAACGCAAGTAAGTAAGTATATTCTTTATTAACCAATTGCTAATCACACTTTGGTATAAAGAGATCTAATAAACAAAATTAAAAAGAACACAACATCAAGAGTTGTGCAGGTTAGGAAGTGTTAAGAAATCGCGCAAGCAGCGACAGAGACCTGTTTGACGATCGCTCGAATGCTCGTACACGCCTCTTCCTCACAGATCTCGATCATGCTGTTGTTCTGTTGACGTAGGATTCCCAGGACCAACATCACCAACCGATCCTTAAAGTCATCAAACAAAACAAAATCATGATTGATTGACTCTCTGAAAGATTCACCACTGATTGATTGTCTGAACAATTCACTGATTGATTGACTGGTTTTGTGAAAGATTCACCGACTGATTGATTGATGGATGATTGATTACTGATTGTGTGAAAGATTCACTGATCAATTGAATGATGGATTGATTGAATTGATTGAATATTTAACTGAAGCACAAAAGTTGTATTTAGCGCTTTGCGCCTGACAGAAATTTTTACGTGTAAGATTTTGATTTTGCTAGTTTTGCATTTATCATAAATGCTTCTAATAAATAGATCATTTCGATACAGTCTCTAACTGAATTATTGATTGCAATTAATTAACATTGAATTAATTACATCGAATCAGCTCAAGGTTCCTTTTGCTAATCATGGTTCCTTTCCTAATCATGGCTGAAAGATGTTTTGCTGAAAGACATTTGCCAACCTGGTCAACTGTTGGTTGCTCTTCCGTGATTGGTTGATTGAAATGCGATGTTGTGAAGTGGATAAAATCTTCTCGCATCATGCGCTCGATAAGCTTCTCCATTTCCATCAGCTGCAAACCCAAATGCCTAAACAGAAAACCCAAATGCCTAAACAGGAAACCCAAATGCCTAAACAGAAAACCCAAATGTCTAAACAGAAAACCCAAATGCCTAAACACAAAACCCAAATGCCTAAACAATGAAAAACCCAAATGCCCAAACAATGAAAGACCATATTCCTAAACAGTAAGACATCAAATGCTTAAATACTTTACACAGCGAAAACCCAACTACCTAGAAAAGAAAAACCAAATGCCTAAACAGGAAAATTCAAAAAGCCTAACAGCAAAACACCAAATTCCTAAACAACAAAAACCCACATGCCAAAACAATAAAAGACATATTTAACCAGAACTGCCTAAAGAACAAATATACTTGAGCTTCTCAGCCTCTCTTTTTGCCTCTTTTCCACAAACGCCTGAAGACCATTCTGTTCAATTGTGGTTTAATTGCATTGCGTGGCGCAGCTGGCGCTATATAAATCTGCAATTACTATTACCATATAATACACAGACTACAGACACCCAACTAATCACCCCATTCCATACCATCCCATAACATACACTGTTCAGATACATTACATAACCTTACACAGAGGGCACTAAAGAAAAGCGATCGGGACAGTCGAGCGGTTTTTACCGAAAGCACTGAATGCCGACGAGTTCCTGAGCGAGAATTTCCTGCGTTGTGGCGATCAGATCGAGGGCGCCGATGAAATCGTTCGTGCCCAGGAGGCGCTGTATCGTCGGCTGAGTCTGGTAGATCGTAGCCATGAGCTTCAGCTGATGCAGAAAATCATCAGTTATTAATTGTCATCATAAATAGTAATGTAAATATTCATATTAATTAGTATAACTGCGACATTGGCCTCTGGTTTCGCTTCTCCATCAATTATCGATTAGTATTAATTAATATTATTAGTTCATCTTTGGTATTTTCTTCTAGTGCTTGGTTTCTCGGCACTCCTCAATTATTAATTATTATCTTTAATATTATATAGACCTCATTAATATTACTATATCTGAGATTATTTGGCTTCTAGTGTATCGTCACCACCTGACACACTTTCAGTGATCATGATCGGAGTAACATTCCCTCGAACCACTGATCCACCACAGGACATGGAAATCAAATGGATAGAGCGCTCGCCCTGTAACGCAGAGAGTGTGGGTTCGAGCCTCCACTCAGGCGGTTACTGTAAAAGGACATTTGCTCTGTGCCATCGATGTTCTGTTGTATGGTTGTGTGTCACTTGCAAGGAGGGCAGTATCAAATGTACTTAATGTAGTTGTATTGTATTGTATAATATTGTATTATATTGTATTATACTCTATTGTATTGTATCAATCCACTAACCAATGCACAGTTGAAATATCCCACCTTTTTGTAGACTTTCAAATAATTCGACCTCGTCCGAGCCATCTGTAGAATCTGCAGTGGATTCTGGACTAGAATCATATCAAGATGATGGACTTTGCCACTGGACAGAAGAAAAATACAACAAAGGAAATGTAACCACAGATTTATATAGCTCCTCTTCAAGAAACTCATCAACAGCAACCCTGAACCAACAACAGAATCGAACAGAATGGTTTTCAAGTGCTTATGGAATAGAGGTAAAAAAAAGACCAAGGAGTTCATATCGTAAGAGACTACTGATGTCAACACTTCTTTTAAAAACACACAAAACCTCAAAGAGATTCTTAAATGGCACTATGCAAAGATCCAGCTACATGCACATTGCTCGTAACAATAAATTTAATAAATTTTTCGTTTATAAATTTGTTGTTGTTGACATGCACAGCAGATATCATCACCAACACATAAGAATTGTAACAGAAGAATGACAGATACTTACTAGCGACCATCGAATGATGCGTAGGGTATCATGATAACAGTGCTATAGAAGTCAATAGATTAGATAACTAAGACTACTGTACATAGGTGTAAATGTGAAATTACAATTGATAAATTATCATGCTGGACCCTTTCTAATCGCAATTCCAACCACCAGCTTACCTTTCTCAAGGTTTCAACTTGAAACTATGCCCAGTATACTATCATCTGCCTGTCTACCTGCCTGTTTACCTGTCTGTCTACCTGTCCAACCTTACGACCTGCAACCGAACCTGATGCACCACACCTGAATCATCGATTCTGTTTTTAACTGAGTGAATATGCTGACTTCCAGGACAAGTAAGTAATACAGAATAAGTAACACATAAGTGTTACAAGTAATAACATGTAATAGGTAATACGTAAGTATTACAAGTAATTAATACGCAATAAGTAACTGTAAGACAGTGACTAAGTAATACGACTGTAAGACAGTAACGGTCTCTGTGAGATTTACCGCAGATGTTCGATGACTGCACACGTTCTCTTCATGTGATCTTCGAGTTCATCGTGAGAGATCATTGCACTGAAGAACGCCTCGGATCGCATCGAGATCTGTCGGGTGATCTGGACTTCGACGAGATCCAGGTAATGACTCAGCTGGAAAGAAATGATCGCATCCGGTCAGCAGTTCAACTTCTGCCATGTACGTAAATCAGAACATTGCCTGTCTGCTTGTATGTGTATGTCTGTCTGGGTATGCATGCATGTAAGATATATGTATAAATATGTGTTACAACTGTCAGGATTGCAATAAACGATGACATTGAATGTATCTATGTATGTATCTATGTATGTGTACATGTATCTCTGTATGTATGTATGTATGTATCTGTGTATGTATTGTATATATGTATTGCATGTGTGTTATGTATGTGTTATGTATGTATATGTGTGTAGGTATGTATGTATGTATGTATGTATTGCATGTATGTATCTATGTATGAATATATCTATGTATGACTGTATGAATGTATCTACCGGTATGTATGCATGTATGTATGTATCTATCTATGTATAGCTTGCTTTGTAATGTAGAACTTGCTTTTGTAAAATCTCAGTAAGCAAGGCAAACCTTTTCCTGAAGAAGTTTTGATGACTGGCCACCTCCACCGGATTTCTCCGGTTGGTCAGGCCGCAACGTCCGGATCTGATTCCATGGAAAAACCTGATTGAACGTTTCCGGATTCTGCAGGGAAAACCCCGGATGCATGAACATCTGCAATCATAACATTACAAAGCAAGTATTACATTGAGACTGCAATCAGTGTGTGGCCAAGCCAGTTCGTTTTTCTCCTCTTTATTGTGTTAACCATTGATCTCAAACCCGTACTCTTCGTGTTACAGATTGGGTGATCTAGCCACTCAGCTACCATACCCATTCCAGTACATGATGGTAAGGGTGACAATAAAAATGCTTAATATGAGGTAGTGTTTGTAAGCATTCCTGCAAGTGTAGCTAATCCTTAGTGGTAAAGAAGACAATTTTGTACTCACTTTCGGAATGACTTCAAGATCGACTTGGAACTTTGCTGAAATTGTAAACAACAGAAAACTTTATTCTCTCTCTTCTTCCACAATAACTATTGCATCAACAACACTGTCAATGACCGCTCTTCTCTTCGACCAACATCTGTTGGAAAGTATCTTGTTGTTTTGTCTTTGGCCGGCATTCATTCACAGTTGCCAGTCCCTCCTTTATCTGGAACTCTCTACCTCCTCATGTTCACAACTCTACAACCGAGAGATTGTCTTTCACTCTAAACTGAAAACTTACCTCTTCCAGTCTACCTATGGCTCTTAATGGTTGCTCGGCTTCAATGTGCACTTCTGAACTTCGTAAGGAGCACAATGTATCAAATTACAGC
Source organism: Allolobophora icterica (assembly GCA_963556255.1). Lineage (NCBI taxonomy): Eukaryota > Metazoa > Annelida > Clitellata > Crassiclitellata > Lumbricidae > Allolobophora > Allolobophora icterica. Next base: position 645,723 of record OY744606.1, on the reverse strand, counting down.
ATTGTGCATCATGATAAGGGGCTCAATAGAAGCTCCCAGATTAGATTAGATTTGATATAGAAATGCCTGAATACATCCATGTATACGTACACTGTTTCCTCGCATGGTTTGATGGTTGGTCACGGTCTGACTCCCCGCTTCCAGCGGAATTACTTCCTGCGGTCGTGTTCTTTGCTGCCACGCCATGCGCATGATGACGACGCTGTAGGATTTCAAGCAATGTAAGCAAATGTAATGTAAGCAAATGTAATGCAAAGAAGGATTCACAAAGCCACATCTGAGGATATCTACCAGTGTGTGAGTTTAGTGGGTCAAATTTTCCCATTGCTTGGTTCCATTGTAGGAGGAAATGTCTTGCATTGTATGCATTGTTTCCCATCGGAAACTCTTAGGATAACAAAGGCCACAATAGGAACACATAAAACCCATTGTATGTATTCATGCATATACTTAGGTCTATGTATGTATAATGTATGTTCATCTACCTATGTGTGTAAGCTACTGCGTGTATTTATGCATGTTGCATGTATGTGTGTATGTACGCATATATGACTGTATACTTGCATTCTGTGTATATAAGTATGTATGTATGTGTGTACAGTGTAATTAAGTGTGGATGTATGTATGTATTATCTAGAGTGTATGTATGCATGTATACATGTGCATGTTCATGTATATATGTATCATATATATATATCTATGTATCGTATATATTTATATGCATGTATATATGTATGGTATGTATGTAGGTATGTACACAAGTGTATGGGATCTGGGTCCACTTTATAGCACCCCTTGAGTGCCTCACAAAAGCGATTCCCTGATGGTGATCATAAGACATGAAACTGAGCCAGAGTCAGACCAAAGAAGGTCAATATGCATGACGCTGAAACAAAGGCAATTAAAATACAGGTAGCGCAACAATTGGCAAGATAATTAATCAATAGGAAAAGTAGGCTGTGAGTGAAGGACTTTGCTCTAGGTCCCAATGCAGAGGAGGAGGAGGCTTGAACCCGTACTCAGTGCGTTACAAGGAACTAGCATTTTAACCAATCCAATCATATAACATACCCCTTGTACTCTTGTATTTCATTCCTCTCAACATGCTTTTCCAACTCACCTTACGGTGGCACCTGTTTTACTCATCTAGACAGATGAGTAAACTTCACATAATTACTTAAAGGTGCTGACAAACAAGATAATAACTCGATAAACACTGGTGCTATATAAATCATCAATATTACATTACATTTCATTACGCTCTGTTAGGCATAGTAACACAATGCTAAGCAGTTGAAATTTGATAATGCTCGATAGTGTAGTGGTCAGCGTGCTGGACTGTCAATCAAGAGGTCAGGGGTTCGAATCCCCACCAGGGCAGAAATTTGGTTTGGGATTTCTGCTCCAACTGCAACCCTAGCCAAATCAGCTACAATGAGTACATTGACCGTACACTGTCCGGTGGGAAGATGAGACGGCGAGGGAGAGGACTGGCCATCCACCCTCATTTGCCGTGGCTAAGTAAATGAAGTCGCTAACAATTCATATCCATGGCTGCCTCAGGGCTAGATCAAGGGACTGCTCTTCTTTTCCTTCTTTTGAAGCAACCATTGACTGATGGTTGTTATAATAATGGTGCTATAGAAGTCACTAGATCAGAAAACTACGTTCAATTTCTGTAACGATCCGTAAAAACTTACCGCCGTCTTTGCGAGATATTTTCGGAAATGTTCTTTTGTGATGTGAGGCACGTAGGATGAGGGAACGACTTCCGCCCTCTCAAAACTCTCACCCCACGTCTTGGAAAAGAAGTCGGTCTCGCGACGGGCCAGGCGGGGGTCGTTAAGAGCAGCCGGGAGGTTGACCTGCGACATGTAGACTGTCCATCGATGCTGGTCCTGAACGAGGGACGGTACAGAAGAGGAGGTGGTTAGAGGACTGCTGGAAGACATGGACATCCGACCGGTGGAAAACTTCCTATGTTCCCTCGCATCTGCAGGTAACAAGAGAATGGATGAATAGATGGATTGGTGGATGAAGATTAAATTAATAGCGAACGAATGAGCGAGAGAATGGATGAGTGGATAAATGATTGGATGGGTGGGTGGGTGGATGGATGAAGGGTTGGATGGATGGATAAATGGATGGATAAGTGGGTAGGTTGGTGGATGGTTGTATGGGTGGTTGGATGAATGAATTGTTGGATGGATGGATTAATGGGTGGATGGATTAATGGATGTGTGGCTGGATGGATGGATGGGTGGACAGTGTTCCACCAACCGCAACCCATTCCAGTTCTAATCAACCTCTGCATTCCTTAACATTACTGTGCATGCCAGCGTTGTATTAACAGTGCCATGGCCAAGCTATCGCCTTCCTGGCATGTTCTATAAGAAATTGGATTTTATTCTTCATACAGCATCACTTGTTCACTACTCGAACTTCACGCAGCACTCGTTCTTGAATATACCAATGCCCTGCGTTTAGCTTTAAGTAAAGCCTTCGAAATTTTCGAGTTTACGTTTACGCTACCTGGCGAGGCAGGCGTTGACGCGGGGCTCATGGAATCGGCAGCAACATGGTCTCTGGCCACATGGTCTTCGTAATCCTGGTCGCTAACACCTTCGACTGGGAGCGATGGACAGACCCCGTTTGGCCCATAATGACACACGAACGAACCGCCTTCTTTCGTGCAGTGATAGTCCCTCAGATGACGGCAGAATTCGCGAGGCGATTTGAAAACGGTCGTAGCATCGTCCGTTTTTCGACAGACTATACATCCCTTCCACGGTACAACGTAGCTACCCCCAGTCCGTCCGACTAGGCTATCGGGAGCCGTGGGCATTCGGATCACAGAGCGAGCGATAGCCATATGAAATCACCTAAACACCACACTGCGTCGATAATTTCAAATAAACGACGATAAAATTTAGTCGGATCGGAAACATGTTCCTATGATCAAGAGAAACGAGCGATGAATATCGTAGTTTAATGTCATTAGCGATAAACTTTACGTGGCTTGCATTAGCAGGCTATCTAGGTCAGGATAAGAGGTCATGTCAGCGTTTGCTCATGACCATCGACTAAAAAATGCTTGACTGGATAATTTCCTTACGTACCTTTGAAAACTGCAAAAACTTATCGTAGTCGTAATCTTCAGACTTCTAAAGCGCCACTCGAAGGCCAAGCGAAGGGCACCAGCTTATTCACGAGCGCTGCGTCAAACAGAGGGGATTTTTAAAAGAGTAGCTCATAGGAGGTTCGAGTCCGATTACCATGTAATCGTAATCGTAATCTCCGGATTTCTACAGCGCCCAAAAAAGCGAAGTCGCGGGAACCAGCTTATTCACAGGCGCTTAGACAAATCAAAATCGTTAGGCGGGGGGGGTCAAATCGGTTCCAGGTCAAGATACAAAGGAGTCAGTCATGGGGGCCAGATCAAGAGAGGAAGGATCGAGGCAGAGCAGCTGTTAAGGAAATCGGACGTGGCCGGACCTCTTTTGGACTACTCTCTGGAAAACCCCCTCTGATTTGGTTTGGCCTTCTGGAAACTGGACTCATACCTCTTTTGGACTACTCTCTCGAAACCCCCTCTGATTTGACGTAGCGCTCGTGAATAGGCTGGTGTCCTGCGCTTGGCCTTCAAGTGGCGCTTTAGAAGTTTGGAGATTACGATTACGATTAAGGCAGAGTTTTTCAAACTGTGGTCCGCGGACCCCTGGGGGTCCGCGAAGGATATGGCGGGGTCCGCGAGAGCGTTCTGAAAATAATGTGATGCTTAACATTGCATGGTTTTAGCATTAACAGCCTGTGTTTTCAAATTCATACGCTACTTATAGTATGCCTGTAATTGTGTGATCCACAAGGATCTAATTGGGTATTCGATCACACCAGTTTTGTGATGCTGCTGATAGTTATTCTTTGCGTACTATAGGGCCTACAGTGGCGTAAATAAGATGTAGGTTTATGGTCACGTTACATTTCTAGCCTAATAAAACGTGTGTTTTAATAAAATTTAATATATAATTTCTGCTAATCGACTGCTAATCATTTCTGCACCCAATGTAAGCGCGATGTATTTGAAGCCTTCATCAGAAGTAGGCCTACAACTAGATTCCATTTAAAAAGGTTTAAGATCGATATTCACAAAACAAACTTTGAAAGTCTGCAAGTGTTTCATTTAGAAAATCAACACTGAATGAATCTGGTTGTTTTTTTCCATGGAAGAAACACTGAAGCTTTAGCTAGGACTCTGGTTGTGTTTACATAAGCGCTATATTTTCTTCTCATTGTAACTCTGGACTGACTTGGGTTTTCTGCAAAACACACTTGCTCTATAGTCTGTAGCATTAAGTATTATAATTACAGGACACAGCTAGCTAAAAAAAATGTCTAGTGGAGTAGTGGTTCCTCCAGTGAAGGCTTCATTTGCAATATGCTGGTCTATTTCCTGATTGTGTACTCTGGACTTGTAGAATTAGAAATTTGTGAATTCGCCTGATTTTAGCCTTTAAGTGAACGATAATACAGAGATTTGCAAAGCATATCCCTATTTCGTTCACTTTCGCTGTTACATGCTAACTATATAATTTTGCTGTTTGTATTATGGATAACTTTCTGAATCGTAAGAAACCAGTGCTCAGGCCTATCCAAAATGGCATCAATTATGGATAGTTTTTGCAAAGCAATGCAAGCACATCCATCTCGCTGACATTACTGGTTTTTGGCGAAACCGATGTTATTCATTTCTTTTAAAAATAACTGTGTTCCATAGTTATTGCAAGGAGTTAATAACAATTTATTTAGTGTTACTTTTAATATAATAATAGTCCTTATATAGCGTCATAAGTAAGCAAGCGTGTGTTGTGGAAATAGTCTGTCTGCCTGTTATTTTTTATTAAATTTTAAGTGATAGGGGCCTAAATGTTGCTTTGTAAATACTGGGGTCCGCGAGCTATGCCTAGAAAAATATAGGGGTCCCTGGTCCTAAAAGTTTGAAAACCTCTGGATTAAGGGAGTGTCGTTTAGGACGAGAACAATAAATTGGAAGGCGGAGGATATGACATTGTGTCAGAGTAGGAGTTCTTGCAAAGGTGAGACTTCAGTTTTGAGTGGAATGCGCGGGGTGCTTCTAGATATAGGCTAGAAGCATTTAGAGCAGGATGGAGGACGGGTGGCAGTAATGATGGAGGAACCGAGAATCTGCAGAGGATGGCACTAAATCAGCTGGCTCAGCGCACCGAATCCCGTTGTATATATAAGAGGTCGTTGTACCGGATGTTGATTACTAAGGCAAAGAGCGAACCATTAAAGACGTAATTGCACCTAGTAGAGTAAGGATGAAGTTTTGGGATTTGGGGTTTAGGTCATTTCGCTGCTGCGTTTCTGGGCGTCGGCATGGCGTGCAAGGGAAGCTCTCCGCCCCATGGAAATGACCGGTGGTGAAAAATCTTGAAAATGTCTCAAAGCTGACAAATACTGTTATAACACTGTTTGCAGGCGTATCAGGTCTTGAAGTCAACATGTTTCAGCGCATCCAAAATTGGAGGAGGAATCGATCGAGATAGGATTTCAAGCTATCCTATCCCGATTCCATTCCTGCGCCACCACACAACCGCCATCATCACCGATTACCACCGTAGTACCCTGCTGTCTCCTCGGCTTGACCTCCCGAACTCTGACCTGGCACCGGAACGGATAAGGCGAACAGGACTATTGCGGACTTGATTTGATATAACGCCGGTGAATAAACTGGTCTCCCTGACGTGGCTTTTGTGTGGCGCTGAGAAATTTCGGAGATTTACATTTACATTTACGATTTGTGAAAGAGCAGTGTTTTCAGTTTTGAGTGAAAGACCTGCAGCCAGTGGCGGCGATCTTGTTTGACAGGTGGGGGGGGCATTTTTGAACTGATCTGGTCAAAAAAGAGTTTTGAACTGATCTGGTCAAAAAGGGTCAAAGAAGTTTTTCGCGACCTTTTTTTGGTGTTTCTTCAAATTTTGTATGGTCAGATGTAGGCCTGTGGTGTGTCCCCCACTGTTAAAGGTGGGGTCTTGTCCCCCTCGACCCCCTTGGATCGCCGCCCATGCCTGCAGCCTTGTGCATTAGACACCGGGGCAACAGAAGTTACTACAGTTACGTATCTATTTTTCGGAGCACAACTGCTCACGTTGTCAGCTGTCTGACGAACGGGCACCTGAAAAACTATCATGAGCATCTCTGACATACACCTGGCAACGCCCATAGCCCCTTCCCGTTTACTGATGAGCATGTGATGTGAATCCTATCCCACCCCGTACGATAATGTCGTAGGCATGTTGTCCAAACTCTATCCGTGAAGGCGTGAAGGCAGCTGACTGAGTTAAAATAATTTTCGTATTTCGTTGTAACGTTGAAACTTCAAACAAATGCCTGGTGGAGAGATTTCCCGAGTTGGACAGGGCCAGCGCGACTCGGGGTCGCTCTATTCGCCGGCCGTAAGTAGATCGACTATTTTATGGCTACGGAGCGATTCAGAAGCTGGTTACCCCAGTGCGTAATGTAATGTAAACGAAGAATTTCTTGGTGCCCTGTGACACTGAGTTATCATTTTATCAATAAACTTATGTAACAGACGAAAGGCAAAGTGTGGTTGAACAACACGATTATACGTTAACTGGTTATAATGCTAATAGTATTATAATTGTTAATAAAATAAAATAGAGAAATCTGGGACGAGGCCTGATTTCTCGGGAGATTTTTTTATTCCTAGCATAATGTCCCTGAGGGATCATTTCTACCTAGGGTAAAGAGTGAAATAATTGAATAATAATAAATTGTTTTAATTAATTAATTACTTAACAGTTTCTGTAGCACATGAGTTTAATACTCAAGGCATCTAAAGTGCACCAAAACCGAGCCATAATCAGGCAGAAGATCAGTCTGAAAGATATGTAGAGTATGATGAAGGAAACCAGTTTATGGTACTGTAATTGGTCATTTATATAGCACCTTTACATGTGCTGTGCGTGACTGCTAGTAAGTTTGTAATTGCAAGTTTATGTAGCACAACTGCAAGTGAGATTCGTCAAAGTTGTATAACATAAAAGGATCCTCGGTTAAATTGAGCATGCATTAGGTATGCAGTATGGTAATGGTAATTGCAGATTTATATTGGTCTTCAAGAATTTGCAGTAAAGAGTATGGATGTCCACTGGAGGGGTTCCAAAACTGTAATGGAAATCGATGGGCCGGTAGGTTCAAAATCAGTTCAGTGTCATGATTCAAAGGGTCAGGCAGTCAGAAGGCTATGGTGGATGGTGTTTAGAATTGGAGCAGCGAGAGAGGTAAGGGGAATAAGTGGAATCAGGGTAGGATTTGTTAAAGAGCGGTGTTTTAAGTGAAAGACGTGTGGAGAGATAGCAAGTTTTTTGTTTTTGAAGAATTCATAACTTTAGTACATTTTGTGATTACTTTACATGATTAAATTTCTGTATTTCATTAATATAATATATTGGTTTAATTGGCTAATTGTCATCATTTGCATATTGTTCTGCATTTAGGTTGGTCTTGTCTACCTGTTCAACTTAATTGTCGGAACAGGTGCGCTGACGATGCCAAAGGCATTTGCAACGGCCGGTTGGCTGGTCAGTCTGATACTAGTCGTCATTCTCGCTGGCATCAGGTGAGCAGGTCATCAGGCTGATTGTAAAGTAATGTAAATCTCTTGCTGTGTTCCTCAGTGCCTCAGAAAAGCTGGGTCGAGGTGACCCATTTGACCTGACTTCTGCCTTCTCTGAACTATTCATGAACTCTTACTTCTCTGACTTTGTTGCCCAGTTCATACAAATTGTCTTGATGCGTACATTAGGGTGGAGTGAAAATGGCAAAAAAAATTTTTTTTTAAGCACACGTTTTCTAATAGCGATGGAAAGTTGCCAGCATATGAGTGTAAGTAGTGCTCAAAATATTGTTGATTTTGCTTCACGTCTTCTGCCCTCTACCGGCGGTGAAATATTTACCATATAAAATTCTTTGAATAACGTCAATGTGGTGCATTATTTTTATTTTTCTTCAACTGACTGTCTTCAAACGGTTACAATTCATGAAATACATGTTCAAATCAGTTGCGGAAATCGCCTCTGGTGTGTTACAGGATTATATAATTGTAACCAGGGGCGTAACTTTGGTCTAAAAAGGTGGGGGTACCAATTTCTTACATACAGGAAGCAAGACGTTGACTGCGATCTCTGGGAAAGCAAAATAATAAATATTGATTGGCATTGTGCACAAAGTGGGGGGGTACGGTATCCCAGCCCAAAGAGTGGGGTGGGGTACGGTTACCCCTCGTTTCCCCGACAAATTACGCCTATGATTGTAACGCCTAATGAATGCAGTGACATTACTGAAAGGAAGAAAATTAGAGAGAACGAAAGATGTACCAAAGCTCTGTTCAAGCAGGATGCGCCAGCATACGACTGTGAGTGTTGAGGGGTTTTTCCAAAGAGTAATCCAAAAGAGGTCCGAGTCTGGTTTCGGTGGGGGGGATCAAGAGAGGACGCAGAGCAGCTGTGACGGTGGGTGTTATTTAGGGCGAGGAGAATTGGAAGGCAGAGGATCAAATGAGTCTGGGTAGGAGTAGGCCCTACTTGAAAAGGTGAGACTTCAGTTTGAAGTGGAAAGCCTGGAGATGGATAGTGGAACATGAGGAGAAGGATGGAGGACGGGTGGGAATGATGATGGAGGAACCAAGAATCTGCGGAATTCAAGGGGAGATCGTTCCAGAGGCGTGGTGCTCTGTTGGATATGGCTGGGTTGGAGAACTTGAGATGAGTAGTGACCGGAGATCGAGAAAGACTGAAATAGGAGGAGGATCGGATGGAGCGGGTTGCCTGGATGGTGACCACAGAGGTACTTGGGCTGGATATATTGTAGGGAGTTATAGGTTAGTGATAGGACTTTGAAGTGGATTCACTCTGGGATTTTTAGCCAATGTAGTGATTTGAGGATGAGAGTAATATGATGATGTTTGGGCATTCTCGTGACAGCCCTTGCTAGTGACTTTTGGATAAGTTGCAGACGCTTGATTTGGGTGGATTCAAGGTTGAGGAAGAGGGGATTGCTTTAATCAATGAACAATAGAGGTAACAATGGTAGAGGCAGTTTTAAGGTCGATCTTGAGCCGGATGCGACGAATGTCACAAATGTGCCTGAAGCAGGAACGCGAGAGGTTGGAGATGTGGTTAGAGAAGGAGAGGTGTGGATCACAAGTAATGGACGGGGTGGGGAGAGGGGGTCCGAGAGGGGGTTAAGAAGCGATGAGTTAGTCGATGGGTGTATGGAAGGGTTAGGGCTTTTCTTGATATGATCAGGAAGGCCTAGGATTATGAATTCTGTTTTGGAAAGGTTAAGGCAGAGGAGATTGGATGACATCCATTGTGATATTAGGTTAATCACGTTGAAATATTGCATCGACGGTAGAGGGCAGAAGATGTCATTTGAAATTTAAAATATTTGGTGTGTTTCTTACTCTACCTAAGTTGCATCTTTTGCCCACTATTAGAATTCATTTATTTAAAAATCATTTTTTCACTCCACCCTAGCGTACATACATACATACGTACATATGTTATGAGAATCATTGTATTAGAGCTGTTGTCAGAGTCTTTTATTTTCTGTGTCTTCTGTAGTTATGTGACAGCAACGTTTGTGATTGAGTCGATGGCATCGGCCAATGGAATGAAACGGTGGGAGAAGCAACAGGAAGACAAACACGTAAGAAGCACTTCCCCTGCGTTGAATAAAACCATTGTATTTGGTCAAATATTTATCATATTTGGTCATATTTTGTAATGTTAAAGTAGACATTTGGCTGTAGACGCTTTCACCTTTTCATTGATAACCATGTGCAGGTCACCTCGGTTAAAATTTTGATTACAATGAAAATTACAATTACAACTATGATTATTATTACCATTACGATTACAATCACAATTACAATTATGATTATACTAATATTATGATTGCAATTTCTTTTGATATTTAAGAAACGCATTCGTCCTTTGAATGAGGAAGATGATGATGCTTCCAGCCGAGAAATCGCTGAAGTTGATGAAGATGGAGAGAGGAGGCCGCTGCTTGCAATATCTTCCTCCACAGGTAAGGGCCGTTTTGGTATACCACGTAGAAGAACGCTTCTCTGTTGTAATGTCTGCAGACGTGAATCTCATCAGAACGTTTATAGAAATACATATTCTCGTAACACACTCTGTTACCTGATGGTCTATTGGAAACGTGCTTGATCATTGTTCATGCGGTTATGGGTTCAATTTCATGTAATGACTCTGAAGAAGTTGTTTATTTACACTTGTCTCTGTTGCCAAGCGGCCATGATTTGGTAACAGCGTATGGTGGGAAGCATGTAGCAAGTTCTACGATGCACTTGCACCTATGGAAAGGAATGACTGCCTGCCATACACATCATTATGGACATGGGACCTTACTTTACTTTACTTAAAACAACTGAAGACTCACTGACTGGTGCTACCCGGTCTGATGTGTGGTCCTGTATGCCACCATTCCTTTATTGCGCATACCCTTCTGATCACTGGTTTGTCATTTTAGAAACGTTTGTCGAGAAAGGCGAGAACTCTACTACGTCACGGTTGTTCGATATTACAGAGACGATAGAAATGGTAAGTGACAAGGGACATTTTCTTTCAGATAATTCACACTTTCATTTTGATTCAGGTGATAAAAATTCCTGTGGTCAATCTTGTAATTGTAATGGCTATTAGAAAAATTCTATTGCGCCGGTGTCTAATACGTAAGGCATCAACCGGTAGCACAACAAACGAAGGTCTGTTCAGGTCAATATCCAGAAGATCAGTCTGTAAGACAGAGAGACAGCCTATGGTTATGAGATATAAGTTTTCATACAGTTGAACTTTAAATGGAAACGTAATCATTCCTTGTCATTTTCTTTGGCACTCTGTTCATAGCGTGATTTTCTGTTTTAGGGACAAATGGCTTCGATGTTCTTCAGCAAAGGTATGTCTACAGTTTCGTCTTTGGTATTTTACTAATTAGCAACTTCTATAGCACAAGTGTCTAATGGCCAAAGCTTCAAATGACGGCACACCAAAACCAGACAAATCTAATCTAGTATCTAATCTAGATCTAATCGGGTATCTAATCTAGTATCTAATCTAGTATGTAATACAGTTTCTAATCCAGTATCTAATCCTGTTCTAATGTGATATCTAATGTGGTATCTAATCTAGTATGAATGCTTCTGTTGTATCTGTGTAGCCCTGTTATCGCAGTTTCAATTGCAATTGGATATTTATGTGGCTCTGCTCAAAGACTAAACTCATCCAAGACACTTTCTGTGCATTGGCTGATGTGGTGTTAGATGTCGTTAAGGACAGAACATTTGTCAGTTAGAGAAACGTTGCTCAGATAACTAGAAGGAGTCACTGGCTTCCTGTTTGTGGCCTAGCACTGAAGCAGACCAAACAACATGGATCTGAGAAACTTTAACTGTTATGTGTCACCAGCGAATGAGTCAGTCTCCACAATGCTGGTTTTTTATGATGCTGAGAAGTTTCCAAGTTTCCAGAGTTCTCTTTTTTTTGCTGAAATGTCTATATAATCTTAGCATATTCATTAAGTTTATTGCAAAGAGATACAGACATACCAAAGCATCTTCCAGGTTCTCAAGGGCCTTTTTCTTTTGCAGTAGTCGATATCTTCCCATGTGACTTCTGTTTTACATTACGGCTACGTTACAGGTAATTCAGTTTGATGTGATTTTCTTTCCAGTTGGTCTCTACGTATTCTACCTCTGTGTCATCATTTATCTCTACGGTGACTTGGCGATATACGCGGCCGCAGTTCCAAAGTCGCTGAGGGATGTTGCCTGGTTGGTTGAACCTCATTTGGCCTCTTAGTTTTCTGGCAGTTGATGTGGCTCTCTTGTTATGTTCATACTAAGCTAATCTACTGACTTCTATAGCGCCTCTATATATGTATTTATGTAGGTATATATGAGGTGCATCTTAAGATTGCTTGAGGATGTTTCTTGAACTGTCTCTGGCGAAATAGTTTAATGTTAGACTGTTATCATAAGGCAGCAGGCAGCAGTCAATGCCCTCCTTAGTTTATGGATGATAATGTGTTTTTAATGACATTTAATAACATTTGGGATAAGGCAGAGAGTGTCTCTCGTTCTTGGAGTGATGCTATATAAATTGCCTTTATAAATGAATGAAGTAGTTGCTTCATTCGGGTGAACAAGTAGAGCAGTCCCTTAAGCCAGCCCTAAGGCAGTCGTGGAAGTGAATGTTAGTGACTTCATTTTTCTTAGCCTCGGCTTATGAGGGCGGGTGGTCAGTTCTCTCCCTCGCCATTTCTCATCTTCCCACCGACGGTCAGTGTACTCATTATAGTAGAGTTTGCTAGGGGTGCAATTGGAGCAGAAATCTCGAACCAAATTTCTGCCCTGGCGGGGATTTGAACCATTGACCTCTCGGGTGACAGTCCAACACGCTAACCACTACACTGTCGTGCACAGGTTAAACCATAGTGAAGACCTGTAATCTTTTTGGAGAAGTGCAGTGAAATCATGAGAGGCCAGAGAAGCCTCTGTGATGAGGATGTCTTACTCGATTTTCCCAAGCATTGAATTCCACGAAATTTCTGAGTTGTGTTGTTTTCTTTATGCAGCACGTATTACGATCAAGCGGTGAATGGAACTCCTTGCAGTTTCAATCTCACGGAGTCCGATTTATGTTGGAACTCCTCGAGCATCACTCGCATCAACGCCTACAGAATTTTTGTGGTCAGTGTACAAGTCTGTTGTTGTTGTTTAGTTCTAGCCCTAGATATCACTCCTCTCTTTTTCTAAGTAAATATTCGATATTATTAAATTTTCAACAGATGAAATATTTGGCACAACCTTTATTTCATATGTTTTTAATTTCCATTTTTCAGGCAGCGTTTGCTCTTTTGCTCGGTCCGTTCGTCTTCTTTAATCTGCAGAAGACAAAATACTTGCAGGTCACGACGACTCTCCTGCGATGGATATGTAAGTGAATCTAATCATAACCTAATCATAACCTAATCTAATCATAATCTCCAAATTTCTAAAGTGCTGCTCGAAAGCTAAGCACAAAGCACCACCGGCTTATTCACGACTGCTAATCGAAGGTTGGATCAGGTGAAGCTATGCAGTTGAAAATCATGTCGAAATACTTTGCCTTTCTAATCATCAGTTTTTAAATGATTATGAATACCATAATCAAATTCAAATTTTGTAGTCGAATTAATTGATAAACAATTAATAAAAGGTGAAAAGGTAATCCGAAAGAAGACAAATCCCAGATGCCAACGGAATTGTTTAAGACTTGTACGGTATTCCTAAATTTCCAGACTTTATGAGAATTTCAGAACCTTGTACAATCAGATTCTGATCGTAGCAAATGTCAGCCATGTTCCCATAAGGACTGGCCATGGTGCTATAATTCTAACGTTGTTTCCCACATTCTCTTTCCTCCTGCAGCATTTCTCATGATGATCATCCTTGCTGTGATGCAACTGGCCAAGGGCAAAGGTCAGGGTCATCCAAAGATCGCCAACCTGTCGGGCATTCCCAACCTCTTTGGGGTCTGCGTCTACGCCTTCATGTGCCACCACTCCCTGCCCCAGATGGTGACGCCAATCCGCAACAAGTCCGCCATCTTCCGTCTCTTCGCTGCTGACTACTCGCTCATCCTCGTCTTCTACTGCCTTCTCTCGTTCACCGGAATCTTCTGCTTCAGTCAGCTCAACGACCTCTACACCCTCAACTTCCAGCCGAACCGGTGTGATCATCATGACGCGGACGCCATCACAAACATCGTCTTCATCCAGTACTTCCTCGCGCTCTTTCCGGTTTTTACGCTGAGTGCCAGCTTTCCGATCATCGCCATCACCCTACGGAACAACCTCAAGGTGCTCTTCCAGCGAGATAGGCCATATCCGTGGGCCGTCGATCGGCTCTTCTTTCCGACCCTGACCCTGGCGATTCCGATCGCAATCGCTCTTGGAACGAACGACGTTCAGATTCTAGTCGGGATAACGGGATCGTACGCAGGAACGGGGATACAGTACATCATCCCGGCATGCTTTGTGCTGTTGTCACGGCGACACGTCGAAGCCACCATCGGTGATGTCGCCTTAAACGAATATCGGTCGCCATTTCAACGTCGGCTGTGGGTCATCTTGATATTTGTCTGGTCTTTTGTTTGTATTGCTTTTGTAACTGCCAATCACATAATTGGTGGTGTCTCAGGTACATAGAGCTTTTCATCCTAAACAATTATTTCTGACTGTATGTTTTTTCTATTGTCTGCGGTTCATGTGAGGTGCTCGGGTAAAGTTTTCTGCAAAATTTTCCAGAACTTCTTAAATTGGGGATAGCACTTTTCTGGGATGGCTAGTCTTCATTGATGCTGTGAAAAACGATAATGTTGAAACGTTGGATGTTCACAGATAGGCGCTGGTAGAGAAATGTAGTTTCTCTGTTGTCTCCAGTTATCTGAGCAGCGCGGTGGCCAAAGCTGTTGAAGAAAGCCAGGCCTTTGTGATTTTTTAATCGTGTTCCTTAATTACCGAAATTTAGATGTTTTTCTAGGATGCTTAGAATAGGTCAAATGTAATGAACAATGAGTTGTCAGAATACGCATAAGCGAATATGTTGATGGAAAATGAATGAATTATCAAAAATGAGTTGGCTAAGTGTTGTAGTAGGAAAATGACAGAATGAGCCAATGGGATTTTGTTGTGAAATGGGGGTAATTCTAACATTAAGGCCATGTGTTATTTGGGTGGTTAAATACCCTGTGGTACCAAAATGAGGAATAAGTAAACAAGATGCTTTGAGAAATCTGGATTAAGGGCTACTTAGAAAGAAACAAGATGACATCGTAATTGTAAGCATAATCTCCTAATTTGTAAAGTGCTACTTGAATGCTAAGCGCAGGGCAATAGCTTATTCACGAGTGCTACGTCATGTCAGACGGTTTGTCCAGTGGAGATCCGAGCCCAGATGCCAGTTCACGCGATTATGCGTTCGTGAAATCACATTCCTGTCCTTAAATATTGAACACCTCATTGTCAGTTATTGTTGTTTAATTGTTTCACCCTTTCCAATTAAATGAAGTCATTGTAAGTTATCATTTAATTAGTTTACTTATTGTTATTGTTGGTTTCTCTGTAGTTTTCTAAGCTTTTCATTTACAATGGGAAATGCGCCAATGTTTTGCTTATATTATCTCATAACCTGCTCTCCTGATATGATAACAATTAATTTTACTATTCTTAAAGTTTCTTACGTATACGTTTTCAAAACAATTACTTTTAGTGTTTCAAAAACAATTTGTCTCAAAATGTTTGTAATTAAACAGGTGATTGATACAATCTAAAACACAATTCTGGTATTTGTTTTTTGTTTTTTGAATCTCCCAAATTCAAACGGTTTTCTTTGGTATATTTTAATGTTTCACATCTGTCACGTACTTCTTGAAGGAAACTACAGCAGTAAGTAGGTGTACTGTTATTCGCTTGTTATTATTGTTAGTACTACTACTATTTTTTTATGTTCATTATTATTATTATTTTTATTCTATAATTCTATTGTTATTATTATTATATAATAGTAGAAGTGATAGTAGTAGCTATGATTCCTTGGGACTTCAAAACTATCTCAAGATTAAGATGTTATATCGGGATTGGCTAATATCTATCAGTTCTGATATCTGACCAGGCGAACATGTTGCGAAAGGCAAGGCTACGTTGTGACGAGGTTGTATGAATATGTTGTGGTGGGTGCGATGAGGTTGAGCGAAATTTAGTCCGTGGTGAAAACTACATTATGTCAGAATTTGTGTTTGTATCAATGCATTTTTGAAGTTCATTGATTTTTATAATTTGGTTGTTTTTCTTTCAGCAGTTTCGGTGAATAACTTTGTTATAACTTTGTGTGGCTGATTGTAAACCCTTTGAAGAGCCTCACAAGGGCATTGTTATAATTATAATTGTTACAATTATGGAGGTTCAGCTGTACCATTAGAACAATTTTGAAAAGTATTACTCTGCTATTCTATGATATTTAATACATGATTTCATGTGTATTAACCGGTTTGGGGTCGTCGATAAAGGATGTCTGAAAAGAAAGAGCTACTCTGGATCCACCCTCCCATCGTTTGCATTTGGCATTATCCTCCCCATCCCCTTTGTGTGTCCACATTCCAACAGAATACTAGGGCCTTGATTATGTTGGTCTCGCTGGGCTAACTGTGCCGTGGAGTGGGGTACTGTGATACTGCTGCATCCTGGACAGGAACTCTAATTAGATCGAGGGCAGTAAGTGACTGTCTGCAGTTTGGCTGAAGTTGGTGTTTAACACTTTAACGACGAGAGTGTACTAAAAGCGACTGGGAAACCAATGCAGCTTGTCGTTAAAGCTGTTCTAAACTAACCTAACTCAGCTGCAAATGTCCATGTTGGGCACAATCCTTTCCCTATTATATTTATGTCAGCCTTTGGGTGATCATACATGTCCCCATAAGCAGACTTCCTTAAAGGACGACTCGTACGTATTATTGGAATATCTGTTATTAGTACCTTTTGTGTAAACGTACCTGTCGTAAACTGTGTGCAACATAATCTGCAGATCTGACATTCTTAGGTCTTGGACAACCAACTGGGATGACATGTCTGTATCATGCATGTAGGATTTTTTCTCTGTTGTCTCAGTAGTTAAGGTCTAAGAAATGTTGCTGCTAGGGTGAATAGAGTTAGAATAGAGTCTGAAAGTGTTGCTGTCACTCAGATCTCCTGCTGTTACAGCTGATCTGTCAAATGGGTTATGATTTTGAACTGCAGTTTTCACTTAACCATTCACTGAGATGTTGACAATTATAATTGTGAACAATTTTGTTAGACCTTTTGAAAGTATTGCTGTCACTCAGACACATAAAGGAAGACTTTTATGATGTATGTAGACCAGAGTGCGGTTATGCAACTGGTGTAATAAAGTATGTACTTACTTACTTACTGCAGCTGATCTACTGGGTTATGACTTTGAACTGCACTTTTCACTTAACCTTGCCGATTATTGGTTACTGTGTCATAGAAGAACACGTGATGATTAACACTGAAAACGACTTGGAAAGGGTAATATACGAAGCACAATACATATGTGCAATCGGTAATGCTCTTGGTCTGTGATCTGACGGTTGAGGGTTTGAGCCTGTGCATTAGACTCCATGTAACAACCCTTGGCCGATTGTTTGCACACACTTGTCTCCATCACCAAGTGGTAGAGTTTGGTACCAGCAGAAGCTGGGAAGTAAACGGCAAGTCCAGGGATGCACAGGACCAATTTCCATGACCTTGGTCTGTGTCAAGGGTCGAAGGGCAGGTAATAACTGCCTGCACTATGGGACATTGGAGCTATACAATTACCATGGAGTAGTGGAAGAGGAAGACCAGGGATTGCATGCTTGGGAGCATTAAGAGCAGGACTGGACAGTCTGTGGAGAAGAATGTATGAGAATCAGTGGAGAAGAATGAGATTAAGAGGACTGATCCGACTGAATGAAGGTTGTCGACGACATGGTCAAGCCACAGATATCGCTTAGGTGAGATAGGAAAAGTGCACTGATCTCAGGCGAGACCAGAAAGCCACCATGACAAGCAGTATAATGCAACGACTGGCAATTTAGACTTTCCAAGGCAACTCTCGGGCTAGACTGGCCCCAGGGTAGTCCAGCGAACTGTAGTTAATTTTGTTGATGTTTGATTTCATTCTAATCGACTGTTTTATTTAAGACACAGTTTTCCAGAACAGTGGGGTGCACTATGGTTTAGTGGTTAGTGTGCTGGACTGTCAGCTGAGAGGTCTGGGGTTCAAATCCCCACCAGGGTAGAAATTTGTTTAGAGATTTTCTTCTCTGCCTGTACCCCATAGCCAACTAAGCTACACTGTTGGTGGAAAGCGAGGGAGTGGGTCGGCCACCCGCTCTCATATGCCGAGGCTAAGAAAATGAAGTCGCCAACACTTCACATCCATGGCTGCCTCTCAGGCTAGCTCAAGGGACTGCTATCCATCTTCTTTCCAGAATGGCAGCTGCATAGACGATCTTTGTATCCCATCAATATGCTGACAATTGTGACTTGCTCTGGCAAAAGGAGGCGGAAGTCGCCAATGATAAAACAAGAGAAATTAGCCAAAACACCAATCAGGTGTAAATTTTTCAATTATAGTTTTTTTCGGTATATCAGTAAATAAGATCTTATATTATATAAAAACAAATTGATTTAATAAAATTTCACCTATTTCATGAAAAATTAAAAAAATTTCTGTGATTGATAACAATTATCCGAGAATTTAAATTTGTGGGTGGACCAGTTTCAAGAGCATTTTATATCCGTCAATCTGTTAGGAATACCATGTGTAACACCTTATTGGAAAGCTAATGCATTCAGCTTGCTAAAAGTAGCCTGATTTGGTGGGTTTCCTATAGTAATTTCCATAAGTTTAAGGTTCAAACACTGAAACTTTGCAATTTATGTTGAGTTTGTATTAAGATAATAAACTTTGATTGCGTTTTCTCGAAATTGTACTTCCGAGTAGCAACACATTCTAAAATTCATATCTCTGGAACCAATAAAGATAGAATAATAATTTTTTCAACATTTTAATCAGAAATTATTGTGTATCATTTTAAGCCCAAAATGTATAATACTAAATTTTTGGACAACAGCCTGCTTTTGACAGAGCAAGTAACAATTATTAAAACTATATTGGGCATAATTAATAAACTACATATTATGGTATGTTTACACTGTAAGATATCTTGAGGCTACCGTTAGTGTGAGGATGGGAGAATTACCATTAGTGTGAGAATGGGAGGGCCTTACAAGTGTTAGTAGTTTTGACTTGTAGCATTCATCCTCTAGGCCTACTTTACTTATCTGTTTACCCAATGTTCAACTTGTATCTTTGTGAACTTTGTTGTCAATAAATGATGATAAATGTAAATGAAAACTCAAGTATAAATGAGTTTGATGTTATGCCAGTCAGTCTGAAAGGAAAATCATCATCCGGTTGCTGGTTCTCAGTTTCCAGTTCAGTTGAACAAAAATTGAGAAAAACTCAGGGTTGTTGCATGCTTCCTCATCTGATTAGTAACAAACGAGAGAAACACGAAAAGATTGTTCAGTGTGAATGGTAATTTTTTCGTAGTCATAAAGCTTGTTGAGGAATATCCTGTCAGGTGTGAAAAGATTATGTAAAATAAGTCAAATACTAGTTTATAAATCGATAATCTCTCTGCTGTAAAGAAACTGTTTACTGAAAACATGGGTGAGTAAATAAATGCCACCGCATACTGCTTGGAATGACATTTTGTAATCATAACTCTGTGCTAGTTAAAAGCTAAGCACAGAAAACCAGCTTATGCCTGAGTGCTGCGGGACAGGCGACTGACATCCAGATTCAGGCAGAGGAGATCATAAAACTCATTGTGTCAAAGGGGTTCCAGAGATCTGTACCACGTGGAGGTCCAAGTCCAGTTTACCATAAACGTTTCAGTTAGTGTGGCAAAATTCTTCTATGTCAATAAAGGTTTCTTGCACATTACAATCTTCCCATGACTGCTGGGCATTTGTGGCAGAGGATAAAGACTGATGTGCAAAAAGTTTTGAAAATGTACGAGTTTCGCAACAAGAAACCCATTTTTATCTGCTTGCTCCTGGCACTCCCAAAAACTGTGTTCACTACTAGTTTTCGTTAAAAATAAATAAACTCGGTTTTGTCGATTTGAAGTACCTTTCTGTAGCTAAACAAGCATAACATGTGAAAATTAAACTTTGTGCTGCAGAGTATGTGTTGTAAATCTGTTGTTATGTATCCAAACAAATTTAACATGAACTAGAAAAACGTGGGCCAGTGGTTAGACACGCTACACGGACACTGATCCATGTATAATTCTAGTATCTTAGTATGATCTTAGGATGATTGAATGGTTCCATCTTTTATGATCGAATGGTATGATCTTACGATGATCGAATGGTATGATCTTTGGTGATCGAAAGACATCTATACTGCTGTTAATTGATTACACGGAATTATGACTGATGGTAAATCCTAAGCAAGAGTGCAGTCAAAGCTCAACATAATCTGCTACGTTGACTTTAACAGATTACTCTTTGTCATCGGTAGGTACAGGTGGATGTTCGAGGACAAGATCGATAAGGCCAAAGTCCTTAGCCTCGAGGGGACTCATGAATCGATCTCGTTCCATGTTCTGTTCGATCACCTCGAGCGGCTGTTTGGTATGCTTAACGTACAGATTGTTGATCAGCTTCTTGAGTTTTATGATCTCCTCCGCCTGAATCTGGATGTCGGTCGCCTGTCCTGACGCCTGACCAGACGGCTGGTGGATCATGATGCGCGAGTTTGGCAGGGAGTGGCGCATACCTGAACGCCCCGCGCACAGCAACAGCGACGCCATACTGCACGCCTGTCCCACGCACCAGGTGGCTATCGGCGGTAGCACATACTGCATCGTGTCGTAAATGCCGAGTCCTGCGGTCACTGACCCACCTGGGCTGTTGATGTACATGTGAATCGGTTTTTTGCTGCTTTCCGACTGGAGAAAGAGCAGTTGAGCCACGACGAGGCTCGACAGATCGTCCGAAATTGGGCCCATCACGCAGATGATGCGCTCCTTGAGCAGACGAGAGTAGATGTCGTATGCTCGCTCCCCGCGACCCGTCTGTTCGATTACGATCGGGATGAGTGGTGACATGAGGCGGGTCGCCTGAAGGTGGAACATTCTACGTTGGACGATGCTCGATAAAAGTCTTGCAGTCTGCATTGTGAAGATTTTATGTGATCTGAAAACAAATGAGCTTTTTTACGAACTCTTATGCGGTACAATGGTGTTTGTATTCACCAACATTAAGATCTGACCATGTACTTAAGTCTACAAGCAAAACACAGTGGTTGAGAGATTGTTCCAGTAATATTTTTTTTTTAAAGTCTACAGCACTGTTTCCAAGGACTTTGTCATAACGGAGAAGGAATTACTTGATAGTCACTTCACAGTGAAACAGACTCTGATCATTATCAAAGTCCATTTAAAATCCATTGAATCAGTGAGATGGACTCCCAAAAGCCGCATACATGACAGTTTGATTGTTCTGCTGCAGTGGCGTAGCTAGGTTTACACGGGCCCGGGTGCAGAGGGTCCCACAATGGGCCCCTGTTTGTTCCTGTAAGGCTTATAGCCTTACCAAAATTGTTTGGTGTCTCTGTGGGTCCCTGGAGGATGTGGGTCCGAGTGCCTTGCACCCCTGCACATATGATAGCTACCCCTGCACATATGATAGCTACCCCTGCACATATGATAGCTACCCCTGCACATATGATAGCTACCCCTGCACATATGATAGCTACGCCACTATTCTGCTGTCTCCATAGACTCTGCTCCTCAATCACTTTCTGAATTTAAAAATTAAGTACACCATATCCGCGATCCGCGAGGCCCATCTACCGGCATCTCAGAAACGGTCCATTCTGCACCCAGCACTGAAACGGGATGGACTTGACTCGAGTGATCCGGCGAATTATCGCCCGATAGCTAATGTATCATTTCTCTCCAAGGTTTTGGAGCGTATTGTAGCAAATCAGTTGATTGTTTATTTAGACATGAATTGTTTGCTGCCCTCTCAACAATCTGGATTTCGCAGGAATCACTCTACGGAGACCCTCTTGATCCGCCTTTTGTCTGACCTTTATGGTGCCATGGATGCTGGGTTGATCTCTCTTTTGGCCCTTTTTGACGTCAGCTCGGCTTTTGACACTGTTGATCATCACATTCTCCTCCAACGCCTCTCTGTTTCTTTTGGGCTGACTGGTGGGCCCCTTGAGTGGCTTCGCTCCTTCTTGTCAGAGCGCACTAACTGTGTAGTTTTTGGCTCTTCTAGATCTGGCTGGGTCCCTGCCCCTTATGGCGTTCCTCAGGGCTCAGTGCTAGGCCCTTTACTTTATATTATTTATACCGCTGGTATTGGCCCCTTGTTGGAGGCATGCGGGCTTCTTCACCAGCTATATGCTGATGATGTTCAGGCATACATTCACTGTCGCCCTGATGGGGTGGTAGCTGCTGTACAGCAGATGACTCAAGCTATGGAGGTCCTTTCTGCTTGGTTAGCCTCCAACCGCTTGCTCTTAAATGCTACTAAAACTCAATTTATCTGGCTGGGTGGTGGTAGGCGATTGGCGGGTGTTAACTGGCCCCTGGTGGTAGAGGCTTTTCCCCATATCACCTTCCTGGACGTGGTTCGGGATTTAGGAGTCCTCCTGGATCGTACTCTTAGCTTCTCCCAACATGTTAACCAGCTTACCCGTAGCTGTTATTATCAACTGCGCCAGTTGCGGCTTATTTCTCGTTCCCTGTCTCATGATGCTACTGTCGTCCTTATACATGCTTTTGTAACAAGCAGGCTGGATCACTGCAGTGCGATCTTGGTTGGTCTGCCGCTTGGATTGATTGGCCGCCTCGACCGGGTTCTTCGGTCAGCTGCTCGGCTCATTGGACGCATCCCTAAATATGCCCCTATTTCTGCATACATGCGTGATGTGCTGCATTGGCTCCCTGTCCCGCAGCGTATCTGCTATAGGGTTGCTGTACTGGTATGGCGCTGTCTCTTAGGCTGTGCCCCGGCCTATCTGTGTGAGCTCTGCCGCCCGGTCTCTGATTCAGTTGGTCGGCGTGCTCTTCGGTCTTCTTCCGGAGGAGAACTTTTAGTCCCTCGGGCTCGCTCCACAATTAGGCAACGCCGGGCTTTCTCTATAGCTGGGCCCTCCATTTGGAATGGTCTTCCATTAGAGATTCGCCTTCTCCCTAGGGGTAACACATCTGCTTTTTACAAGCTGCTCAAGTCTAATCTCTATTGCCGTGGCTGGGCTGGGAGCGCTTCTGAGTAGGTTTCTTGAAGGTGCGCTATATTAAATTTTTGAATGAATGAATGAATGAATGAATCTTAACCAGATTCCCTTCTTTTCCACTCTTCCAACTACTACACCACATAAACATATTCCACTTTGGTATGAACTAGAGCGCTCCTTGCTTGACCTCCAGATTTTAACCTGTTGAGAAAACTGAACCAGCAATATGGTCTAGCAGAATTGACAAACGTAGTTAAACAGGCTAGTCTTCCTGAACCAGTTTCTGTGTGGCGTAAAAATTCCAGCGATATTACTGTAATGATAGTATTTATTTGGACCATGTGGGTTTAAATTGTTGGGTGCAATGCAAAACTCAGCCAGGGCAATAATTTGATAAACATGTCATTAGGTCTTATTAAATAACTCCTAATAAATAAGTATATTACTACTAATAGTTTTTATAATATGACGTCACTAGTTCTGGCAATCCAAGTTAGTACAAGGTGCAGGTCGATGCATTTTATTCTATTATTTGTCACGCAGCGCTACAAAACTATTCTTTAAATTGCTATTCGTAAAACTAATACAATTTTACCACTGCAAGTTTAATTTTTTATCTATATGAAACTCGCATGCGTTTAACATTTTGTTTTTCAATAACAACCCACCATAAGTCTCCCTAATAAACTTCAACAACGCACGCGTGAAAACAGAGAGGCAGAAAACAGCGCTGTTGCCTCAGAGCGACATCTGCTCGATTCCAAATTTAATTTTATTTACTTAGAAATTGTTTTTAAAGATGCATTCAAGAGAGTGGGTACGAATCAGTCTAACAATTATACCGTGATCGGTCAGAATGTGGGAATAACAGGAGTTTGATAGTGCAAGCTCTCGCATATAAAATTACTTACTTACTTACAACAGATGGACTCTACGTTGAAAACTTTGAGGGTCATGCATGTGACATTGTTTTTCAGAACTTTCTATCCTTCAATATCCATGGGACAACATTGTATAAAAGGTCTTGGGTGGGGCAAGATTTTGCAAAACGCCTTGAAGTTTCACAGACGATAGCAGCTCCGAATTTGAAGCATACAGCTTGAGGTCCACTTTGCATCAATAATATTATACGCAGAGGTTACCTCAGGCTAGAATGCTTCAAACTGTCCAATCAAAGCAAACCCAACATCCACGACGCTGTTACATCTCACTCGGAATCAGTTGGCGGTGCAAAGCCTCTACACAATTTCAGCAGGTCGCGTCAAGGTCATGGGAGTTATAGGCAGGTCATAAGGCAGGTCAAAAGTAGGCAGGTCAGACCTACCGCGACCCATGGTAGCGCCGCCACTGCTCGAAATTTGTTTTATTGTAAGAGTTTAACTTAATTTCTGTAAGAGTTCCACGGTTTCTGTGTATGTAGGATAAAAGTGAGAAGAAAAGGTTTAATTGGAGAATAGATATTCTCGTGTAAAATTAATTAAAGTACTATGTATGCTAGTTTATTTGAATAATATTAGATTTTCTTCTCTATTTTAGTGCTATGTATTGTCTGGGACTAACATTGCAATGTTAGTCCCAGGTATTGTATACATTTTAGGATGATTGCATAATTTTAGGATGATTGTATAATTTGAAGCTCTTATCTAATTTCTACACAGAGGTTACTTACATATTTATATACATACTTATATGACGGCGCTATAGAAGTGCACAGGTTTCCGGAAAATATTGAAAGTTAAATTTTCTTCCGTGGTAAAGTAAAACAAAAGTACTGCGGAGAGGGATTCGCTCAGTTTATTGGATCGTGTTAATTGTGTATTTGAATCGAAAGGAGAATTGAAGGCTTGTCGTTTATTTAAGTGGTTTTAATTTTTGCGCCATTTAATTTAAGGATGTAAGTTGCATTTTTGGTTTCGTTTACTAGTAGAGAATCTCGTAGTCAGGTACATACGTTAGGGAAGGGACTGTCTGTTGTTTAGCGAACTACGCAAGCAATTGTAGAACTAAATTATTTATTATTCGATAAACTTCATTAATTTGTATGAATTGATTTCGGTTATCGTCGTAATTTAAGATAAATGTGTACTCTGGTTTATCTTTACTGAACTTTATTAACAAACAACGACTATATTTTAGTTTTAATCAACACAGTGTTTCCAGTAAGCTTCGCGCGCGCGCGTACACAATTACTTGAGCAAAAAATATGGCTATCAGTAGTTGTAATTAGAAATTTATATAGCGCCACTTTAAGAAACACTAATTAGAGGAACTCTCTGCACTAGCTTATATGATGCTAAATGTAATTAAGAACATAAATTTCATAAGTAAACAAACCAATACAGAAAAGACTAGAAGAGTCACTTAGTGCATCCTGGTGGCCAGAGTCTACACCTTATATATAAGGTCAACCATCTATCGTAATCTCGAGATTCCTACAGCGCCCAAAAAAGTAAAGTCGCAGGAACCAACTTATTCACAGATACTTAGAAGAGCCACAATCAATGAAGTTGTGAATCCAGTCAGAGATGTCTTGTTAATCAGGGCTGTAGTTGAGGGTAATCGCGGGTATACAGCGTATACTCACCTCTAGAGACCGTATACTCACCTCACAAAATATTTGTACTCATCTTTAATGGGTTTAGAAAAACTAACCATTAGTGTATACTCGCCTCTAATTAGTTTAGGAAAACTAACCGGTAGCGTGTACTCGCCTCTAATTTTACCACTACAGCCCTGTTGTTAATTAAAGGGGCTGAAGGTCACTTTACCCTGGCAGTTATGGGGTCTTCCAAAAAAACCAGTTCCCAAAAGTCATGAAAATGCAAAATAGACCCAATTCCCGAAAGCAATTTTTCTACCAAGCATTCAAAATACTGAAAACTATTGAATTCTAGTCAGCCAGTCTTGTGAATAGCATAGTTGGAAAACTCTCTAAGTTAGATTTGCGCAGATAATTTTATTTTCAGTTTAAAAATAGATTTAGGTGATTTGGTGGAAAATCATTATAGGGGATTTTGGGAATATGCTACACATCCTTTTATCGTACCTGTTGCTAAGTGGAACGATTCGGTTGCTTTGTTGACCATCACACTCACAAGTTGCACAACAAGGATAGATAGTGAGATAATAATAATAATAATAATAATAATAATTAATAATAATAATAATAATAATAATAATAATAATAATAATAATAATAATAATAATAATAATAATAATAATAATAATATAATAATAATAATAATAATAATAATAATAATAATAATAATAATAATAATAATAATAACAAAATGTCAGTAAATAAGATGAGCCGAGGCTGAAGAAAATTGTGCTGTACTCGAGTTAAAAAACCCATTGACATTTGACAGTCATATGATAGTTTAAAAACAGGTCTTGAGCTGTGATTTGAATGTCCTAATACTTTAACGATGAGCTGCATTGGTTTCCCTATCATTTTTAGTACACTGTCGCCGTTAAAGGGTTAAGAGGTGGTGCATTCCACACATGTTGAGGAAGACTTTTCCATGCAGTGAGTCTATCTAGTGGCAGAGAGAGCATGGTGTAGTCGGTTTAGAGAATAATGCATACAATATTTTTCATTTAGTGCACGTTTATCGAGAGCTCTCGTGTTTTTTCAAAGTGAAATTAGGTTAATCATTATGGGTACTGGCATATTTAGCCTACCATGCTGAGAAGGCCAAATGTTCAAGATTGCAGCTTGTAAACGTATGTGCCACCTGCAAAGCATCGAAAGTGAAGTATGAATGCAACTTTGGCGTTGTTATTCAACAAATGAGCACAGCTTTAGCCTTGTTATTCAACAAATGAGCATGGCTTTGGCCTTGTTATTCAACAAATGAGCACAGCTTTGGCCTTATTCAACAAATGACCACAGCTTTGGCCTTGTTATTCAACAAATGAGCACGGCTTTTGCCTTGTTATTCAACAAATGAGCACAGCTTTAGCCTTGTTATTCAACAAATGAGCACAGCTTTGGCCTTATTCAACAAATGAGCACAGCTTTGGCCTTATTCAACAAATGAGTACAGCTTTGGCCTTGTTATTCAACAAATAAGCCTTATTATGCACTGAAGGCAAAAACTGCCTGTTCATCTTGAGGTTGACCATTTGGACTGTCTGATAGTCTGATAAGATTGAACTCTTATAAATTCTCGTCAAATAATCAACGTCGATCATTTCTTAAACCCGTTGACAATGGCGTCTATAGGACACTGTGAGACACTCAAACAAAAGCACATCTTGTACTTAATCTTATCCTTTCTTTGCAATCTTATTTTTTGACTGTACGTTTGGGTTGACAGACGTGCAATCTAGTACGAACCATGGGTAACAAACATGGTAGGTTAGTGCGTACACAATGCAAAGAAAAAAGTATGGAACAGATTGTACAATACCTGAGTTTTATTCTGCTATGACAGAATCAATTAATCAGTGATAAGTGAATCATTATCATCATCAATCAATCATGGATAGGAAATGGAAATTATTAGAAGCAGTTGTTTGATTGTTTCAGAATTAGAACGGTCGATTGAAGGAGAGAGAAATGGAAGATACTGGAGAGATGATTGATCTGACTGGGTTGAACGACGGCGGAACGATCACTGACAGCGGAATGGTCACTGACAGTGGAATGACCACTGACAGTGGAATGATGACTGACAGTGGATTGATGACCGACGCAGAACTCGCCGAAAAATTACAGATGGAAGAGTTAGAGTCGCTCCATCAGTCGGACTTTGAAGTTGCTCGGCATTTGCAGGTATTTACTCAGTATTTGGTTGCTGGGTTTATTGATTGATTAGTGTATTGATTGCTTGATTGGTTAGTTATCCAATTGATTGATAGGTTGATTGATTGGTTGACTGATAGGTTGATTGTTTATTTGATTGGTTGGTTTTCATTCGTTTCTACAGATGGAATGATTTTGTCAGTCACTCATTGCCTCATAATTCATTTCTGTGTTTGGTTAATTTCTTCATTCAGTCTTTTCTTTACTTTTTTATCCGATCGATTCTTCTCTGTTCACATATGTTTGTTTTACAGTTTGATTGAACCAGAGAATGAATTCTCAACCACCTAAAATAGTGTAAACGTATTATAAAATTTAAACTGATTTTAATCGCTTGTCATCGCCAACTATTTTACTCAGATTGCCTTCGCATGACTGCATCTTGGCCGTGGTCAACTTACATCCATGGCTTAGGGTCTGCTTTATTGACTTTGCACATATAGTAAGTACTTTCAAGGGATATTGCAAGTTTTTTGTTACAGTGTACTTTGCACATTTATATAGCACTACTTGAAGAGGAAAACAAATTGCTAGCCTACTTGATGTCAAATGCCACTAACGACTAGAATTAATGGAATCAGTTATCAAAACAAAGAGTGAACTAGAAGGATCACAAGTGAATAAGTGAATAATGAATGAATGAATAAATAAAATTTATTCTGATAATGTTTTTTTATTTCCAGGAAATGGAGCAACAGCGTGCATCGCATTTTGTTCCCGACCTTTTCATGTTCGGAGAAGCCATGCGGAGATCAAACTATGGTTATTCGGTATGAAATGGCAACCAATCATAATTTCTCTTCATTCATTCATTCATTCATTCATTCATTCATTTAGAGGATTTATCTATCACCTCATACTACTTGGAGATTCTGTTAGCCCAACCATGGCAAAAGCAAACAGTTTTCAAGTAGGTTATTGATTCATAATGGTGTTATGATGTCTGCATGGCTGACAGTCACTGGACAGTATGCAAGACATTACACGAGACAGTATGCAGTATGTATTGTATATATTTTGCTTTCAAGGCTGTTTCCAGTTCTTCAAATAGTTGCCATAGTCCAGTGTTTATGTAGGGTCTTTTTACGACAAGGTCAATATTGTTCTAGCTGCTAAATACTTTTTCTGCGTATGAAAACTATTTAGACTTGATGAGAGGTTGCTTGACTTACTGGTTTATGAAGAAAAAGCTGTAGTAGGGTTGTGTTAATTGATTGGTTTATGATTGAAGTAGGCTGTAGTATTGATTGGTTTATGATTGACATAGGACGTAGTATTGATTGGTTTATGATTGAAGTAGGCTCTAGTATTGATTGGTTATGATTGAAGTAGGGTGTAGTATTGACTGGTTTATGGTTGAAGTAGGCTGTAGTATTGATTGGTTTATGGTTGAAGTATTGATTGGTTTATGGTTGATGTAGGCTGTAGTATTGACTGATTTATGGTTGAAGTAGGATGTAGGTTTGATTGGTTTATGATTGAAGTAGGCTGTAGTAGCATCAGTTTGATTGACTGGTTTCAAAAGCAGTGAGCCATAGTGAATGTGTGGTGATTGAAGGAAGTGTTTCACAGCCATGTTGAGTTGATTGACTGTTCTCTTGTGGAGCGAATTACTGACTTACAAACTGATTGGGAGGGGGGGACGAGCATGAGTCATTTGCTTCCTGTCCGACAGATATAACGTTTTGCCTGAGTCATTGTATGATTATGTGTTTTCTCTCTTCAGGGTGAAGATAGCATGAGGGTAACTCGGAGGTGTCGTCCACCACGACCACCGCCTCCCTGGCCCATGCACGCTCCTAGAACCTCCAACAGCGACGAACATGACGCTGAGCCCGGTGAACTATGTACTGATAATCCGAGGGATGATGCCACGTCCAGCAATGGCCACCAAGGTGCCGCATCAGCCTCCTCTGCTTCATGTTCGCGCTATAGCACGGCAAGGAAAGCACAAAATGCGATGAACCGCAACCGTGGGGACCCTGCTGTACCTCCAGATGGCACGAGCACTGAACCGGAACATCTGCAAAATGCAGTCAACCACAGAGACCCTGTGCCAGTCACTGCATTCCAAAATATCACAGCCGCTCGTGCGGAACGGCTACGAGAAGCAATGAACCGTAACCGTCGGGGTCAGTTTGCGTGTGCTGTGCCCCCAAACTTTCCAGTTACTGATGCGGAACAACCACGACCTGCCTTTTACCAGGCCCGCAGAGGTCGCAACCGGTTGGCCCCTCCTGTTCTCCCCATGCCTTCAAATGATGCAGCCGCTGATGTGGAAGAATCACGAGATGCGCTCAACCATAACCATTTGGACCCTATGGCGCCATTTACACCACCAACTGATGCAGACGGTGATGCGGAACAACAGGATCGCGTAGCGCCGCCTCCGGTGCCGCCTCGACGATCGCAGAGACGATCGCACAGGAATAGGAGAGTACATGGTCCCATGGCCAATCTGGGCTTGCTGCAGTATTCCATGCGTCCAATTGCTGACTGTGAGTGTGAAAATATAGTTTCAAGATATCAGCTTTTTTCTTTGCACCCTTTAAATAGGCTTTGTGTTGTCGCTTGGTTTTAACGAAGTTGCTTCGTTAAATTCGGTTGGTCTTGTGTGCAGTTTTTTGTTTGTTTCCGGCGACTTTTTTGTTATGTAGACTGGTGATGGGGTTATATTTACAGTTTGATTGGCATCTTAACTTTTGAATTTTACCTTCATCTCTGTCTTACTTTATTTTGTTTACTTAAGGCGCATATAACACACCTAAAGGTAAGCACATCTGAATTTGTGGCGCCATGATTTAACATCTTGCCTTGAGATGTGCTGCTTTGATTGACAGGTTAACTTAATCCATGTTACTTTGATTGACATATTGCCTTGAGATGTCTTATTTTGATTGATAGGTCTAACCTAATCCATGTTATATGATTGACAGCTTATCGTAATCTGTGTATTAATAATTTGCAACCCTAATTGAGTGGGGTACTCTGGTCCTTTCTGTCATTCTGTGTTAATTGTCGCTGAATCTGCATAACTGTCTCATTTGTTTTTTCCTTTAGATCATGAAACTCTGGAGATGCCAGGCTGGGCTCCAGTCCGTCGTGTAAGTGTTTTGAACCGGATGTTGCATTAGTTCTAGCATGACCAATCCTCCCGTAGCAATGAAGCATTGCATTTGCGCACTGTTGCACAAGACTCCTTGCGGCAAATGCTTCAAACCATCTTAAAGCTGACTTGTTGAGATCACTTAGGTAGTCATGCATTCAGGATTACAGGGCTTTTGTGAGTTACTTACAAGACACTGTGTTATGCATCTTGATGCATGCTTATATCCACACTAAATACTGCATGAAAAATAATCCAATGAATTCTGTAGCCCCAAAAGAGGATTTGACCGTACAGCACGCTAACCACTGGATTATTGTGCAGTTCACTTTCTACCTTCAAAAAGAGGTTCAAACTCACTATTTCTCCTTGGCTTTCAAACACTTGAATATCTAACTGCATGTTCTCCTGGCGGCTGACTATCGCGCCTCAGATTCACATTTCGGTGTGATCATGAGCGCGTTACAAATTTAATTAATAATAATAATTATAATAACGTGGCAAAGCTGCATGTCGAGGTTATTATTTTGGTTTCGTTTATCAGAGGGTTCACGATGGTATGTAGAGATTTTTTGAGCTAGTTAATGATGCACTGTAATTTTAATTCATATAGTTCTTGTAATTGTAATTTGCGTAATCGTAATTTTCGTGAGCATAATAATTGTAATTGTTTTAATCATAGTTTGCGTAATCGTGATTCTTTGTAATCGTACTTCTTGTAATTGTAATTCTTGTCATCGTAATTCTTGTAATCGTAATTCTTGTAATCGCAATGCTTGTAATCGCAATTCTTGTAATTGTTATTAATTGTTTCTATACTATCGTCAGTAGCAAGCTATATCTAGGCTGCTTTACACAGTCAACTGTCAATGCAAATCCTATGAGTTACATTTTGTTGTTTTCAGCATTATGAATATTCACGAATGTTGGACGAAGACGATGGTTCGGGAAATAATTACGATGTAAGTTCGTTTACTGCGTAACTGAATATTTCTACAGCACCACCTGAGTATTCGTTAGTCGCTTCCTTGCCAGCCTCCACGATGTTACAGATTTATTGCTAACAACAAGCTTATCCGTTAGAAAATGATTCTGAACTGGAAACTCGACATACAGATCAAACCCAACTAATGCTTACAGTTACTGATACAAGATATTTTGTATTTGGTAATGTAAGATCCTGTGGTATGGGTCTGTTCTGTATGAATGGCAGGGTCTATGATCCGACGGTTGCGAGTTTGAGCACATTGAGTAGACTCCTTGTGACGATGCTTTACTTAAGTCTTTACAAGATACCATACAGTGAAATGGCTCATCCTGCTTTACATCGTCAGGTAATAATTTGTTACAGGCGCTTTGGGAGTTGTCAGAACAAATCGGCGAAGCTGCCAACAAAGGACTGAATCTCATGCAAATAACTCGCCTACCGACGATGAAATACAAGGCACCGTCGTCGACAGTGACATCGGACGACATGACATCTGACGACACGGTGTCCGGCACTTCCTCGTCAGAGTCGATGACCGACGCGACTCTGGCAGCAATGGAGACGATCTGTCGCGTCTGTTTGTGTGGTTTTGAGAACGATGAAGTGCTTCGTGCGTTGCCATGTTGTCACCGGTTTCACGTTGACTGCATCGACCAATGGATCAAGGTATCTGACTTTACTCGTGTTGTTTTAGATGGTCCTTGTTTGTCCAGGACGTTTAGACTAAACGTTTGCAATTCCCAGGTCAGTTGGGCTGCCATAAGAGATGTATTATTATTATTGTTATTATTATTTTTATTATTATTATTATTATTAGTATTATTATTATTATTATTGTTATTAAGCATTCATTAATGACCACAAATAAGTTGATGGCACTGAGCAATTGTGAGGGAAAGGCTTGCCCAAGGTCCCTAAACAGTAACTGTCTAAGAGGAGGAGGAGGCTCGAACCCATGCTCTCCACGTTAGAAGACGAACACTAACCAGTCGGCTACCATGACCCACAGGAGACTGAGCAGAAGAGAGTTTTATCAGAGACATGTTTATGCAGTTACTATCTAACTACTTACTATCTGACTACTTACTATCTAACTACT
This sequence comes from Allolobophora icterica, assembly GCA_963556255.1. Lineage (NCBI taxonomy): Eukaryota > Metazoa > Annelida > Clitellata > Crassiclitellata > Lumbricidae > Allolobophora > Allolobophora icterica. The sequence continues at coordinate 612,739 of OY744606.1, read as the reverse complement.
TACTATCTGACTACTTACTATCTAACTACTTACTATCTGACTACTTACTATCTAACTACTTACTATCTAACTACTAGCATTTGCACGAAAGTTGACCACATAAAGCACCCCAGAAGTAGCTTCCTGCTGACATTGTTATACATATTGTTGTAATTACAGTTACGTTTGCATTACAGTCATGTTACCAAGTACGCTGTTATCAGTTGATAATTATTGCCATCTGTTGTTTCTGTTTTTCATAGCAAAACACCATCTGTTGTTTCTGTTTTTCATAGCAAAACCTCATCTGTTGTTTCTGTTTTTTGTAGCAAAACACCATCTGTTGTTTCTGTTTTTCATAGCAAAACGTCATCTGTTGTTTCTGTTTTTCATAGCAAAACACCATCTGTTGTTTCTGTTTTTCATAGCAAAACCTCATCTGTTGTTTCTGTTTTTTGTAGCAAAACACCATCTGTTGTTTCTGTTTTTCATAGCAAAACGTCATCTGTTGTTTCTGTTTTTCATAGCAAAACACCATCTGTTGTTTCTGTTTTTCATAGCAAAACGCCATCTGCCCAGTCTGCAGGGATAGAATTAAGGACCATTTCAACGGAGGAGGAAGAGGAGGTGACCAGTGGAACCAGTACGAATGATACCAATACCAATGATACCATTGCCAGTGAACCAATACCGGTGGAACCCATGCCAATTATACCAATAGCAATAATACCAGTACCAATGATACCAATTCCAATGATACCAATGCCAATGATACCAATACCAATGATACCAGTGCCAGTGATACCAATACCAATGATACCATTGCCAGTGAACCAATACTGGTGGAACCCATGCCAATGATACCAATAGCAATAATACCAGTACCAATGATACCAATGCCAGTGATGCCAATACCAATGATACCAATACCAATGATACCATTGCCTGTGAAACCAATACCGGTGGAACCAATACCACTGCCAATTATACCAAATGGCAATAATACCAGTACCAGTGGAACCAGTGATAGAGTAAGAAACAGGGAGAAAGGACAGAGAGATGTAGGATGCATTGTGATGACTTTCGATTCCGAATTCCAACTCAAGTGACCGTCTTGCTCAATGCGCTGTCGTCGATCTCTTCGAACGTCTCCTCGTCTGGCAACAATGGATTTTCTTTTATATTTGGCTTTCAACTGGGTGCGGTTGAAACTAAACCTCGAAACTAAACCTAGCATTTATGAGACGGTTGTCTTAGAAAAATCTTAGAGAGAGGTGCCCAGGAGAATTTAAATTACCTATTACCTCCCCTCTTCATGTTACCTATTATTGTGCCTCATGTTACCTATTACCTTAACTCATTTTACCTATTACCTTAACTCATTATGTTACCTATTACCTTAACTCATTGTGTTACCCATTACCTTACTTCATGTTACCTATTACCTTACGTTATGTAGTTGGGTTATTATTAGTTAACTAATTATTGTTATTAATTATTACTGGTATTATTATTATTATTAGTTTGCTAATGCTTGCTTTCAAATCCAGCAAAACATTCATTCCTGAAGTACGCTGTGCTCCAGAAAACTTGACTGTGATTTTAGTGTTCGGCTGGAAATCTCTTGAACATCTGTAAGATCGCCTTTCGATCATCTGTAAGATCGCATAGAGACAAAGAGTTGAAATGACATTTACAGTTTGTAACAGAACTCTTTTCTTACTCTTTTAAATCCTGTTGTCAGCAATACAGCACTTTTTAAATGTTTGAATTTACAAAATATTTGAATTTATTAAATAATTGAATTGGTTTTATGTATTCATATTTATAGAAGTGCAGTTTAGCGGTCTCTTTGGTAACCTTTAATCCTACAATTGCAGGCCCGCGTTAAGGGGGTGCTAAGGGTGCTGTAGCACCCAGGCCCACAGTTTTGATGGGCCCGCATTTTCGGAAGTACATTAAATTTTTTTATTGTACTTATAATTGGACCCCATGCTGATGGCTATATAGGTACTCGCAGCACCTGGGCCCGCACTAGCCTTAATGCGGCCCTGAACAATTGTAATTATAAAATAGAGGCACGTATGGAAATAGAAGAAACTCATGTGACAGACTGCATGGAAGACAGTTCCAGGAGGAACGGCCGACCACGGCAAGCTTCCTTGTTGCACTGTGGAAGTACGTGACGGAGGAATAACCAGATTACCCTACCAGTTAAAATCAAACTCATAAACTCCCAAATTTCTAATGGGCCACTCTAACACTAAGCGAAGGCACCATCTTTTGTAATATGTATATTCAGTAAAGTGTATTCTATCTAAAACATTTATATAGCGCCCCTTCAAGGAATCTATTCAGAGACACTCCCGACCCAGGCCCAGTGTTGATATAGCACAATCTGAAAGCTATTAAGTGTAATGGAATTCCGATGTTTAGCAGTCGACCTGAAGTCATCCGCTTAATTCTCTTGCTGGCCATCTGTGCCATTGGAGAAATTCTCTTCTTCTCTGAACGCTGCCTGCTTACAAATGAAATCTTTAGCATCATTTAGGCTGACACAGAGGGCGCCACTGAATTGTTTCTCCTCATGTTAGTGCTACATAAATTTATTATATATGTGCAGGTAGAGTTACAATACATGGCTTGAGATTTTGATTCAAAATTTAATTTGAAACCTGACCCTTTAATTGATGCTGCATCCAATGAAACATAATAACATTGTTCTGGTTTATTTTGGTGTGTGTGATTTTATTAAGTTTGATGATGGGATTATCGCAAAAATCGACAGAAAGTTATTTGGTACTTTGAAATGGTGATTGGCTTTCAATTGCTTATGCCTTCCTGCTTTTAACATTAACGTTTGGTTTGCGGAAAGACTAGGAAACAGGATTCGAATGAAGGGCGGATCATGGCTAATCCAGCCATGACCCAATCTGAGATAGGGCAAACCATTGGGTTGTCCCTGAAACCGGTTTGGGTTAGGAATGGGTGAGGGTTGCCTGCTTGGAAACTTAATAAGGATTATAAGCTGGGAATTGTAAAATCAAGAGACACTAGAGCATTAAAAATTAAAAACCATTGGTGTAATTTTGGTGTACTTGGGTACCACCCCCATGGTTTGGTCTTGAGGTGGTACCATAAGGGGCCATCCACATATTACGTACGCACTTAGGGGGGTCGGGGGGTCGGATTTTGGCGATTTTGCGTACGGGTGCGGACGTGGGGGGAGGGGGGGCAAAATGTGTACGTACGCAAAATAAATTTCTATAACTCTATGTCCACATTATAACTCTGTATTGTCCTATAGTCGTCCAATGGCATTTTATTACATTATATAAAAGCCATGTGCAGTTATTCTGTGCTGTGAACGAGACACCTATAATTTGTCTATATTGGCCCTCACTCATCCTTCAATCTGGCCTAAAGTGCAGAGAGACACTTTCTGCGGCTGGTCTTCTGGGGGGGGGGGTATGCGTCAAGCGTACGTACGCGTGGGGGGAAGTACGCTTGCGGACAGGGGGAGGGGATCCAATTTTCCCGAATTTTTGCGTACGTAATATATGGACGGCCCCTAACCGAAGGTTTTCATACCATGAATAATGGTAGTCCACTTTTTAGCCGGAGGGTGTGAGGATAGCTGGAAGGATAGTGAACAATTTAAGGTATGCGGACGACACAACACTGCTGGCGGAAAAAAAGGAGAAACTGAATGATAACATCAGAAGGCTAAAATGTGCTAGCGAGAAAGCAGGAATGTACTTTAATATAAAAAAGACGAAGATAATGACCACTGAGAAATGGAGTTATTTTGAGGTAGATGGAGAGGAGATAGAGGTGGTATCAAGCTTCTGTTTCTTGGGGGCCATGATGGAGAGTGAAGGTGGATGCGAACGAGAAATACGACGGAGAATTACATTGGGGAAGACGGCAACGCAGGGACTGGAAAAAATATGGAAGGACAAATCAGTGAGTTTGGGAACGAAGACAAGAATTGTTAAAGCAATGATCTTACCAGTGGTGCTTTACGGATGCGAAACATGGACAAAAACCAAGGCATTGGAGAAGAAAATTGAGGCATGTGAAATGTGGATCTGGAGGAAAATGTTGAGGGTTTCTTGGACTGAGAAGAGAACTAACGAGGATATCCTGGAAGAAATAGGACACTGGAGAGGGAGTTTGACGTTGGGGCAGAGAGCGTCCAGGCAGAAGATGTCATACTTTGGACACGTGATGCGTGCAGATGGGCTGGAAAAGGAGATGATGTTGGCGTGTGGGGAGGGCAGAAGGAGGAGAGGACGACCAAGGAGGAGATGGATGGACGAGATACAGGAGGCATTGAAGATGAACATCTCGGAGCTGAGAGAGGCAACGAGAAATCGGAGCACATGGAGAAGGTTGACCATGACAGTCGCTAGGATTCAACGAATCGACAGCACAAGGTGACAAGGTGACTTTTTAGCCTGGGGTATCACAACTCGACTGTTTCATATTATGAATAGCAATGTCCATTAACTCAAATGACTTAATGGTATTAAGGAATAATTAGTTTTGGATAGGAAACCACTTCCTAGACCAAAGTTACCCATTGCTAAGGATTATTAAATCTGGGAAACCTGGAAAAGATTTTCAAATCAAGAGACACTAAAAACTGTAATATAAACTAAAAGGTTGAGAAAACATCTAGGAAACTTTAAACACTGACTCTATGGAAATTACTAATTAATAATAGTTTTAATGATATTGTGTGTGATGTTAATTTCTGATTCTATAGGACAATTCTTGAACATGACATACTGACCAAAAAGATTCGAGATGTTTTTTTATTGTAATGCTTCTACAACAAATTTTCTGTATCAGCTTACTGATGTAATAAATGCTGAAACTTAACCATCTGACAGATCTGTGTAGGTAAAAATGTCTTTTTAACTGTCTTGGGCAGAACAGTATATGTTAGGTGTTTTTATTGGTTTTTTGTTTCTGTAAATGGAGAATGGCATTGACTGGTTTGCAAATATTTGTCCATGACGCATTGTTGAATTCTGTGTTCTGGTTGGCTAATAAAATAAGTTGTACATCTAGTGTTGTGTGGTTGGCTAATAAAATGAGCTGTACAGTAAGTGCTGTGTTCTGATTGGCTAACAAAATGAGCTGGACAGTAAGTGCTGTGTTCTGATTGGCTAACAAAATGCACCGTACAGTAAGTGCTGTGTTCTGATTGGCTAACAAAATGAGCCGTACAGTAAGTGCTGTGTTCTGATTGGCTAACAAAATGCGCCGTACAGTAAGTGCTGTGATCTGATTGGCTAATAAAATGAGCCGTACAGTAAGTGCTGTGTTCTGATTGGGTAACAAAGTGAGATTACATTGAGTGCTGTGTTCTGATTGGGTAACAAAGTCACAAGTGAGCTGTACATTAAGTGTTGTGTTCTGATTGGCTAACAAAGTCAGCTGTACATTAAGTGCTGTGTTCTGATTGGCTAACAAAGTGAGCTGTAAATTAAGTGCTGCATTCTGATTGACTGGTGAAATGTGGTTTTTTTATGCTGAATTCTGATTGGGTGATAGAATGGGGCTGTTTAATATTTTGTTCTGTTGGCTGGTGTAAATGGTTCTGTCGATAATGAATTCTGATTGGGTGTTGAAATGAGTTGTTAACTGAGCTATTTGTTAACTGCAACATTGTGAATGGTTCGTGGAATGGCATTCCATCAGCTGAGATGATTGTGGATCTGCTTTGGAGTGCCATTGTATGATACCTGTTGCAGCGTCATATACAGTGACCTTATCTTTGGCCTAGACTGAGTTACGGTGCTGTCTAAATTATTTTCCCCCTCCTTCCTCCGGCTTCTCTTCCTCATATCATTAACGGTATTCCATGGATTCAGAGTGCAAGATATGCATGCTACCATGCCAGCATGTCCAAATGGACTCCTATGGGGGGGGGACCCGAATAGAGCCCATTTGGGTCCCATCTAATGCCCATGCAAATGCCGGCAGGGTAGGGGCAGGGGCGTAACTTTGGTCTAAAAAGTGGGGGGTACCAACTTCTTACATACACGAAGCAAGGCGGAGATTGCGATCTCTGGGAAGGCACAATAATAAAATATTCATTGGCATCGTTCAAAAAGTGGGGGGTACGGTACCCCCAGTCCAAAAAGTGGGGGGTACGGGTACCCCTCGTACCCCCCACAAATTACGCCTATGGGTAGGGGTCGTCGAAGACCCTTTTATATCTTCTGATCAGTCTTCTTAGCTCTTCTAGTTCGATTGCCACGGAGAGCAGATAGAGGAGGCAGAACAGCTGCTAAGGCATTTGTCGTTTTGGTCGAGAAAGATTGGAAGGCGGAGGATCAGATGAGTCCTGCTATAGGAATTCTTGAAAAGATGAGACCAGTTTTGATTGGAATTAAGCCACAGGGGTGATAGATAGAAGAGCCAGGATGCGTGTATTAAGATACTTAATATAACGCCTCTTAAGTAGCTCACAAAAGTGCAAACCAGTTTCAGATGTAACGTATACTGTTTCACTTCCAACAGTTTTCTATAGCTGCATGCACTTATATTACACGTATCGTAAATTCGAAAATTTCTGAAGTGACTCATAACGCATGGCATCAGCTTATTTGCTTTCGCTGCGTCAGGTTGGATGGGTTGGCGGCTGCAGAGTGCAGAGACCTTGCGAAGAATCCGGTTGGTAGCAGTGGCGGCGCCAGACACTTTTTCTAACCAGAGCATAACCAGGGCAGTCATCAGTGCATATTTTAAGGAATTTTTACTACTGGGACAAAATCAGTCGAAGACCTTTTTGTAGGAATTCATCTCCGCAAACTTTAAGACTTTTTTGGGGAATTCATCTCCCCAAAAAGTTGATGACCTTTTTTTAGTCATCACCTTTTTTTACAACTTTTCTCGGGTCTTCAAACCAATAATAAGGTGATAAGGGGGTCATTCAACAATACTACTGGGACAAATCCCAACATTTGTCCCACTAGTCATACTTTATACATACATTGCCTGGGACAAATCAGCCTGACTACTGGGACAAATCCTAAAACTACTGGGACATTTGTCCCACTAGTTATACAGTTAAAATATGCCCTGGCAGTCATACAAGTAACCAGTGCAGAGGGCGATTTATGGAGAGCGCGAACGTAAATGGTGACCATATAAGATCGCGCTCCCGCGCTTGCCATAAATCGCCTCCAGCACTATTATAGGAGCCTAGTATATATGTCTATAGTCAGATGGGCGAAGCCACCAGAAAGCTAAACGCTTTTTGACAGTTTTAAAGCAAATTTTAACATTTCAGTGAATTAAGTGAATTTATATCAGAATATAACAAATATGCCCGAACTAATTCTGGACAGGGCAAAAATTCTGGCAGGGCATCGACCAGGGCAAAGGCTTTTTTACCAGGGCGCCCTGGTGTAGCGCCGCCCCTGGTTGCTAGGAGACCAAAAGGGAGAAGACAGAAGAGAGGCAACGGTCAACGGTGGGTGGGTTTGCTCGGTTTAGGTTGAGAGAAATGAGAAGTTGGATGATCTTGGTAAGATTTCTTGAAGAGATGGAACTTCGTTTGTGAATTGAAAGCCTATTACGTAGGCCTTATATACAGCATCAGACACACACACACACACACACACACACACACGCACGCACGCACGCACGCACGCACGCACGCACACAAGCCTTGTCTTTGCCATGGGTCATTCACAGTAACTGTTGCCGGTTACCCGCATCTCTCTTAACGAGACTGTCTTTCGCTCTAAACTGAAAACTTACCTCTTCCAGTCTACTTTTGACTCTTAATGGTTGCCCGGGTTCAAAGTGCACTTCTGAACTTAGTAAAGAGGGGATTAGGCCCCTCAAATTACAGTTGTATTGTATAATTTGTGTTGTATAAATATTATTTATAAACATGCAGATATTAATGGCCTTCGAAATTAATTATCTCGAGTACAGTTGAAATTGGACGCGTAGTTAACTCCAGTAGTCGAATATCGTATTACTCTGCTTATCGGAATCCTATGGATTGGGGATACGCATGTACCATATATACATATATAAATATATATATATATATATATATATATATATATATGCATATTTACGTACATGTATATATGTGGATATGTATGTACACTAGATTATCAGTATCATCATCATCATCAGTTCCTGATGCCAGCCATTTGTCAGCGAAGGGTACGAATAAATTATAAAAGACCAGATAAAGTGTATCCTGTGTTATATCCGACCTGTATGTCCATATATATATATATATATATATATATATATATATATATATATATATATATATATATATATATATATATATATATATAATTATATATATACATGCATGTGTGTCTGTATATAGAGATACTGTTTGTCTCCGATCAGTGACATCAGCCCAACCCGCATCCGAGGCTAAAAGACTGCAGCTGCTGGTGCTACTGTTAAGCCGAAGAGCGCATCTGGCCCACTGACTGAGTTGGGTTGCTGCAGCTGGCGAGAGGTGCTGGGTGGGGGATGGGGGGTGGGGCTCGACTGTTTCGTAGCGATTGGCGGATGGATAGGCGTTCGTTTCGGACCTGATGGGTGACATGCTGTGACGAAAGAAGTTCAAGACGAGAACACATCACATGGCATCCGATGTGGAGACTTTCGTTTAATAGGTTTTTGAAACGGATCGAGAAATGTATTACCCTGGTACTTCAAAAGAGCTGCGGTGGAATTAATTAATTAATTAATATGCGCTGATTAATATTAATATAATTAATATCATTATTATCAAATGATTGTAATTACATTTATTTATTGTTGTCTTGCTTGCAGTTTTAAATTAAATCTGATGTTCAAATTTAAATTTTTTAATTTTCGCCCTCTGGCTTGTACGGGAGAGAGAGAGAGAGATATAGAGAGACAGACAGACAGACAGACAGACAGAGGCAGAGAGGCAGACAGACAGAGAGACAGACAGAGACAGAGAAGAGAGACGGACAGACATACAGACAGACAGACAGATAGAGAGAAGAGAGACAGACAGAGACAGACAGAGAGACACAGAGACAGAGAGAGGAGAGAGAGAGAGAGAAGATAGAGAGACAGACAGATACAAAGAGATGCATGGGGATTGGAGGCGTAGATAATGTTGAAGAACAATAAGTTTTATATCTTGGTGTGATAATAATATGATAGTAGGCTACGTCACGATGGTTGGATAGTGAATAGCTGGCGAATGAAAGAGGGTTGAGAGGTTCGGCAGGCATTGATGAGCGCCTCTGATGAGTCTTTCATGTAGTGGGGCTATATAAATTTGCAATTACAATCACGGTTACAGTTTTCAATTACAAATACAATTGCAGGTATGAGATAGAGACATGCACTTGTGTAACGGATGTGCGGAAAGGCTGTAAGCCAATTAAACCTCATAGGGCCTAATAGGTTTAATCTAAACAGAGGCGGATTTAACATTCTGCCGCCTCTGGGTCGAGTTTTTTCAATTTGTGATTTTTTATTTATAAGGTTCGCCGTCCCATGGAATCCCCTCCCTCTATAGACCCTGGAACCTGTAGTATATCCGCCATTATTATTATGCGCCTCAGATTCGGACTTCTGTTGGACTGCGAACGTTAAATGTGTGTGTTGTGATAATAGTCTATTAATCGCCGCTATCTAGTGACCATTTATCAATCGATGGCGCTGAGCAATTGTGAGTTCCCTACAAAGTAACCGTCTCATGGGAATAGGATCGAAACCGTATTTCCTGCATTACAAGGCGCACGCTCTAACCAATCGGCTACTGTGTCCTAGATTTTATATCATGTCAGGACGAGTCGTATGTGACTAGCTCTGAGCATAGCTTTAACTCTGTCCCTCGTCGTCTGTCGAAGGCCCAGAGCGCTGCTGTTAAACCCTCTAGCGGCCGGAGGAGGATTTAGCCAGCAGGACCACCGCAGGTTAAACTTCTGTCTATGAGAACTGAAAGATAAAGAGAGAGAGAGATACATAGGGAGACAGAGAGGCCTGGCTACCGTTTCCGCACTTAACTTACTTTCTGCTGGTCTGAACTTTTTGGCATATCGTGTAAAGGGCTTTTTAAGGTAAGTTGTATTGTATTATTTGTACACCTGTTCTCGTGTGATCGTCTAATTGCCTCTAACTTTAATGAGTCTTTTTCGGCTGAAGTCGACTGAATGGTGATTGTTAGTCACACGAGATGAACTCTTTGTTCTTAAAGAACATACGTATGTATGTACACGTACCGGTATATGCAAACATTCATAAACGAACGTACATACATACTTGCATGCCTACGTTCAGACATACGTACATACATAGAAGCTTGGACATTACGATTACATTTATGCACATATACATACATATATATATTGACATACATACATACATACATACATACATACATACATACATACATACATACATACATACATACATACATACATACATACATACATACATACATACATACATACATACATACATACATATATATTAATACATACAATGTCATACATGCATTCAGACATACATACATTTATACATACGTGTATGCACAGGCCCGCCGAGAGGGAGGGGCAAGGAGGGCAAATGCCCAGGGGCCCGGCGGTTATTAGGGGCCCGGGGCGGGCCCGCAATCAATTTATGAAAAATATTATGATCAGTTATACAAAGTTTATCAATTATGCCTATTTAAATATATTATCTGACACTTAACGACAATCAGTTTAAACTTCAAGCATCTGAATAAAATCATTGTTGTATATATATAAATATAATATTGTACGGTCGTACCCCCACTTTTATTGTTTCATTTGTGTTTTTTTTCGTACGACCGTACGATATCATATTTATAGAAAACCTAAAGATAGTTCAGAGGCCCGTGACTACTCTGCCTAGGGGCCCGCGACTGCTCTGCCTAGGGGCCCGTGACTGCTCTGCCTAGGGCCCGTGACTGCTCTGCCTAGGGGCCCGTGACTGCTCTGCCTAGGGGCCCGGAATTTCTGTCGGCGGGCCTGTGTATGCATACATACAAACATACATACGTACATAGATAATGCATACATAAGAGTTGAGATGTATGTTTAACTAGAGGTGGCAAAACCGCTGATTTGGGACCTAGGTTCCAAATTACAAAGTGCAACTCAAAAGCTAAGGGAATGGCACCAGCTTACTTACGAGAGTTAGTCATTGGGGTTGTCCACAGAGTAATAATATTAATGCAATTTAATATTGTAATAACATAATATATTGTTTAATAATAATATAATATATTTAATAACTTACTAATATTGTGATAACAGTTAATTATTGTGCTAATATTCATGTCCGCATGTATCTGTTGCGTCTGGTACAAAACGTGTCTAGTGCCTTGCAACCATATTAAATCCTGCTTACCCCAGATGTGAACAAGGGCGGACTATCGTGTAACAGTTTCATTCATTCATTCATTCATTCATTCATTCATTCATTTGAGCATTTATATAGCGCCCCTTCAAGGGGGCTACTCAGAGGCGCTCCCGACTCCAGCACGAACGAACAAAGCAGTTTTTAAGGCAGTATAGAAATAGTTTCAGATTTAATCCCGGCAGTATTTGTAGGCCCCTAATTGTAATTACATAATGATGTAGCGCTTCTACGACAGAGAGAGAGAGAGAGAGAGAGAGAGAGAGAGAGAGAGAGAGAGAGAGAGAGAGAGAGAGAGAGAGAGAGAGAGAGAGAGAGAGAGAGACAGAGAGACAGAGAGACAGAGACAGAGACAGAGACAGAGACAGAGAGAGAGAGACAGAGACAGACAGAGACAGAGATACAGAGAGACAGAGAGACAGAGAGACAGAGAGAGAGAGAGAGAGAGAGAGAGAGAGAGAGAGAGAGAGAGAGAGAGAGAGAGAGAGAGAGAGAGAGAGAGAGAGAGAGAGAGAGAGAGAGAGAGAGACTCATCCTATCGGTCTAACATTTCTACCGTATAGATTGTTTCCCTGTCAGTGCGGTGTATTTTCTGCATTTCTCGATTTTCTAAAGTGATCATATAGCATAATGCTATGCGGTTTAACGTTATGACAATAATGACAATACGGAACATGACACACGGTAGCCGAGTATGGGTCGGTCACGTTAGCCGATTGGTTCGAGCGCTTGTCTTGAAATGCGGAGAGTCCGGGGTTCGATCCTCTTCCCCTGAGACGGTTACTATGTATGGTCACCCCTTGAGCAAGTCCTTCACTCACAATTGCTTAGTCATTACATAGTGGCACACTTAATAAATGCATAGTAATAATGTGACGGAATGTAATGCTAGTTAATGAAATGAGAAGTTATACAATGTAATGTGGTAAAATGTTATGAATTGCAATGTGATGTGAATTACTGTGAAGTAGCATAATGTGAAGGCGAACGCTTTACCAGTGGGCAATTGCGCGATGTGATACAACCAGACATTTATGTAGCGCCTTTACAGTGCATCTCCTGATGAGTACACCGATGGGACGGTGGCCGCATGTCAGCCGAGGCTAAGAAAATGAAGTCGCTGACAACTGGACGCGATCAAAACGCAAACACATTTCTAAACTACGTTTCTCAACGTTAAATAGCAAACGGACGATCTTACTTACTCACCAGCTCCAAATGGCAATCAGTTAATTTGTTAACTAATTAATTAGGCCTCGTATTTATATAAGGCCAGTGTTACCTGATGGCGCTTTGCAGTTGTACGTGATCAGAGGCGACTCGAACCCGAACACAACGCGTTAGAAGGCGAGAGCTTTACCAGTGCATGGGCTATTGTGCCACAAATATTATATGCGGATGTAATTGTATATGGCAATTGTAAATGGTTATTGTAAATGGTAGTTGTAAATGGTAATTGTAATAACAATTTAGTATAACAGTTCGACAATGTATGCCATTCACAGGTGGTGTTCGAGTGAGCGCGTGTGTGACACTGTGTGTGTATATATATATATATATCTATGTGTATGTGTGCGTGTGTGTATGAATGTGTGCGTGTGTGGCTGGAAAGCGTACACACAAATTGTCTGGTAATAAGCGCCAATCATGGCATAGACTTCGACCAGGTACTTAATCGACTATTTTTCCATGTTATTCGGAAACGTGTAAACGTACGAATGGAAAATAATTCGTTTCTCTCTGATAAAAAACCTGTGACCTCAATGTTAGCCAACACTCGCGAGCACTCAATGCCAGTCGTTCTAGTCGTCATATAGGCGCTATATAAATGTTCAAATAGTTACATGCACATATACATACATACATGTATAGTTGTATACGTAAACATATTTTGATCACATACATCCATACATACAAGCATACATTCACATTATATATACACTTAGGTTCCTATAAGAAAACATACATAAATACATGCATATGTACATACACATATATGCCTGCATACAAGCATATTGTATTGTATTTAGAAATTTATTAAGTGCCTCTCGCAGAATAACTATTGCATAGTATGCAAACATACATGCATGCATGCAAACACATGTACAAATACATGCATACATGCATACATACATACATACATCAATTCAAGCTTATATATAAAGACACAGCACTCGTGAATGGGCTGGTGCAGTGGCGTCACTAGGGTTGGTGTCACCCAGTGCGGTAAGTCATGGTGTCACACCCATGGACATCCTCCCTTAGTCCCTTACCAGACAATATCCTTAGTAATGTTTTTTAAATTGATACCGATACAATACATGTGAGCTTGGCTTACGAAAAATGCTTTTGTTGTTATCTGTTATTTTTTATTAAAAAATAATAAATTTCTGCTGCAACTCTGCCAAACATTTTTTAGACAGTCAATTTGTCATTTTGGTACCACCCCTTCTGAAGGTGTCATTCGTTGCGGCCCGCACCCCTAGTGACGCCACTGGGCTGGTGCCCTGCGCTTGGCCTTCGAGTGGCGCTTTAGAAGTTGGAGATTACGATTACGATTACGATTACGATTACGACATACATACCTACATACAAACACACGTACAGCATACATACATACGTATACGCACATTGAAACAGACTATGCTCAGTTGCAGAGAGAGTGGGTCAATGATCCAGGATGCATTGACGTCGCTGTTATTTTCATCAGCTAAGAAGACAACACGCTCTCATCCCTCTGCATGGAGGGTCGGCCCTTCTCTGAAGCAGAGAGGATGAGGCCGAGGCCGAGGCCAGATCACGTTCAAAGACATGTCAAGATCTATGTATGAATGTGTGTATGTATGTATGAATGAATGCCATTTAAGTAACATACATGAGTCTTATATATGCATATATGTATATGCATATGTATATACGTACATATATATATATATTTATATATATATATATATATAATTATATGTCTTGAGAAAATACGTCCTAATCGTCTGTCGGAGAATAATTAGTTCCGTCTAAAGTCAGAATATGTCAAACATGTTTTCTATCTAATATGTCTATGTATTTAGCCAATCTCATGTTTAGATCAGTGAATACGGTTTATATATATATAACATCATATGATATCACATATTTATATATAATTATATATAATTATATATAAATGGCCTATATATACACGGGTTAAAAACCTCGTTCTATTGCTGGATCCTATAAGCAATCGTCTATTGATCGAGTAGAAACGGTTATAAAACTTAGGGTAAGGTCGATGTCAATGATATCTGTCGGTTGGAAGATGAGGCGGCGAAGGAGAGGACTGGCCACCCGCCCTCATGACATTGTGCCGAGACTAAGAAAATGAAGTCGCTAACACTTCATACCCGTATAGCTGAAAAGACTGTTCATCTATTGCTTACCCAGTGTCTCAAGTGTTAGCGACTTCATTATCTTAGTCTCGGCATATGAGGGCGGGTGGTGCATCCTTGGGTAATAGTGCATGAAAACCAAGATACCTTTCGACACCCTTAAAACGCACTGGTTCTAAGCTATATATATTCACCGATGGCGGACCTTGGCGCTAGTGTCGTAGTTAATGAGATGCAAATGGCAACGGTTAATGATAATAATAACAATAATAAAAAAATAATAACTTTACAAGAGTACAAAGACATCCACCACAGAATCAACAACAAAGGGAAGACGTCACAGGGGCATCCGATGAGAGTCTCCCCTGAAGTGGCGCTACATAAATTTAGAATTAAAATTATATTTATTATTTAGTCAAAGACCTATGCTGTCACAAGACGTCGCTAAACTCATTCTCTCGATGGCGCTATTTAAATAAGTCTAAACGGCGCAAAAACGTTTATTATCGACGTGAACTGATGTTGTTAAGTTCTGGGATAAGGTCAATCTCTTCAGTTTTCTTCAAATTCCTCCGCTGCCTTATAGTCGAGTGGTGCCAGTCTCAAGCCTGGATGAAGGAGGAGGGAGACGCTATCGTCTTCGTTAGAACACAGCGCCGGTCACGACAGCCACAAGATATCGTCAAATGCTGACAACAACAACTACTACTACAACAACAATAACTATAACAATTACTACAACTACTACCACTTACTACTCTCTGCCTCTCTGTCTCAGCGTCAAATCTTCTGGATGTTGACCTGATTATGGCTTCCCTTTGGTGCGACATCGGTTGATGCCTTTGGCATTAGACAACGGCGCTTTAGAAGTTACTGATTACCGCTACTACTATCACTACTCCTACTACCACCAATACTATTACAGCAGCAGCAGCAGCAGCAGCAGCAGCAGCAGCAGCAGCAGCAGCAACAATAACAACAACAACAACAACTACTACTACTACTTCCACTACCACTCCCACTTTTGAACTGCAACTCTCTGTTTAGAAACTTTGAGCTTGCGCTTAACATGTCGCTTTCAGGATGTCCCAGTCCAAAGCCTGAACAAAGGTTGAAAGGAGGAGGGCGACGCTAATCATCTTAGTTATGACACATCGTATAATTACGCAGAAACTACCTAATAGCCAATTATCGTGTGTGTGGTATACATTAGGTCAGCGTGGACGACCATGGCACATAATACGTCGTCCTTAAACTCTGAATAAGTTTAATACTACTTGGAAAAATGAAAATTTTACTGTGGAAATGACCCCTACAGAGGGCAGCGCGCAAAAGGTCATGACCTTTTCGGCGTAACATGAACCAAACGCCACCTAGCGGTCTTTCAATGCAACGGATTTGTATGCGTGTACGCAGGTGATGGAGTTCTTTGCTGTGGAGTCACCGGTTTCAGCAGCAGAGTTGGGCCAATGGCCGATTAGTGAGTGGGGGAGGGAAGGCTTGAGAATTAGTTCGGGAGCGGGTAAAAATCTCCGTAGAATGCATAATTCTCCTGCAATTACGATGGAATTCCGTTGGTAACGGAATCTCCCCGTTCTAGAGCACTGATTAGAAAACCCTGTAAAACAACAATCACTGTAGAAAACCCGGTCTCTCGTATCTCGTACGTGAAAATGGCCACCGCGAGAGCTATATAATGGCCTCCGAGCAAGTATACGTGTCACATTTGCTGTGGACCATAGGCCTCGATATCACTGTCCCAACATTGCCATAAATTCTATAGGTCGATTCAAAACAAAATTCAGATCATCGACAAACGTGCATGTGATTCAAATATATATATATGTATATATATATATATGTGTATATATATAAGCGATTTACGGGGAGGTACATACCCACATTAGTAAAAAACCTACAAATATATATACGCACAATTATTTCTAAAGAACATGAATGAACATTAATATATATAGATAATTATATATATGCATGTATACATATATAGATATGCTGCCATGCATGTATGTATATATGTATATATATATATATATATATTAATGCATAATGAGGGAGTGTGGTATACTAGTAACCATGATATATTCGGATGGCATAGTTGATTGGTAATGGTGGATTATATGTTGTTCGGAATCGACAGATCCAATGACGTCGCATTCGTTCAGGTCCATACCACGTGTCTACCTTCACGGATCATATATCTCCGCTGGCATCTGGCCACTGCAGGATATGATAGCTCATGTGTCTGTCTGTCTGTCTGTCTGTCTGTCTGTCTGTATGTATGTATGTATGTATGTATGTATGTATGTATGTATGTATGTATGTATGTATGTATGTATGTATGTATGTATGTGTGTATATGTGTATGTATATGTGTGTATGTGTGTGCAGGCATGTATGTATGAACGTTTGCATGTATGCATGTACATATACATGCATATATGTATGCTTGTATGGATGTATGTTGTATGTATGCATGTATGTATAATGTATTTATGCATGCATGCATGCATGTATATCTGCATGCATGTGTGTATGCATGTATGCTTGTATTCAGGTATGGATGCATGCTGTATGTTTGTATGTTTCAATACCTTGTATGTATCTGACCATTAAGGGAGTTACTGTTCACCCTATACATATATATACACGTATACAAATGTAAGTATATACACATATACACACACATACATACATGCATTTATATGTACGTCATGATATTCATAGTAATATTATGTGATATCTATATTTGTAACTAGCTGGATTACCCGGCGTTGCCCGGGGTTATAAGTTTCACACCACCACCACCACCACCACCACCACCACCACCACCACCACCACCACCACCACCACCACCACCACCACCACCACCACCAACAACAACAACAACAACAACAACAACAACAACAACAACAACAACAACAACAACAACAACGACTGCTTGGCAATCTTGGCAGTCGCCCTCTGGCGGCGACTGCTTCGCAGTCTTGGAGGCCCTTCTGGCGTCTGGCGACCTGTGGCGGAGACTGCTTCGCAGTCTTGTAGACGCCTTCTGGCGTCTAGCGACCTCTGCCGTGGAGTGACTGCTTTGCAGTCGCCCTCTGGCGGCGACTGCTTCGCAGTCTTGGAGGCCCTCGTGGCGTCTGGCGACCTGTGGCGGAGACTGCTTCGCAGTCTTGTAGACGCCTTCTGGCGTCTAGCGACCTCTGCCGTGGAGTGACTGCTTTGCAGTCGCCCTCTGGCGGCGACTGCTTCGCAGTCTTGGAGGCCCTCGTGGCGTCTGGCGACCTCTGGCGGAGACTGCTTCGCAGTCTTGTAGACGCCTTCTGGCGTCTAGCGACCTCTGCCGTCGAGTGACGGCTTCGCAGTCGCCCTCTGGCGGCAACTGCTTCGCAGTCTTGGAGGCCCTTGTAGCGTGTGGCGACCTGTGGAGGAGACTGCTTCGCAGTCTTGTATACGCCTTCTGGCGTCTAACTACCTCTGCCGTGGAGTGACTGCTTCGCAGTCGCCCTCTGGCGACGACTGCTTCGCAGTCTTGGAAGCCCTTGTGGCGTCTGGCGACCTGTGGGGGAGACTGCGAAGCAGTCTCCCGTGGACTGACTGCTTCGCAGTCGAAGAGGGTGAACCGGGCGTTGGCGTGTTAAAGAAAACGCCAGAAATCTAGCCCTCACTGCCGGTCTGTAGTCGGCCTCGCCCTTAGTAAAGCAGACTGGTTGTTTGAAATACTGTAAATAATTTAGATCTTTGTCTTTGAACATACATGTGTTAAAATTTTGCTGTAAAACGATGAATATACTTCGAATCGATCGTCATTAAATTTTGTGCGAAAGTAAACAACTTATGCGCATTATTAATGACGTTGGGGAATACCGGCGCCATAAATAGAACCGCGGTGTCGATAAGCGCATTATTAATGACGTTGGGGAATACCGGCGCCATAAATAGAACCGCTTGGCAGTGGAATAGGCGAACTTGCGCGTGATGGACGGTCGGGTGGGTAGAGTTTTGGGGCATTTTCACCATAGTAGGGGTGAAAACGGGGGACGCGAACCCCTCCACTGGGTGTCCGAAGCCGAGGCCGACACAGCAGTGAAGGTTTCGAGTGAAAAGGTGCAAAATTGTAGAAGTTAAGCCCGGTCAAACAAACAGACAGACACACACACACACACACACACACACACACACACACACACACACACACACAGAAAGCTCTCTTTATTTATATAGATGTGTTCCGTTGTAGACAATGAAGATAACTCGGGTGGTCAAAGCTGGTTCCGTGCCAGACATGGCGGTCCACAGCGACGAAGAGAAAGGGGTTTCACCGACGGGAAATAGTCCTTCCTCGGACGAACGCCACCCCTGGTGGGCGGTCGGTTCCTCGACCAACTCCTCCTTCAAGTCCAATGACGCTGCTCCAAAGCAGGACCTCGTCCCTATCACAAGGTCAGCGCTGACGACCCCCATCCGGATGGACGGGGCCTTCGCTGGACCGATGGCCAAGAGAGGCAGACTGTTTGCGTCGACGCCATCAAGGCTCCACAAGCGCCGCCTGGTCCAGAAGAACGGAGAATGCAACGTCAAGAGCAGAAACGTCACGAAGCGGAAACGGAAGTACATCGTCGACATCTTCACGACTCTTGTCGACATGAGATGGCGCTACCATCTGCTCCTCTTCGCCCTGGCGTTCATCGTCACCTGGTTCACATTCGGAGCGATATGGTATGGAATCGCCATTAGCCACATGGATGACGTCTACATGGGTAACGATTCGTGGAAACCTTGTGTTGATAATGTCTACGACTACAATTCCGCTTTACTGTTCAGCATTGAAACTCAGACGACCATTGGGTATGGCTTCCGAGTGATCCAACCTCACTGCAGTTTCGGAATCTTCGTGATGATGGTCCAGTCGTGCCTGGGTCTCTTCATCCAGGCTGTCATCACAGGAATCATCTTTTCGAAGATGTCGCGGCCAAAGGGTCGAGCGCAGACGATCATGTTCAGCGAGAAGGCGGCCATCTGCAAGAGAGACGGAGAGTATTGCCTGACGTTTCGGGTTGGCGACATGCGGAAGTCCCACATCATCAGTACGTCGATCAGAGCCCTGCTCGTCAGGAACCGACTGACTGCTGAGGGAGAGTCGATTCCACTCTGCCAGTATCCGCTCAGTCTGGAGACGGAGACGAGCAAATCGGACAGTTTCGTCTTTCTCATCTGGCCGGTCACCGTCGTTCATCGCATCGACGCAACGAGTCCCCTCTGGGAACTGTCTCCGGATAAGCTTCTGACGGAACACTTCGAGATCATCGTTCTCCTAGAGGGAACGGTGGAGTCAACGGGGATGTCGACGCAGGTGCGAACGTCCTACATTCCGACGGAGGTCATGTGGGGTCAACGACTCGTGCCACTCCTTACGTTCCAACTCAAGGACGGCCACTACGAGATCGACTACAAACAGTTCCACAACACTACACCGACTACAATGCCCGACTGTAGCGCAAAGGAATACGCAGAAACGTTGGCCCACCTGGCTCCAGGGGAACTCACGCTGGACGCATCCGATTACCCCGTCAGTTTCACGGCCCCGGCCATCCGCCCCAAGAGTACCCCGTCTGGAGGTCCGCTGCACTCCCTGTTCCCGCGCAACATCGAAGCGATGAGGAAGAAGAGAGCGACTGCGAGGGAAGCCGGGAAGATAAAACCGGAAAACGAAAGTCACGTGAACCGGGCGTTCCAGAAACACCCCGCGAGTCATCTGGTGCACGAACTGCATCACGGGAACAACCACCTGCCGACCACCGCTGTGTCTTCTGCTCCAGGATCTGGAACGGGAGTGGAGCTGAATAAGATGAGGCGGCTACAGAGCCTGGATGAAAAACCAGTAACGGATGAGAGGGATCGAAACTCACAGACATCGCTCTGATGAAAGAAGTCTTCGCCAACTGAAGACTCAACGCTTTAGAAGAGATTTCACCGCACAAGAGATTATGAAGACACTCTCTCTCCATTATACTCGGTTTCACAGCTTTATATAATTTATTGTTTAGTCGAATTAAGCCGGCTACAAGCACCGCACTGATAATTAACAAAACATTTCAATTTTCTAAAGCATTTACATAGAGAAACAGTGAAGGCTTCAATTAATTATTACAATTCGAAGACTGTCGATATTTTTGCAATTAAGAAGACGTTTGTTAAGTTTATTCGCAAAATAAATTGTAGTTAAAAAAGTTTCAGTGATTACCTTTATGCAATCGCATCAATTCCAGATTGCTTATCCACCATTGGCTGCCTCTCTCCGTCTCAACGAACTGATCTTCTGGATGTTGACCTGATTACGACATGGTTGTGGTCTGACGAAGTCAGGTCGGAAACGCCCCTGAGGATTTGATTTGTGGTGGCGCTATACAATTTCGTGATTATGATTACGATATAAGCGACACAAGACAGAAAGACGAATTTTTAATGAAGTTCGTGTAGGGTAATCACTCGTTATATTGCATCTAAGTTGGTCTTGTATGGAAGACTTCTAAAGGACGATTATCATAAACCAGGACTCACAGTCAATCGTTCGACAGACAGAAGTGTGACAGGTAATATAATATTGCAATACAATTCTACTGCTCTTTAAATTACCTTCCTTCGAAGGTCACAAACTCACCCGACCATACAACAGAAAGAACATCGATGACGCCGAACAAGGACTTGCATAAAGTTCCTAGCAGTCTCAGAGGAGTCTTGAACCCTTACTATTCGCCTTACAGTTCGAGCGCTCTAACCAATCGGCTGCCACGTCCAAACTCATGGATTTCGTCATTGTCCCTGGCAAAGTGTAATATACGGGAAATTTACATGGCATAAAATGGCGAATTACACAACGTAATATGAGCAGATTACGTGACGTAACACGCAAACATTTGATAGTGTAATATAAACAGATTAGGCCTACACAGCGTAATATTGACAGTTTACGTGGTGTCGATCACAGAGCATAGATTATGCAGAATAACATGAACAGATAACATTACGTAAAACGACCAGATTACATGGCGGAATGTTAACAGATCACGTGGTAGCACAGTTGTTTTCTTTCTCTTTGAAAATATCTTCTGGAACTTTCCACAGTTCCATATAGGTCCTCCGCAGTTCCATAGTTTAAACATTTTTGATCTTTCTGACCGTGAGTTCAGTCTCCGTGGTTCAATCCAGTTGATTACCACTTCATCGACATTTACCACATGGAGTCTCTGGTAAGACGGAGTCGTAGTGGGTGAAGTGGTAATAACAGTCGGTCCACAGGGGTGAAGAAGGGATCATCGGCCAGAAACCCAGACTTATCTGGACCCAACATGTTTCATGTTTCTGTTTTGGGTAAGATTCTGCTGGTAGGTCTTTCCAGAAGCTTTCCGCCGACGGAGTTGATTCGGAACTGGAAGAATTCGTTGGAAGCGGAATCTCACCATCATCCGTACAATTCCACTCGATAAATCTCTCCGTCGGAAACGATCCAGACTGGTACGCGCTGGAATTAGAGGTACATCTTGGTACGATGCAGTATCGTGCGTTGTATCCGATCTGGCCTTGCCCGAGGAAGATGAACCGGAAATAGATGTTGCACTCGTTCTTCGAGATTTGGTTGAAACCGGAAGTGTCTGGAACGACGACGAAGAACCAGTCTTCGAGAAGCGAACACGGCACTGAGATGACGGTACCTCCAGTGTCAGGTGGTAGAACTAGAAGATCCCTCCACCTAATCACCGGCGCCGAAGTCACGTAGACCATGGTCTTCGGTTGACGGAATTCGTCTGAACTGGACCGGTTTGAAGGATTCTCTGACGATCGTCGAACGATCAGTGAAACAGAGCCATCATCGACGTACCAGAACCTACTTCCGGCGCCCCTGAAGAGTCGGTGGAGTAGAGGATTGTTGGCCAGGAGGTCCTTGGATCCGGACATCAGGAGGAAGTTGAAGGTGACGAGGATGAGCGACAGAGCGACGAGAAGAAGCGACAAAATGCGAACGATCACCAACAGAACCTGACTAAGACGCGATCCGTTGCCATAGTAACGGCGTCGCCACAGCCTGCAGAGGATGACGAACAGTTTCCATGACGACGCAACGGCCGTGCTCACCACGGCAACGAAGAGCGCCGTACCGGAAGCGGAAACGGTGAGGTCGCAACCGATGGACGTCTGCGAGGCGAGGATCAGACCGGAAATGGGAAGGTCGTCTGCGAGGAGGAGGAAGAAGAGGAGGAACTCGGGCAGAAAGACGTCGAAGAGGGCCACTCCTTTGTACGGGAGACCGTCAACGTCGTTCTTTAACATGTTGCGGTGACGTCGACACATGATGGCACAGCGAACCAGTTCGAATGATGTCAGGACGGTCGACGCTACGCAGAACGAAAAGTAGACCTTAGTAACGTAGCGTCGCATGTTCGGATCGAACCCCGAACCACAAGTTCTGTCTTGTTCCTTCTCAGTCACGTTCATCGCATTTGACACATCTGACCCAGTGCTACTGCTCTGTTGCCCAGGCAACGGGGTGTTACTGCTCTCGTGGGTTATGCTCTGTTTCCCAGTCAACGGGGTATTGCCGTCTTCATCGGGTGCGGTAAATAAGTATCCTGGGGTCGTCCAGTTCGAAGATGATTCGCCTATCTCTGGGGCACCAATGGGAGTTGAGTTTACATCACCATACACCATCTTCCCTTGTACCTGCGTCGAGAGAATGTCATCCGTAGTTGGCCTCTGATTCGCTAGCTGGCGCTCTCTAACTCCATCTGTCGAAAGAGTCGTGAGATTGCTTTCAACGAGGGTTTTTGAGGTTGGTGCTGCTGGGGTAACGGCCGATGATGTGTGGAGAGGGGTGAGTGAGGAGGGCGGTGACATTGGCGACTGTAGGAAGATGTGGGGAGAGGTCTGGAGGATGGAAGGAGCCAGAAACCAACAGGCGACTACGTGGAAGACGAGGATGAGGCTCCCAATGACGCAGCACAGGTCAAAGGTTAATGAATGGCGCACAATTAACGCTCGTCCAAGGTCAAGGGTCATGGTTATAGTTTGTCTCTCTGTCTGTATGTCTGTCTTTATGTCTGTCTATCTGTCTTTCTATCTGTCTGTCTTTCTGTTTGTTAATCTATCGTCTGTCTGTCTGTCTGTCTATCTGTCTGTCTGTCTATCTGTCTGTCTTTCTGTCTTGTCTGTTTGCCTCTCTGCCAATGTGTTTGTCTGCCTATACGTGTGGGTCTGTTATAAATAAAGTTGTGTCTCTTTCTGTGTTTGTTTATGTATGTCTGTGTGTCTGTCTACGTGTTTCTCTCTTTTTGTCTGTGTCTGGCTGTATATTTGTCTGCATATGTCTTCGTCTGTCTATGATCTTGTGTCTATTTATCTCTGTGTAAAGTCGCTCTGTTCAGCTTTTTTATGTCTGTCCCTTATGTGTCTGTCTGTCTGTCTATGTTCGTCTGTGTGTTAGTGTCTTTGTATGTGTTGTCTGTTTGAATGTCTGCTGGTGTTGATTTTCCTGCCACCTTCTTCATCGGCGAAACGAAATGTCTGAGGTAATCAGTGATGAAGAGGAAGTGTGGCTGGATTCTGCGGCAGAATTACATGAAAACAGTTCATCATGTCAATCATATTAGTACTAATAATAATAATAATGATAATGATAATAATAATAATAATAATAATAATAATAATAATAATAATAATAATAATAATAATAATAATAATAATAATAATAATAACAATAATAATAATAAATGTTGTGATTAATATTATTCACAATCATGCACCATTTTCTTCCTACATTCCAGCATGCAGGCCATATTTATTATATCCATCCAGTTTCATACATATTTTCATACATACATACATACACACATACATACATACATACATACATACATACGTACGTATGTACGTACATACATTCATACATACATACATACATTCATACATACATATATACACACATACACACATACATGCAGACATACATACATACATACATACATACATACATACATACATACATACATACATACATACATACATACATACATACATACATACATACATACATACATACATACATACATACATAAATACATAAATACATATAATTTCCAATATGAGAAATTTATATTCACAACTTGCCTGCGCGCACAACGGTTAAAAGTACCTTTGAAATTCACTTAAGTGCGCGAAGCATTATTTAATCGAACAATCATCAAAATTTCACGAAACACTATCTCTAATCTCTGCTGCAGCATCTGAGGCAGAGGCTTTCCATCAAAGAAGTGACCAAATCTTCGAAATCATCGCAGAGTATCAACCATCATCGATCTATCAACTGCAGACGATAATACAGTTCTCTCTCGTGACAAACTGTATTGTGAAGACGACTAATAACTGTGGCGTACAGTCAGACAATTAAAACGAGTCGCACCTTGAGTGTCTGACAGCGCTGATCGGTTCTAATCAAATCTAATGATTCCCGTAGATCCGCTATAATCATAATTCTGGCTTCGTTCCAACACATATATAATGACCAACAGCGTCGTAATGGAGACAATTCTGTCCAGGCCCATTAGACCCTATCACTTCTAGAAACGCCACCCAGGCCATTGTCCCACCATCTACTCATCAATCCAAGTCCACCCACCACCCAAACTCACCCACCACCCAAACCCATCAATCAACCAATCTATCCATCCATTTATCCATCCACTTATCCATCCATTCATCTATCCATCCATCCATTCATCCATCCATTCATTCATCTATCCATTCACCCACCTTCTCACCCACCCATCAATCCATTTTTCTATCCATGCATTCATCCATCCATCCACCCACGCACCATAGTCCCACCCATCCATTTAACCATTCATCCATCCATTTTTCCATTTATACATCCATGCATTCATCTATCCATCAACCCGCTCACCCACCATCCATCCATTTATCCATTCATTCGTTCATCCATCCACCCACCCAACTACCCATCCACCCACCCACCCACCCACACCCATCTATCCATCTATTCATCCGTCCACCCATAAACCATCTATAAACCATCCATCCATCCATCCATTCATCCACTCATCCATCCATTTATCCATCCATCCATCCATCCATTTATCCATCCATCCATCCATCCATCCATCCATCCATCCATCCATCCATCCATCCATCCATCCATCCATCCATCCATCCATCCATCCATCTATCCATCCATCCATCTATCCATCCATCCATCCATCCATCCATCCATCCCCCTACCAATACCGTCAATACATCCACCCACCCACCCAAACCCACTCGCACATTCTTGCATTTCTCTTATTGATCCGTAAAGATCCAAGTTCAGCAGCCGATGACATCACACGTGCGCTGCACATGTACGTGCGACGCGCACCTGTCATGCTCTGGTGCTGCATGGCTCTGGTGCTGCTGAGGTCGATGGTGATGCTAATGATGCTAATGATGCTGGGTGCTGCGCAGACTGAACTACATCAAGGTAAACACCTGCAGGGACGCTATAGTAATTAATTGATACCTGCAAACAAATTACCCCTTACAGCTACCTGTGCCCTCCAATATCACGCAAGAAAGACATACGGTGACACATTCATGCATACATACACGCATACACACGTACATACAGATATAAATACACATACATACACATACACGCAATCATACATAACAACATACATACATACAGATATACATACATACAAACATGCATAGATACACAATGATAATAATAATAATAACAACAACAACAACAAAATAATAATAATAATAATAAAAATAATAATAATAATAATAAAAATAATAATAATAATAATAATAATAATAATAATAATAATAATAATAATAATAATAATAATAACTTTTGGAGACAGTATACCATTCATGATAATAATAATAGTTTATCAATTCAAACTGACAAGTACCCAGTAAGATAACATGATATAGTAGTAACAGAAGATAACAAATTTAACAGAAGCTGAATTTAACTGTATGGCAGCCTGCGAGGCGCCCACCTGTTCAATTGCTCATTTTACCGTCGCCATCTAAAGAATGGAAAGATGAGTCTACCTTGTATAGCGCATGCATACATATACATACATATATTTGTATACATACATCCATAGATACATGCCTATATACTTACATACATACACACATACATACATACTTGAGTACATCCATCATAGGAAAGTACTTACAGTAAAGTAACGCAGTGCAATCGATTGTTTATGCAGCGCATTTACCTCTGTAAATGTAGATGTAATCCTGTATAAACAAGTGACTCAGACGGCGTTTCGTCCCAGTTCGATGTGTCGCACTGTGTCACTGCCTCGCAAATTCTCTTATCGTCGCAGACAAGGCACCGGAAGCTGATTGGTTGGATCACTTGGATCATGTGGCACCGTCAAGGTGCGAATAGTGGCCCTGAGACATACAGGTAGAAACGGAGGTTTCCTCCAGAGAGAGAGAGAGAGAGAGAGAGAGAGACAGACAGACAGACAGACAGACAGACAGACAGACAGACAGACAGACAGACAGACAGACAGACAGACAGACAGACAGACAGACAGACAGAGACAGAGAGACAGTCGCAGAGAGAGACAGAGAGAAAGAGGCAGAGAGAGACATACACAGGCAGAGAGAGAGACAGAGAGACTGACAGAGAGAAATAGAGAGACAGACGCAGAGAGAGAGAGATAAAGAGAAAGAGGCAGAGAGACAGGGAGAGAGACAGACGCAGAGAGACAGAGAGACAGACGTAGAGAGTGAAACACAGGCAGAGAAAGACACACACAGACGCAGAGAGATACAGAGGCTGAGAGATAAAGAGGCAGACGCAGAAAGAGACAGAGGCAGAGAGAGACAGAGGAACAGAGAGACAGAGATACAGAGATACATATATAAGCAGGCAGAGAGATACAGAGAGAGAGAGAGAGAGAGAGAGAGAGAGAGAGAGAGAGAGAGAGAGAGAGAGAGAGAGAGAGAGAGAGAGAGAGAGAGAGAGAGAGAGAGAGAGAGAGAGAGAGAGAGAGAGAGAGAGAGAGAGAGTGACGCAGAGACAGAGACAGACGTAGAGAGAGACTCAGGGAGACAGATGCAGGGTAAGAGACAGATATTGGGATTGGCGTAGAGGCAAACGACGGTTGATGAAATCTATCTCTGGTAGCAGTAGAAGAGGAACAAACAAATCCATGGATTTCCACCGCCTTTGAGAGTACAAAGGCGCTATACAAATATCAGGATATAGCCATGTTGTACATAAATACATACATGCATTACATCCATACATAGTTTACATATATACATACATACATACATCCATGCTTGCATACATACATACATATATACAATGTAACATACATAAGTATGTGCATTAACGTGTCATATCGAATTTTGTAATCAACAATAGTTTATGGTATCTGGTGATATATAGGCCTATATATATGTTACCAACAGTTTGATAGGGACGTAATGCACTATAAAATCTTGAAATCAACTTATAACCTGACCCAGCATTAGATCCACACGTGACCCGATGTGTACACTATGTATTTCCGGTTTCATTTAAACATGTAGGATAATGAAAATCCACTTCTAGTATTTTAATCCACTGATATCTTTCTTATTCTTTTACATCGACCCAAGGAGTTATAAACTCTACCTTATGGTTGCTTTTACAACTATTATTGACTAACTTTTTATCGATCTCCCTCGCAGGGGCGTAACTTTAGCCTAAAAAGTGGGGGGTACCAATTCCTTGGTCTAAAAAGTGGGGGGTACCAATAATTTCTTCTCCACTTTCGTTTTTCGCATGATAGCCATTTTGAACATATTCTCTGCCACAGGCATTAATTTTGGCTCTCGATTTACCTGTGTATCTAAGCACTTTCATACTTTTGGCGGAGATTGCGTTCTCTGGGAAGACACAATAATAAAATATTGATTGGCATTGTTTAAAAAGTGGGGGTACAGTACCCCCCAGTCCAAAAAGTGGGGAGTACGGGTACCCCTCGTACACCCACAAATTACGCCTATGCTCCCTCGGGTGATGTTTTACGATAATATATAACTGTAGGTTCCCCTCAGTTTTGTGAACAACGAGAGTTGATGCTTAGCTGGCAATAGAGATATATATAGGAGCCTAGTACCAACTGCTACATTTAATTGGATTGAATTGTCGGAGTAGAAGTACTTATAAATTGTCGTTTCAAGAGTGAATGCATAACACTTTCAAAGAGCCAGTTATAGCAGCGTTTGGGTTTTGCCCGTTGCGTTTCATTCAGATCCGTTCTGATGATTCGATCCATTCCATCGCTGTTCTCGGCCGATCTGCTTTGGAATGTCCGTTGTCGGTTTTTGCAAAACGAGACCTGAAAGATCGGAACGGCGGAGTCATAGGTCAGATTGTCTTGAATGAAACTCTCGAGACTCAGTTGGTTATACGAGTTACTCATGAATGCAGGGGCGTCAGTCAAATGGGGCCAAAGGGTCCCAACCCCACAACAAAATGTGTTGCCCCACTTTATTCATAAAGGTAGAAATGTTTCTTGCTTAATTTCCGGTTGGGATGAAAAGGGTGCTGGAAAGTAGAATGTGAGGGGTTGAGTCGTCAACATAAGAGATTAACTCATCAACATAAGAAGTTAAGTCATAAACAGCATCATTAGCGTCAATATAAGCTACATGTTCAGTCTTATTGTCGATCATTCAATAAGTCTTTCTAATCATTGATGCAAATCGTTTCAGGAACTCTGACAGAATGTCGTATATCAACCCTTACTGTGAATCCGGTGTGGCTCTACGTGTGTGAGGGACCACCGCTGGTGGCGCTTCTAGTTATTCGAGTATAACTCTCAAACTGACGAACGTTCTCTTCATAGCATTGATTAGGCCAGAATGGATCTATAAAGTCCCCCAAACTGCCGCTATATAAATTTTTAGAATAGTTCAAAGAACTAAGATACCAAAAGAGCTATAGGGGTTATAAAAGGCTTGAAAACTGTTCTTTTCCGCCGAGGTTGGGCCGGGAAGGTCTCTGAGTAATTATCTTTTAGATACGCTATATAAATGTATGATCGAATGAATGAATGAATGAATGAATGAATGAATGAATAAGAAATTCGGAGATTTTAAAGCGGTCATCGAAATCTAAATGACTCAGATGTTAGGAAAACGATAATTACAATCTTCCCAACTTGTCCCTTGCACTTTCAAACTTATAGTTCTTCCAATTGACTATCCCTCTTTCAAAAACCGCGTAGGCGCCTATGTTGGCGCGCAGGCCGAATAATCTTGTAAACTCTGCGACGAGCATGTTCAGCGGAGCGTGAAATACTTTGTACTATGCGGTTCTTCCCAGCCCTGCTTGCGGTGAAGCCTTTTGCAAGTCTTAGGCAACGCAATAACCACGAAGGCGTGAACATATTATTAAGCATGATGTATAACGCCATAGGTTATAGCCTACAGTCATTGGCGGGACTTGCGGTGCAGTATTAGACTGTGAAGATATGTCTGTGAGTAAAACCCACTGAGAAATTCCCACACGAAGTGAGTTGAGAATGGACTGTGGCGTGATATTTTAGAACGGCGGCTGCAGGTTTGATTCCAGGCTTTTTACAAAAGTAACCTCAACTGGTGGTTGTTACAACAAGGTGCGTTATGAGCAGAATATGTGTCATGAAAGGTTTAGTATTTTGACACGTACCAAGCAGTCGCAGGAATAAGGATGGGCTGTGATTATTTTAGAACAGAAACCGATTGAAGATCTGGAAAAGAAGATTTGATTGACAACAAAGAACCAGTGACCGTGACGATTGCACGGATGACAGACAGTTATAGAGAGTTCTGACGAAGACTCTGCAGATACATTTTCGATTCCGATTGATAATTAAAATTAGTTACACACGGATTTCTACTGATTTCGATTTGGATTGACTTCAATAAAAGGATCAGCGTTTGGAAGAGATTGAACGACAGTTGAAGGTAAACATCGACATAATATTTGATTTGATTTCATTATTCGAGGTTGAAGTATACGAATTTGAACTTAATTATAAGGATGGAAGTGCTTTTGAGACTTTTCATATTCGGTTAGTACAGTCTTATTCGATTCTGCTTCAGATTTTTAATCTGAAGCGTAGACGTTATTATTATTATTGTTATTATTATTATTTATTATAATAATAATAATAATTATTATTATTATTATTATTATTATTATCATCATCATCATCATCATCATCATCATCATCATCATCATCATCATCATCATCATCATCATCATCATCATCATTATTATTTAGTGTGGTAAGGTCGAGGAAAAGCAGATCGTGTTCCTGCGTTGAACAGCTACCGAGAGTCTTTAGAACAGATCGCTTGTCTCAAGTGTGTCCCGAGTTGCATCCGTCAACCTGTGTCCCAGTTCCAAACCAAAATCCAAACTTTCCGAACTCCAAGCACCGGTGGACTCCATTGCCACCGCCACAAAAGCATGCGTTCGGGTGATTGCGACGTATTTCTTTTGGCGGCGTTTGCTAAGTTTGCGGCCTCATCTGCTCCGGTTGATGTTACTATATATGACACAGACATAAGACGCCATAGAAGCTAGGGCAGTTGACTGCATGATCATGAAGGTCAGATTATAGGAGTATAAGCCATCGAGAATAACTATGGAAACTGCATGGATGATCCAGATCGTTCTAGGTTGATATGACTGATGAGAGCAGATAATTCAGTAGAGACAACGAAACGTAGAATTAGCACTGAGCTGCTAGGAAGGATGCCGCAAAAGTAGAGGCAAGAAATGATAGACGGACTGAAACGCATGAACGCACTGGGAGGTATACAAGAAGAGATACAGGCACATAAGCTAAGCAATGCGTAATACACACAAATAACTAGGTACAATCGGACCTAAGTTTAGAGCAATAGTCAGTCAAAGACAGGCAAACGTGCTGGACAGCGGAAGCCACAGGTGAGAGGGCGCTGGTGGTAAAGGCAAATGGTTCTAAGCACGGAACCGGCTGACCAGCCCTTAAGTAGCTAGAGCCTAAGCTAAAGAGTCAGTTGTATAGAGCACAGGTGGAGATGGATATCACTGGATGCACAGGCTAAGGAAGTATTGGTTAAATAGCAAAATTATCTTAAGGGATCGAAACGCAGTGCGCAAGGTGTACAGGAAAAGATGGGCATACGCCATGAGACCAAAGGTACCGACTCGAAATAACTGCTATAGAAGTAAACTTATAATGAATATTAGAATAGCTAGGGAAGGAAACGGGCTGAGAGGGAATTAGCCAATGGACAGGAGAAGTAGATATCCAAGTAATAGGCTAATTTGTGGGGGGTACGAGGGGTATGTATGAATTCAAAGCGGTCACATCACAGGTGCATGGGACACCTTAAATCCTTAATCCCAATGACCGCGGGAGTGACCGACAACACGACGCTGACGAAAGCAATCAATCAATCAATCTTTTATTTGGTATCCAAACTGTACAGGTAAACAAATAAAAAAAGCAGGCTGATACACGCTACGCTGATAATAAATATGATTGAATTCATGAAATTATTTCGCAAAGAAGAAACGAAAATTTTAACTTTTGGAAAATTATTTCTTATAATAGATGATCTTACCGAATCAGTTTGGCTTTTCTAGTGTCCGTGTTTTAAAACTGATTTCAATGTTTTATTTTTATAAATCAAAGGAGTGGCATTGAGAGCTGCAGAAAGCAGAAATCTACCTCAAAACGACGATCTCTCATCCTCCACCCAACTTCCAGCAGAGACCTTCCA
Organism: Allolobophora icterica; assembly: GCA_963556255.1. Classification (NCBI taxonomy): domain Eukaryota; kingdom Metazoa; phylum Annelida; class Clitellata; order Crassiclitellata; family Lumbricidae; genus Allolobophora; species Allolobophora icterica. The sequence goes on along the minus strand of OY744606.1, from coordinate 580,106 downwards.
TGTAAGTCCCGCCCATCACGGTCGAGCCCCGCCCACAGAGGCGGTCCGTTGTCTAAGCTCCACCCACCGCCACCCAAATCGTCCAATACGGTCCTTTGTTCACCAAAGCCACGCCCACCATGAAGCGACCCCATCTGAACGGCATGTTTCGACGCATGCGCCTGGTCGCCATGACGACCGGACTGCGTGCTACGAGGTTTCGTGCAGTAATTCTGGGTTGAAGTGTCCTTTGTTCATCGCACTCAAGAGAACAGAGAACCACACGAAGAACATCCTACGCGGAATCGTAAGCAACTTCGAATTTCTCTAAACATAACTTGGCGAATCATAGGATAGGATAGAATGACATGGCATTACATACCATTGAACATCTTAGCATTGTAATGTATAACATAGCATAGCTAGCAAAGCATTGCATGACAATGTATGGAATAGGATATCCTAACATGGCATAGCATTGCATATAATTAAATCGCATAGCATAGTATTACATAACATAGGATAGCACTGAATAGCATAGTATAACATAGTAATGCAGCATAAATCGTATACCAAAGCATAGACTAAGAAAACACAGATATAACAACAAATTTACTTACTTAGCACTGAAAAGCACTACATAGCATATTATTGCATAATCAGGCACGTAACTAGCCTTTTTCGTTTGGGGGGGGGGGGCTTAAGCCTTGAACATGGCAACATTTATACAGTGTTCATACGAATTTTAGCCGTAAGCACACAACGGCTTGACTTGTTTGGGGGGGCTTCAACTTCGTTTGGGGGGGGGGGGCTTAAGCCCCCCAAGCCCAACGCTAGATACGTCCCTGTGCATAATATAGCATTGCAGTAAATAGCACTGAAAAACACAGCAATGCTTGATAACACATAGCATAGTATAGACTAAGATTGCGTAGCATTGCACATTTAATTACTTAGCATTGAATGGCATAGCACTGCATAGCACTGAACACCATAGCATCGTATTACATGACATAACATAGCTTTGCATGACATAACTATAGCATTGCACGGCATGACATAGCCTTGCATGACGTGGCATGATAATGTGTGCAATAGTATAGCCTGACATGGCATAGCATTGCATGGAAGAGCATGGCATAACCTTACATTTCTTAGGATCACATGCCACTGTATAGCATATATCAATCATCACAGAGATTGTTTCGACCAGAACTTAAAGTATGTAATCTATGTATGTATGTATGTATGTATGTATGTATGTATGTATGTATGTATGTATGTATGTATGTATGTATGTATGTATGTATGTATGTATGTATGTATGTATGTATGTATGTATGTATGTATGTATGTATGTATGTATGTATGTATGTATGTATGTATGTATGTATGTATGTATGTATGTATGTATGTATGTATGTATGTATGTATGTATGTATGTATGTATCAAGATACTTAATACAGCGCCTTTTAAGTAATCACTGATCTAATTTCAATTAGTTAAATGTATCTATAACTTAATGACACGTAGTGCAGTGTTGTTGGTGTTACTAATAGTATCTATTATTTGAATCCGGTTGGAAACAGGAGCAGCGGATGGTTACGGAGGAGGTGAACAGAGCAATAATGGAATCGAACGACGTCGATTGCATCAGCAACATCAATGTAAGTTCCACACATGACCGTTAATCTTCTTTTAAGCGTATACTTTAGCAGTAGATTGGATTATGATTAAGAATAGGATTAGCATTTTACGACTCAGGTTAGTTCCGCGAAGACTCTTTGAAATAAAAGTTTCTGGAATGTTCTTCATGGATACATACATAGTATTTTCACATACGTCACAGATGCATACACATACATAGAAACATACATAAATGCCTATATACATACATACAAACACACATACATATTTTTTCTAATTGTTTCTTGTACTCTCTTCTATTCTCTCTTCATAGTCTCTCTTCTTGTGTTCTGTTCTTTTTCTCTACTCTTGTTTTCTCTTCTCATTAATCTTATTTCCTCCTCCTCCTCCTCCTCGTCTTCCTCCTCCTGTCTCTGTTCCTCTCCTTCCAATCCGGCAATCCCTTCTCCTCCATCCCTTCTTCCCTACAAAATGTCTGTTTCATACATTCCAGAACACAATTAGAACGATGTCAACAGCTCAGAAACTTGAAACGCTGTCCTGCTTTCGGCGCCGAACCTTCGACCTTCGACGCCACGAACTCTTCCTCGCCAATCCTTCCGGTCCTCGCCAGACTCACCTTCCCACCTTCGAAGTTGACCTTTGCGTCCTCCATCGCGAGTTCAAGAACCTAGAACGTCACGTGTGCGCCCTAAGTGTGGAACGTCCTCTGCACGTTGTTGACCCACTGCCCAACTGCACCCATCCCCACCCGAAGGCCAGTGGTCAGTCTGGTCCACTCTGCAGCGGACTGGACAGTTGCAACAGGGAAGCGGTGTCCGTCCTAGCTGCTCTGCGGAAGTTTCTTAGACATGCATGCTGACGATCAGTCAATTACCCCTCTATCATGACTACCCAAGCCTATCTGTGTTACTACCCAACCTCTCTATCTCAAAACTACCCAACCTCTTTGTCATAACTACCCAAACCCTCTGTGGTAACTACCCTTCCGTACCCCACGTCCCTCACCCTTCACCTGTCCCTCAAAAACTTCAACCTTTGTCCCGACAACTCCGCGCTAACGCTGAAAGCATCACTGAACCCTTCCATCCACAACGAGAAGACTGGAGCGCCTCCGATGTGTAGCCTATCTTTTGAAGTGGCGTTATATAAATTTACAGTCACCATTACCATTACGCGCTGCGAAGGTCCGAAGCGAACACCATTATTTCGATTGTAGCTATAGTTATTTTTAGTGATTTTGTCGGATGTTTTTCCTCTCACCATTTTTACGAGCAGCTAGTCCTTTGTCAATTGCATTCATAGTAACTTTTTTATCAGCATTTTCAAGTACTAATATACTGTTAGATAAATTTCTAATCCTGTGCGGTCGCAATCGTTCAAACATCTGCTTTCATGAAACTCATTAGTTTGTTTGTGATATATTTCTCGTTCTTGCTGGTCGTGTCTTTCAACGGTTCAGAAAAACACGTTAAACAATTGTACAACGTATTATAAGTCTTTACATTGTCCATCATATCGTTTGATTACATTGGATCTCATCTGTAAAATTAACATTAGGTAATGTTTGCGGTTAGCAGAGACACACGTGTCCTACCTCGAATGTTATTTCTTACGGAATTCTATTAATATTGTTAATTAATTAATTAATTAATTAATTAATTAATTAGTAACTTCCATAGCGCAGGTGTGTAATATCCAATGCATCAATCGATGGCGTGCCAAAACCAAGCCGTATATTCTGAGCTTTTGTATTTCACATAGATCGTGTAAGTGACTTTTTGTTAGTACCATAGTTTTATTACTGTACGTTAATTGATATTTAGATAATATAAATGAGTTTATTATGTTCATCTTCTATCAACTGTTCGCAGTTTACCTGTGCACCTCACCGCTCTTTAATCCGGTTATTCGTCCATCCTGTGTTTCAACTCTTCCCCCGATTATACTCGCTTATCCAATGGAGGGACTTGAACATGGAGTATATGCACTCCTGCAGGCGCTATGTAATTGTTAAGTTACAGTATTTTGCTACAGGTGGCGTGTTTAAATGCATTGCTTACTTACTCACTTCCATACTGCAACTGGTAAGCTGCGCCTAGTTGGTTCTTCACTCTGGAACTGGCTTCCATGCAACCTGCGACATGAGCTTCCCTGCTTTCCAGGCCTCTATGTTACCAGAGACTGAGTTCTGTTCTATCGTTGCCCTTTGCTATCAGGGCTGAAGCACCTCTGAGAAGTTTTCATAGAGAGGCGCTATATAAATTTGGACTTACGATTGTTTAAATATCTATTCTGATGTGGTTTTATCAGGTTTTGTCATGTTTATTTTAGTCCAACTTATCTATTCAGAATGCTAGTTCATAGGTTATTCAGAGTTTAACGGAGTATATCACTTTTCCCTTCGTGTTCTATTAGTCGTTCAATTGTGAATATGTTTTTAAAATATACTGTGATAAAATCTGATCTCGTCGTCTTTCAAAAATCACAAAATCTACGAGAGTCTTAGTTTAACTTAACATTGACCTTTAGTGACCTCAGGGGCGTCTACACCATAGAAACCTTGGAGCAAAGGCTCCATCCAAGAAATAGGGGGGCGGAAAGATTTGTCAGTGTGTGTGTACCACCATTTTAGGGGGGGGGAGGAACGGGGAGGGGGAAGTAGAGGGGAAAATGGACGTTGCTCCAATGACTTAGGGGGGATAGACGCCTCTGAGTGACCTTGATAGATGCTCTGTGTTGTCCTAATAAGTATTCAATCTGGTCTGGCACTGTTTCGCCTGAGTTGTTACATGTGGCTTTCATTCACGTAAAGCGCGATAACCTATAAAGGTTATGATGACGGACTGTCAATCGAAAGGTCGACGGTTCAAATCCTCACTGGGGCAGAAAGTTATTTCGAGATTTCTGCTCCACCTGCGCCCCCTAGCCAACTAAGCTGCAATGAGTACACTGACTGTACACTGTCGGTTGAAAGATCAGACGGGGCCTGACCCAACCCAGCAATGGCTCGCCTCACTTTGCTGTATAAGAAACATTCCTCACACACTTTTCTTGTTGGGATCAGATGAATGTTGACGTCAGCCATATTCGTTGTAGTAATTGTTTCCAGTTCATTCGCTGGGTGCGCCACCTGCGGCTGTTCGGTAGAAGATGTTATTATTATAATTACGGATTTATTAAGCGCCATTATTTAATGACCAAGCATCAATCGATGGCGCTGAGCAATTGTGATTGAAGGATCAAAGTTCGCTGCACAGTAACCGTCTCAGAGGAGGAGGATTGAACCCCATACTCTCCGCGTTACAAGGCGAGTGCTCTAACCAATCGGCAACCGTGTCCCACAATATTAAAAGTGTGCTAGTGTGTGTGTGTGTGTGTGTGTGTATATATATATATATAT
>OY744606.1:555076-567576 GCA_963556255.1 Allolobophora icterica | reverse complement strand
CTCCAGCAACAGCTTTGGAGACTGCACATGAGAATTTTGTTGGGCAGTGCTCCAGCATTGCCCAGTTGATCGACACAATCTCACAACATTCATCCACATGTGTGACGCCGTATTCAGTGAAGTCATGGACACACAGTGGTCATGTGCTGTCGGTGGATATGGAGTGTGCGAAAAAACACTCCTTTCAGTGGAGTTCCTCATCCACAATAGACAGCGAGCGGAAGGAATTTGAAGTCAACCACCGAGTGATGTTGAGCTACCTGGCCTCTGGTATGACACCCATACAGTACGAGCGCTTTAGCGACTTCAGTCGGTTTGGACTATTGTCAGACCTTTTCCGCAGGAGGAATATGGTTACATTTAGTGCCATTTCTGAGAACCTGCGAAAGCAATCTATATTTGGCGCTAGAGCGCAGGAGTCTTCACTGTCGCCTGATGGAGCTATCTCTATAATGACTGACGCACGACATCATTGTAGACGAAATAGTTATCACACCGACCATGTTGCTATCGGGTTGAAAACTCACAAAGTCGTTGATATTCAACACATTAACGGGAATGATGATAACTGTTCACAGCGTCACGAGGCAGTGGGATTCGACAGGATGTACGAGAGCCTGGATCTCAGCAACATTAAAGTTGCCCATCATGTGCATGATCGAAACATGACAATCAACAAGCGCCTACGTGAGAGGAAGCAAGCCAGGAATTCCAATGACCGCTGGCACTGCACCCGTCCTATAACAGCCGGGGTGAAAAAAATTGGGCAAGGAGCACAAAAAAACATTGGAAAAACATGGCATCCCGAGCTTTCTGACAAGGGTGCTGCCATTCGAAACCACGTCTATTGGTGTATGGACAATTGCAATGGAGATGCCCAAACCCTGCGTAAGCTCATAGAATCATGCATCCCTCATTTTCAGAACAACCACAGCAAGTGCCATGAAACTTCCCACTGCAAAGAGCCGGGGCATATGATTGAAGTTCGAATTGTTTCAAATGAGGCTGCAATTACAATGCTCCAGGACTTTCTTCGGTCGTTGGTAGTGTACAAGCACGCTGAAGATTATGTCAAAGGCCACGACACATTTTATGTGGAAAGTTTTAATAACGTTTGTCTGATCTATCTGGATAAACGGATACACTACGGGAATTTAATGTACGAGCTGCGGAGCAATCTGGCTGTCTTGGACTGGAACGAACACGTCGACAGACCATACACGTCTATATGCACGACTGTTCGTTCGAAAAACCCACGTCGCCAAATCGGGAAAAAAGTGTATCGGCGCAAGACCTACGTATTTGTTGAGAACATTTGGAATTTGTACATTGCCGTGTGGTCAGCATCTAAAGCAATATCGGAGTCTGTGACAGAAACTTCTGCAGATAAGGAGACCTGCCAGAGTGAAATCTCTTCGGACGAATCCGATGACGACCAATTAGGAGACAGTGAGAGCTTTTCAAATGAAAGCAATGCACCCTACACAGTAGAATAACCGTAAGAGCTGTGACAATATTGTATGATACACTAAAATCAAACATATCAGTGCTACATAACCATCAACCGTCATTACACATAACCACCTTAGCATTCTGCTGTCTACTCTGCTTGACCTCCCCGGATTTTGGCCTGGCATAGGACAGAGAGATGTGTGGCAGAGCTGATGTGTGGCAGAGCTGACTGCTATCACACGCGTCCACAGGTGGCGGATAGTGGAACGACCTCTAGAAATAGAGGTCAGCTGCGAAATAAGCAGGGTTATATCTGACGAATAAGCAGTCGCGGACCAACAGCGGCAAGGCTAGTAGGGCACACTGTAGAAAAAGAGTGGCATTTTGCTTGACAACTAAAAGCTGCAAATATCCAATAACAGCCTTGTGACATGGGAGCACATGACTCAATTTAAATAAGCCTGATGACCCTCTGCCTAGCGGGCATGTGTTCATCACCAAGACTAGGTCCACAGCGGAAAACTGTGGTTGATGCCACGAAGGGCATCCGATCTGTAACAAGATGCTCCAATCTGTATAAAAATGAATCTGTGGCTTACCCCCCCTCAACGAGGTCCTAATCCAAGCAAGAAAAAAAGAAGATTGAACGGACAAGGGACTGTGGCCATTGCAAAATTGATTTGACATAGCACTTATGAAAAACCTAGTCTCCGTAACGTGGTTTTCGTGTGGCGCCGAGCAATTGAGGGCAATTCAGGTTTAAATCCACCTCTGAGTAGGAATCTTGAAGAGGCGCTATATAAATTTAAAATGGGGGAATGTTATGTTACATTGAATCATAGCTATGACAGGTGTACATAAGCAGCTCACAATCGATAAAATTCTGCTTTATGTCAGAAAGTAAGTGTACAATAAAAATCTCTCTGTCTAAACAAAGTCCGGCGAATTATCCAAAGTATCAATGTTACTCCCACTTGTGGCCCATGTAAGGCGTGCCTGTTGGATTCGGATACAACGATCTCACTTTTCGCACTACGCAATCTGGCATTATTTCCCGCATGTGAAGTACACCGTTCGATTCCGTTAGTTTCTTGGCCAGATATAATGGGCTCGTCCACCCACCCAAGTTGCAAATGATCTTCCAATATTTTCCATAAATTACTCTTCGTATTGGACTGTTAGCTGCATGCGCTGCTTGTCCTCCGCCAAGCCAACCTGGAGATGCAGAACCCACGCACGGAGAGAGAAAACAAAGAGGACAGGCGCCTTCCGATTGATGATTTTCACCCTGCAGCTGCAAATGATCAGCTGACACTTGAATGTCATGACTGTTTTGAGCCTCAATTTCTGACTCTGTACTATTTCCATTGGACGCGACCAAGACCTCCTTCGAAGCGGCATCCATACAAGATTTTCTTCTCTTTGGTGGTTCCAACTCTGCAATTGGAACAAAGGCAGTTTCGATTGGTTGGAGATATATTTATAATGTCATCAACATACAATTAGCTCTTTCGACTTGACTTGAACGACAGCTTAGCTGGGTTATGCATATGTTTATTGTCTTATTACATATCGTAATAATAATAATCATGGTAATTTTAATAATTACATTTTTAATTGGCCATTTATTATCATTACTGCTGTTACTGCTGTTCACATCAGTTGTCATTATACTAACATTGCTGATGTTATTATTACTATGTATTTCTATAGCATGGTTTGAGCTAAATATTTGCAAGGATAATAAATGCAATTTAATTTAATATTTATAAATCTTAGTTCAATCTTATTTGCGCACGTATAGCGCTACCTGAAGAACAATAGGGCCTACTTGTACAGGGTTCACCACACAAAACAATTTATACAATTTCAGTATATATATATATATATATATATATATATATATATATATATATATATATATATATATATATATATATATATATATATACGCATCGTCTTCATAATTACCAATTTTTTCAAAATTCCAGTTGTTGTGAGCAAAAAATGCCCGTATGGCTTCCTCTTGATCGCCATCTACCACAATAGTAAGTTCGTATTTGTTCATGGCAATCTAATCGCATATAGAAACTACAGACTTGTTTCTCAACCCTGTAAGTATCTTCATAGCAATGAACTCCATAGTAATATGAGTGTATGGGGGGGTAAATTTGGATAATTGGAACAACTTGTATACATTCTAGAAGTACAGGTATGACCTCTAGCCAGCTTACCTGGCTTTCGTATACACAAATTAGTCGACCCACAGCTCGGTTATATATATACAAGTGGTCAATTGATCGAGGTAGGGCCTGTACGGGGTATGCCCTGTCGGGTCTAGTCTGCCCTAGCGATGCATCTCCATCCATCCGTCCGACCGCTAGAGGGCCAGAGGGAGGGTGAAGGGCCTAGGGTGGGGGCTACCACCGATCGACCGACCGTCCCTGCGCCTCGCCTCCATTCCACAAAGCGGACGATGTTGCCTAGGCTATGCATATAATTAAATTCAGCAGCCTATGCTTGTAAGATGTGTAAACCAAAATGAAATCAACGCCCATTGGCCGACAGATGCTTACTTGAACCGCCTACAGTCGTTGGTCACTTCATTCTACGAGGGAAACCGCCAAACCTAAAACCTAGGGCTTTAAGGCTTCGACTTCGACTGTGCTCATTCTTCAGACTTTATATATATATATATATATATATATATATATATATATATATATATATATATATATATATATATATATATATATGTATATATATATTATATATAATACCCTATAGCCACACTTATTTTACGAATGCTCATACCGTGAGTTCACAATGCCTGTCGTTTATAACCAGACAGTGTGTGAGTGTTCTGGCAGCATCAATGTCTGCTGTCTCCAGACATCACTTGCCAATTTCATTCGCCACAACGACTGTACTTTATTACCAGACGTTTATATGCGTATGCGTACAATTATAAATAGGACAACATAATTGTCTGGCGTTGCAGATATTACTGTCTGTCTGCTGGACCGCTGTCTTCAATGGATTTGGGGATCGCTCCGTTGCCAATGATTGGGGCACACAGGCAGACTTTGTCTAGTTGTAGGGTATAAATATCCTGTCGATCAAGATAGTTCTCATCTCTTAAATAACTGTTTCTAGGGCCTACATCATTTTTCAGAGGTCTTAGAAGGCGCTATACAAATGTTTTGAAACATGAAGACATCCAAATAAACATTCAACTATGTCTAATAGATCGTCGTTTCTGTCTCTGTTATCTTCCATTGAAGGTACTGTCCATACCTTGCACCCCTCCATCCGTACTCCCCGCCGACCTTCCCTCCCTGCGATCGTCCGTCCCAACCCTCCGTCTCCTGTTCTACTCAGATGTTGACAAAGTAGTCTGACTTCGGTTGCGACTATATTCAGTGGCTGTCTGCGGGGCCATTCGCTGTTCGGGTCAGATAGCAACCGGTCTGTCTGTGGCTGGTCGTCTTCCAGAATAACCGCAGCAGAGTAGCAGACGATGAATCGACAAAAACGTGAGAAGTTATTTCGGCAGTTGGCGATATCAGATTTTGTGCTTGGAATCTTTGTTGCTCTCGTCTCGACTCTCGAGGTCCCTGTTGGCGAGGACGGGATCGGTTTCGTCTCTGCGCCTTCACAAGCAGCCACGCTCTTAAAGGCACTGTCTGGGAACATCAGGCACTAATACAGCCAGAATTTTCGTTGTATCTGATAATAAGTCAGTCAGTGGGTCTACAGCCAGACAGCAATGTATCTGCTATTGTATTTGGACAACATTTTATATCGGTATGCGACATCGAATATAGTTTGACATCAGGCGGTTTATTGATGGAGTCAGATTGTTGGGGCCTAACTGTCTCGTAAATAAAACACAGATAGTGTGAACTATCTAATTAATGTCTGGCCTCTGCACATCGGTCTCTCGTTCCTTTAAAGCCCTAGGTTTTAGGTTTGGCGGTTTCCCTCGTAGAATGAAGTGACCAACGACTGTAGGCGGTTCAAGTAAGCATCTGTCGGCCAATGGGCGTTGATTTCATTTTGGTTTACACATCTTACAAGCATAGGCTGCTGAATTTAATTATATGCATAGCCTAGGCAACATCGTCCGCTTTGTGGAATGGAGGCGAGGCGCAGGGACGGTCGGTCGATCGGTGGTAGCCCCCACCCTAGGCCCTTCACCCTCCCTCTGGCCCTCTAGCGGTCGGACGGATGGATGGAGATGCATCGCTAGGGCAGACTAGACCCGACAGGGCATACCCCGTACAGGCCCTACCTCGATCAATTGACCACTTGTATATATATAACCGAGCTGTGGGTCGACTAATTTGTGTATACGAAAGCCAGGTAAGCTGGCTAGAGGTCATACCTGTACTTCTAGAATGTATACAAGTTGTTCCAATTATCCAAATTTACCCCCCCATACACTCATATTACTATGGAGTTCATTGCTATGAAGATACTTACAGGGTTGAGAAACAAGTCTGTAGTTTCTATATGCGATTAGATTGCCATGAACAAATACGAACTTACTATTGTGGTAGATGGCGATCAAGAGGAAGCCATACGGGCATTTTTTGCTCACAACAACTGGAATTTTGAAAAAATTGGTAATTATGAAGACGATGCGTATATATATATATATATATATATATATATATATATATATATATATATATATATATATATATATATATATATATATATATACTGAAATTGTATAAATTGTTTTGTGTGGTGAACCCTGTACAAGTAGGCCCTATTGTTCTTCAGGTAGCGCTATACGTGCGCAAATAAGATTGAACTAAGATTTATAAATATTAAATTAAATTGCATTTATTATCCTTGCAAATATTTAGCTCAAACCATGCTATAGAAATACATAGTAATAATAACATCAGCAATGTTAGTATAATGACAACTGATGTGAACAGCAGTAACAGCAGTAATGATAATAAATGGCCAATTAAAAATGTAATTATTAAAATTACCATGATTATTATTATTACGATATGTAATAAGACAATAAACATATGCATAACCCAGCTAAGCTGTCGTTCAAGTCAAGTCGAAAGAGCTAATTGTATGTTGATGACATTATAAATATATCTCCAACCAATCGAAACTGCCTTTGTTCCAATTGCAGAGTTGGAACCACCAAAGAGAAGAAAATCTTGTATGGATGCCGCTTCGAAGGAGGTCTTGGTCGCGTCCAATGGAAATAGTACAGAGTCAGAAATTGAGGCTCAAAACAGTCATGACATTCAAGTGTCAGCTGATCATTTGCAGCTGCAGGGTGAAAATCATCAATCGGAAGGCGCCTGTCCTCTTTGTTTTCTCTCTCCGTGCGTGGGTTCTGCATCTCCAGGTTGGCTTGGCGGAGGACAAGCAGCGCATGCAGCTAACAGTCCAATACGAAGAGTAATTTATGGAAAATATTGGAAGATCATTTGCAACTTGGGTGGGTGGACGAGCCCATTATATCTGGCCAAGAAACTAACGGAATCGAACGGTGTACTTCACATGCGGGAAATAATGCCAGATTGCGTAGTGCGAAAAGTGAGATCGTTGTATCCGAATCCAACAGGCACGCCTTACATGGGCCACAAGTGGGAGTAACATTGATACTTTGGATAATTCGCCGGACTTTGTTTAGACAGAGAGATTTTTATTGTACACTTACTTTCTGACATAAAGCAGAATTTTATCGATTGTGAGCTGCTTATGTACACCTGTCATAGCTATGATTCAATGTAACATAACATTCCCCCATTTTAAATTTATATAGCGCCTCTTCAAGATTCCTACTCAGAGGTGGATTTAAACCTGAATTGCCCTCAATTGCTCGGCGCCACACGAAAACCACGTTACGGAGACTAGGTTTTTCATAAGTGCTATGTCAAATCAATTTTGCAATGGCCACAGTCCCTTGTCCGTTCAATCTTCTTTTTTTCTTGCTTGGATTAGGACCTCGTTGAGGGGGGGTAAGCCACAGATTCATTTTTATACAGATTGGAGCATCTTGTTACAGATCGGATGCCCTTCGTGGCATCAACCACAGTTTTCCGCTGTGGACCTAGTCTTGGTGATGAACACATGCCCGCTAGGCAGAGGGTCATCAGGCTTATTTAAATTGAGTCATGTGCTCCCATGTCACAAGGCTGTTATTGGATATTTGCAGCTTTTAGTTGTCAAGCAAAATGCCACTCTTTTTCTACAGTGTGCCCTACTAGCCTTGCCGCTGTTGGTCCGCGACTGCTTATTCGTCAGATATAACCCTGCTTATTTCGCAGCTGACCTCTATTTCTAGAGGTCGTTCCACTATCCGCCACCTGTGGACGCGTGTGATAGCAGTCAGCTCTGCCACACATCAGCTCTGCCACACATCTCTCTGTCCTATGCCAGGCCAAAATCCGGGGAGGTCAAGCAGAGTAGACAGCAGAATGCTAAGGTGGTTATGTGTAATGACGGTTGATGGTTATGTAGCACTGATATGTTTGATTTTAGTGTATCATACAATATTGTCACAGCTCTTACGGTTATTCTACTGTGTAGGGTGCATTGCTTTCATTTGAAAAGCTCTCACTGTCTCCTAATTGGTCGTCATCGGATTCGTCCGAAGAGATTTCACTCTGGCAGGTCTCCTTATCTGCAGAAGTTTCTGTCACAGACTCCGATATTGCTTTAGATGCTGACCACACGGCAATGTACAAATTCCAAATGTTCTCAACAAATACGTAGGTCTTGCGCCGATACACTTTTTTCCCGATTTGGCGACGTGGGTTTTTCGAACGAACAGTCGTGCATATAGACGTGTATGGTCTGTCGACGTGTTCGTTCCAGTCCAAGACAGCCAGATTGCTCCGCAGCTCGTACATTAAATTCCCGTAGTGTATCCGTTTATCCAGATAGATCAGACAAACGTTATTAAAACTTTCCACATAAAATGTGTCGTGGCCTTTGACATAATCTTCAGCGTGCTTGTACACTACCAACGACCGAAGAAAGTCCTGGAGCATTGTAATTGCAGCCTCATTTGAAACAATTCGAACTTCAATCATATGCCCCGGCTCTTTGCAGTGGGAAGTTTCATGGCACTTGCTGTGGTTGTTCTGAAAATGAGGGATGCATGATTCTATGAGCTTACGCAGGGTTTGGGCATCTCCATTGCAATTGTCCATACACCAATAGACGTGGTTTCGAATGGCAGCACCCTTGTCAGAAAGCTCGGGATGCCATGTTTTTCCAATGTTTTTTTGTGCTCCTTGCCCAATTTTTTTCACCCCGGCTGTTATAGGACGGGTGCAGTGCCAGCGGTCATTGGAATTCCTGGCTTGCTTCCTCTCACGTAGGCGCTTGTTGATTGTCATGTTTCGATCATGCACATGATGGGCAACTTTAATGTTGCTGAGATCCAGGCTCTCGTACATCCTGTCGAATCCCACTGCCTCGTGACGCTGTGAACAGTTATCATCATTCCCGTTAATGTGTTGAATATCAACGACTTTGTGAGTTTTCAACCCGATAGCAACATGGTCGGTGTGATAACTATTTCGTCTACAATGATGTCGTGCGTCAGTCATTATAGAGATAGCTCCATCAGGCGACAGTGAAGACTCCTGCGCTCTAGCGCCAAATATAGATTGCTTTCGCAGGTTCTCAGAAATGGCACTAAATGTAACCATATTCCTCCTGCGGAAAAGGTCTGACAATAGTCCAAACCGACTGAAGTCGCTAAAGCGCTCGTACTGTATGGGTGTCATACCAGAGGCCAGGTAGCTCAACATCACTCGGTGGTTGACTTCAAATTCCTTCCGCTCGCTGTCTATTGTGGATGAGGAACTCCACTGAAAGGAGTGTTTTTTCGCACACTCCATATCCACCGACAGCACATGACCACTGTGTGTCCATGACTTCACTGAATACGGCGTCACACATGTGGATGAATGTTGTGAGATTGTGTCGATCAACTGGGCAATGCTGGAGCACTGCCCAACAAAATTCTCATGTGCAGTCTCCAAAGCTGTTGCTGGAGCTGCTGATATTGCTGCTGTGACAGATGCTGGATCAGTCAGTGAAGTTGATTCACTTACTTCTTCCGTGACTGAAGACATCGTGAGTGTCTGCTGCGGATGTTGAGTTGCAGAAGAGAGCTTATTGGTGTCAACATCCATTATGACTTTCACCAGAACTTCTCTCAAACTTTTTACTCCCAACGCCAAGCGAATGTCCTCACATTTTTGCTCAAATTTAAGTTTATCACTGTCGGTTGTAAAAGTTAATTCAAAATGTTTCCTTACAGAAACGTAAGGGTAGCTATAACTCTTGGTAGATCCATCAGACAACCGTTTTTTAAATGTTCGCATGTTGCCAACTGCAACACCTGAAGTCGGTGTCGTTGGTACAGCGTAGTCTCCATCCATCTTTGGAAATAGTTCGATATAATGATACTAATATATGTCCACTAACGAAATACAATGTTATACTACTATAAGGTCCACTACTGAAATAAGATAATAATATAATATACAGACACGAGATATAAGCTGTATCGACTATGCGATTTAAAATGGCTATGAAGTGAAGAAATTACGAAGCTCAACTCTGCTGCAGCGAAATTCAAACTAGAATGAGTACTGCAAACCAAGACTCAATTGTGAAAGGACATTTCCTAAGTTCATTTCCTAAGTTCATTAGCATAATTTGGCATGTGACCTAGTCTCTCTTCCTTAGGCTGTATATTAGCATCTGATACTGGTGCAAATTCTTAGAATATGAAATACAGCTTATTGTCTTTAGTGTTCCGGGTATAATAAGGCAACGGTGACAGCATCAACAGCTGGCATTTATATACAGGTTTACGACCCAAAGCTCGGTTATATATACAAGTGGTCAATTGATCGGGGTAGGCCAGAGGGAGGGTGAAGGGCCTAGGGTGGGGGCTACCACCGATCGACCGACCGTCCCTGCGCCTCGCCTCCATTCCACAAAGCGGACGATGTTGCCTAGGCTATGCATATAATTAAATTCAGCAGCCTATGCTTGTAAGATGTGTAAACCAAAATGAAATCAACGCCCATTGGCCGACAGATGCTTACTTGAACCGCCTACAGTCGTTGGTCACTTCATTCTACGAGGGAAACCGCCAAACCTAAAACCTAGGGCTTTAAACGTGTCGCAATTTACGTCTCTTTTGCCAGACAGTTGTTGTTGTTGTTGGTCTATTTCCGTGCTGATATTTTATTTAAGCACAAACCGCTGAATATAGAGAGTGGACAATAGGCCATTATAGACTAAAATAGGACTACTGACTACTGACTAACAGTGTTTTGAAAACAGATTACTAGAATAAATGGAATGGATAAAGCTCTCGGCCTGAAACGCGGAGAGTACGGGTTCAAAACCTAACCTTCTGAACATAGTAGGCTAAACATACAAAAAAATTGTAACAATACCTAAATTTTACTTTTAAACAAGACGAACGTTTACTAAACTTGTGTGCTGGAAGAAAGTTGTAGTGCGTGCAACCTTAAAAAGTAGCGCGATCCAGTAAAGACCCAGTTATGTAATGTGGCTTGTTTTTCAGTGGGACATTTTTTATGTTACTTTTATTAATCTGCATTTTATTTTTATAACCAGTTCAGCAAAGTATGATATTAACATTCCAAAATACTTAGTTATCTTTTCAAAGTCCAAAATATAGTAACTAAAAATACTTAGTTATTTTTTCAAAATAACTGTAATCAGTTACTAATTACTTTTTTTTCTAAAATAGACCCCTAACTATTTGTAGGTAACTAGTTACTTTTCATTTCCGGTAACTAATTACTACTAGGTTACTAGCTACTTTTAAAAAGTAGGCCCCTAACTATCCAACACTCCCCATCCTTCGCTGGGTAAAGATTATCTCAAAAGATCAATTAAATTCATGAAAATGCGCACAATAAATCCGATAATAATACGTCGATAACAAAGTTCCGCGTGGTGCAGTTTTAATGTTGTCGGCATCAAAGAGATTCGGCACCAAAAGAATAATTGATTTAAATGCCGGAGCAACACAATGCCACTGATTGTGCCTGGAGTAGAGACCAACAATCCAGTCAGCCAACCAGACAGACAGACAGACAGACGGAAAAGCAGACAGCCATAGACAGATAAACAGACAGACGGAAAGACACAGGGACAGATAGATAGACGAAAAGACATACAGAGAGACAGAGAGACGTTGTGGAAACTGGCACACAGAAAGGAGGATGAACAGACAGGCAGGCAGGCAGGCAGGCAGGCAGGCAGGCAGGCAGGCAGGCAGGCAGGCAGGCAGGCAGGCAGGCAGGCAGGCAGGCAGACGAATTGTAAGAAATACAAAATAGGACGATTGACTAATTAAAAGAGACAGACAAAAGAGGATGAACAGATGCATAAACAGAGACAGACATAGGTTTGATGTCACTCAGAAGGACACAGAAAGAGAGAGAGAGACACACACACACAAACTAAGAAAGGCACAGACGTAGAGATACGTAAAGAAAGAGACATAGAGAGACAGACAAATAGAGAGCGTTAAAGATACTATAACCTCTGATGTCAGTATGCATGCATTTTTCATCGAATAGGCAAGCAGACAGACAGACAGACAGACAGACAGACAGACAAAAATCGCAACTGTGACAAACACCTTCCGTGTTTTTGAAAAACCCGAAGGCACACCAGTCCTGCCGATGAATTTCCTGCGCTTATCTTCTTTCGTCAGAGAGAGGCAAAGAAACAGAGAGGAGGAGACAGAGAGACACAGAGAGAGGCAGAGAGAGGATTGTGTCTTGTGGCTGGCGTTTAGAAAGCTCCTACTTATGTAGAGCCTATATATTCTTATGATTTTGAGGTTGAGAAATAACAGAGAAAGTGAAACATGATCACCCAATTCTCCTAAATATTCTCTTAAAGAAAGACCTACTGACCCAGAAAAGAGCAAAAACAACACCAGCAGTTTTATGGTCGCATTATTATCAGTTTCTTCCGCTGACTTAGTTAGG
>OY744606.1:535076-550076 GCA_963556255.1 Allolobophora icterica | reverse complement strand
ATCATCCGATGTAGAATAACATGTAATTGTAATTATAATTGCGTGTTTATATAGCGCCTCTTCAAGACAACTCGTAAGAGGTTCTTGCGATCTGACTACACAATCGAAAGGAATGGTCTTCAACCGTCTGCGAAACAGAGGCATGGAGAATAGAAGGTCATGTCATCGATTGCATGGAAGCCAGTTCCAGCACGAGGGACCGGCCATTACAAAGCTTCCATTGTGCACTGTGGAGGTAGGTCTACGCGACAGAGGGAACATCCTGTTAACTGTATCGCATTACGAAATGGTAATGGTAATTACAGATTCATATAGCCTCACCTCAAGAGAGACTCACATACTAATAGGAATGTTTAGTTTTATTAGCTGTAATAAATATATTTTATTTCGTGCGATTGCTTTTGTTTGTGGTGTTGGTATCCGAACAGATGACCCTCTACAGAGATGAGTGAAGAAACTTCATCAGGAATTCTGTTGACTTTTCTCACTGTTGTGGATTCAATCAAACTTTACTGGTCTCAGTCATATTGACCTTTGACCTAGGAATATATTTATTGTATGCTAAAGGTTAACAGCTATATGTCCACCTAATCTGGAAGCTTTAATTTGTGTGCTATATGTAAAGGATATTTATCTGGCTCCCATGCATCTATGAACCTCTTTATGCCTTGGAAGCCGTACATCGTTGAATTGTGCCATAAGTAAATAAGTAAACAACCTTTTACTTTCAATCTTTATGGATTCCATCAACCGTGGGCCTAAGCAGATCATTTGAGTTGTTGGTAAATTCTGACATTGTCTTGAACTCCTACCACGTGGTCTAGGGTGATGGATAGTTTGCTGTATGTGGTGCCGCCATTTTGTAGTCTAAGTCTGGAATTGTAGCCTAAGTTTAGTTAGCGCCTATCTGTTGTTTAACTGAATTAAGCCATGAACTCAACCTATAATCGGGAACCGCTTTACTTTTGACCTAGTTATTAACCCCTTGTTGAACTCCTAACCCTTCCCTTATCGCTATTATTTCCACTTGATGGAAAGCGTTTCCCGATTGTGGGCTGAGCTCATGTCTTAACCCTATAGTCGCCTAAATCAACAAGACAAAACACCAGTCGACATTTTCACCGTCATATTCTTAATATCAATCACCTCTTTCTAAGTTCTTCCCGCGAATAGACGCCACCTAGCGAGTTACAAATAAAGCCGAAACCGTTCTCTTCCCCGTCGTCGATGTTCGTGTCCCTTTTCTTCCCACAGGGTCCAACTCGGCCCCGTCTCCCCGACGCCGTCGTCCTCCTCCTCCTCATGGGTAGACCCAGACGAAGCAGCGCCTTCGTCGCTTTCTCCTCTTCGGGTACCTCCTCCTCGACCGGCGTCTTCCTCCGCTGCGGCCCCGTCTCCTTCCTCGGCGCCTTCGCGAGCGGGATGATCGGCGGCGGCGGGACTTGCTGCGGGACCGACCAGAGGACCTTCCGGATGACCGACGTCGGCTCCGGCTCCGGCTCCTCTCCCTCTCGGAGTCGACCTGGAAAACGACAAGGGAAACTCCGATAAGCGTCGACAATAGCCATTTTAGAATTAATTTCAAATCGTTAAAAGAATTTAAGTAAGTAAGTGGCCTTTATTTGAGTTATAGTCTAGCGCACATTAAATCCACTTAAAGTTAGAGTTAAATGATTCTCAAAACAGTATAAAGGAAATGCGTTATCTTTCAAGTCTCTAAGTAAGTTTTAAGGGACCATGTACGACCTTAGAGAGCATGGCTCAGTCAGGTCTTGACATTATAAAAATGCGCTAGTTAAATTCTACTATAGTCGTTCTTCCTCGTTCTTCCTCACCTGATCTTCCTCTTGGTTGTCCGGATCCATGATGTTTCGATCTCCAGTCTCCGGACTCCGAAGGACTGGACCGTCGACCTTCGAACGTTGCTCCTTTTACCGATTCCGTCGACCCATCGGCCACTCCCATTGGCCCACGCTACAACCCTCTATGACGTCACTGCACAATGACTGTCGCCTAGCAACGGCTTTGCTAATTATAGCTCACGGTCGTTTAACAAAGATTCCTTCTGCGCAGTTTTTCCCGGCGCTACAAAAATTTCGATGTTAAGCTTCGATGAAATCATTTCTTTTTCTCTTTCAGAAATATTTCTTTTCCTATAAACCAGAGCATATTTATTAAAGTCTTCTTGAAATTATTCCTAATATGTTCCACATAATAATTATGCAGTTTAATACAAATCTTGCGTCTTAAAGTTCTTAGAACTGTCCCCTTTCCTACGCCTCAGCCAAAGAGCGCTCATGTGTGGAAGCCTCGCGTAGAGGCGCTATGCAAATATAATGAAATCGCGAATGAAACTGCCTGCTCGATTAGGTTTCGAACTGTCTTTCTGCTATTCGTTTTTAAATTTTAAATTCAAGGTTCATAAATTACTGTCGAAGTCATTTCGTAGATGTAGGTGAACTGCTTTTGTGACTTAGAAACATTTGGACTTCGGTCGAAACCTTGCGAAACCGTTTCAGTAAAGTTTAAACTGTAGTTATAGTCTCAGGTTTATATAGCGCCTGTTCAAGAGAATCTACTCCGCTTGGTCCCTACGACTCACACTACCTTGTTTCTTACAAACTTGAAAACTACTCTCTTTAGCCGTGGTTGGACTAGGAGCGCTCCTGAGTAGATCACCTTGAAGGGGCGCTATATAAAAGCTCCTTAATAATAATAATAATAATAATAATAATAATAATAATAATAATAATAATAATAATAATAATAATAATAATAATAATAATAATAATAATAATAATAATAATAATAATAATAATAATAATAATAATAATAATAATAATAATAATAATAATTCGAAAGTCCAGATCTGAGATCGGAAAATTTTTATGGCAAATGATGCAAAGTTGTTTACCGTCAATCGTTGAGATCGATCAGCTTCACGCTGTCTGTCTGCCTGTCTGTTTGCCTGTTTGTCTCTTTGTCTGTTTGCCTGTCTGTCTGTCTGTCTGTCTGTCTGTCTGTCTGTCTGTCTGTCTGTCTGTTTGCCTATCTCTCTCTCTTAGTCTCAGTCTCTATCGCGCTTTGTCTCATGCTTACACTTTGAGCCAAATAACAACTCCATGACGTCACAATGAACTTAGTTCCTTCTGTAATTCGGTTGCCATGGCAGCCGAGATATGACGTGTCCGTTTGTCCCACTGCTTTATCAATGATTTTGATTATTATTATTTAGGAGAAACGAGACCAAGCCGTATAAGCCGTGTTTGCCTTGCGAGATCCATGATGTGTGAGACATTGGGGTCCATTCGGTGGCACACTTCATTTCTAATCCATCGATTGCGAGTAAGAGTTAACTGTATGATCACTCTGGACACAAGGTCATTCGTGGCAAAGCAGTCTCATTGGGACTCAGAGGCAGGGGCGTCTATCCCCCCTATATCATTGGAGCAACGTACCTTTTCCCCCTCTTCTTCCCCCCTTCCCGTTCCTTCCCCCCTTAAAATGGTGGCAAACAGACTGACAGATCTCCCCCCCCCTATTTCTTGGATGGAGCATTAGCTCCAAGGTTTCTATGGTGTAGACGCCCCTGCTCTGAGGAACAAGAAGAGTCCCTTAATAATATAATATTTATTCTTTAATTAAGCGCCTGCAAACGCACTGCGCTGTATACATGTACATGTTATGCGATAAATCTTAACTACTAACAGAACAGACAGCCTGCAATACACGGCGCAAATTGCAGCCTACAAAGCATGTCCGCCTATGGGACTCGATCTCTGTACCTCTCGCACTCTACGCCAGATGTTATTCAATGCGCTATCGGGCCCCTTCATTTTTCTTAGCCTCGGCATATGAAAGCGGGTGGTCAGTTCTCTACCATGCCGTCTGATCTTCCCACGAACAGTGTACGGTCAGTGTACTCATTTTTATCGCTGCGCTGGATAGGAGGCGCAGGTAAAGCAAAAATCTCGACACAAATTTCTGCACCGTCGGGGATGTGAACCTCCAACTTCTCGGTTGACAGTCCAGCACGCTAACCACTACACTATCGCGACCAGCATTGAACGAGGAAGTAAACGGCATGTCCTTCGACGCACTGACCCATGTTCCATTATCGAGGAGATGGAATAAGCGCCTTCCTTACTTTCCACTGTGGACAGAGGATCTCTTCCTCTTTACTTACTCCACGGTGGTCGATTGGTGAGAGCGCTCGCCCTGCAACGCAGAGAGCATGGGTTCGATCCTCTACTCAGGCGATCAGTGTGTAAGGATCTTGAGCAAGTCCTTTGCTCACAGTTGCTCAGCGCCATCGGTGCTGTGTGTAATGATCGTGTGTGCACTTCTGAACTTTGAAAGGAGGACAATATCACAATACAATACAATTGTTTTGTATTGTACTAAGACTCGTGTAGTGGTGAGATCATCTACTGGTTAGCCTGCTCGACGTCTAACACAGAGGCCTGGTGTTCTAAATCTCGCTTGGGCATATACGCGAGTTTTCTTTTACACGAGCGCCCTCTGACGCATTTTTTATACGCGTACAGTAGCTATAGGATTGTACCACAGGAGTGCGTATAGGACTGTTCTTCTTCTTCTTCTTTCTTCTCTTCCATCAGTTTCCCGACGATGAGGCTCATATGAAGTTTCTCCATAGTGTTCTGTGTATAGGACTGTTGCGTTGCAGTAATCTGCATAGGACCTATAATATTATGTGGGCGTGTAGGGCGATCTCCGTGCAAAGGGCATAGAATTTTAGACAATCACGGAATCAACTTTCTCGATATAGTGCTTCTTTCATTTTAACATATCCACAACATAACGTTTATGAATTACGATCCTACTCATTTTTTTTACAAGAGCAACTATTCTTAATCAATAGAAAAAAGGGGGCCCTACAGCGGAATGTGACAGAGGGTGCGTACGTACCTCACGCACCTTGAATCTGATCGCGCACCTCTTGGTGCACAAAACCAGTATTAAATTGGGAAATAAACAACATGTCCTTCGACGCACTGACCCACCGTCCAGCACCCTGGGGCTTGTCCATTTCCGCCTGAAGGATCGAGGAGATGGAATAAGCGCCTTCCTTACTTTCCACTGTGGACAAGGGATCTCTGCCTCTTTACTTACTCCACGGTGGTCGATTGGTAAGAGCGATCGCCCTGTAACACGGAGAGTCTGGGTTCGATCCTCTACTCAGGCGATCAGTGTGTAAGGACCTTGAGCAAGTCCTTTGCTCACAGTTGCTCAGCGCCATCGATGTTCTGTGTAATGGTCGTTTGTGCACTTATGAACTTTGGAAGGAGGACAATATCACAATACAGTTGTATTGTATTGTAACAACTACAATTGTATTGTATTGTATGAAGACTAGTAGAGTGGCGAGATAATCTAGTGGTTAGTCTGATTGACGGCTAACACAGAGGTCTTGTGTTCAAAATCTCGCATGGACATAAGGACGTCCCTGGACTTCTTTTACACGAGCGCCCTCTAACACATTTTTTGATAACTGTAATATGAGTACATTGCCGATGCGAATATCAGACTGGGGGGAAAGAGGCTGGCTATCTTTTGTTACTCCGAGGTCAAGAATGTGACGTCGCTAATCGTTCTCTAATGGTTTTTAATTCTTTGTTACTTGAATGGACCATCGACTCAGGCAATACGCATTTTTATAAAGGCGCTCAATGTATGTATGTATGTATGTATGCATGAATGTATGAAGGTACTTAATATAGCGCATTTCAATTACCCCACAAAAGCGTTGCACACGTGGCTATCTTACTGATCTAAACAATTTGAGAATGTTTGCTGCAGAAGAGCCGAGTGCAACAGAGCGTGAATGCAATGGAGGTCTATTCCTCGAACATGGTCCAGTGAACTCAAGGTGAAGTGCGCAAGAGCGGCATCTGCATATCTCCACAGCTAGAGGAGCTGAACGATCGCTGACCAGGTTGACATGAAACTGGAACACAGAACTATCAGTCGTATACCGGAGCAGAGGAAATCAATTGAAGCACCTGTCAATAAGACGATCTTAAAAAGAAATCCGATTTTGAATTGATTTCGTTTAATTGGATTGCGTTAGATTTCCGCCTACAGTTTTCTTTGGCTAAATTTCTGAACTTTGTTTCTTGCTTCTCCTGAATCAGGAATGTGTTCCTTCCCCTAAGGAAGAAGACTTTAAAGCTCCTCTGGTATCACCCTCCCATAAGGGACATAATACCACAGGAGTTTTAAGGTTCCTAACTAATCAGCTCCTAATTAGTAATTAAAACACAATCAATCTTCAGTTCACCTTTCCTTTATTAACATCACACCTTAACCCATCCATTACGTTGCGTCCATGTCCTTCGGCGTTACTTTACAACTGCCTTTTTTTTTACTAAGTACTCAATTAATTAAAACGTCTTTATTATTGCTTTTATTTAACTAACGAGTCACCTGCGCACGAGCTTAGGCGCAGTGGGAGCGAAGCAGCCTAGGAGATCTAGAGGAATCGCCTTTTTCTAGAACGTTCTTCCGATGTTTCTTCGATGGACGATGGACTTCCGGTCTGGATCAGACGGACACCCAGCACCTCCTCCTTCCCCTTCGTCGTCGACCTCGTCGGCTTCGACGGCGCCTGCGCCGTGACTCTCGCCGACACGACCGCAGGCGGCGTCTCCTTGACCTTGACCTGGCTCGGGCTGCCCTCCGTCGGGACCTTGATCTGGCTCGGGCTGACCTCCGTCGGGATCTTGACCTTGAAGAGCGAGTCGAGCCAGTCGGCTGAGCCTCGTCGACCAGTTCCTGGCTCTGCAAAAACAAGACGGGAGCATTTGTTCAATGCACTGTAATAACAAAGCACTGTTAACATTTCTGCAATGTACTTTAACTACAGCACACTACATGCAATGTACATGACATCAAATTTCGGCAAATGCAATTACCGTAGGTGTGATATGTGTTAGAGAAATCTACTTTACATTATGCTAAGGTTGATGTAGTATCTCACCTGAATAGGTTTTACGTCGGCCAGAATGAATATCGTCGGCTGCCCGCCAGTGGCTTCTAGAGTCGGCTGGGATAACCCGTTCACAGTTATGGATTCGCATTGAATCGACCCGAAGCATGCGCAAACGATGACATCTGCATAGATCTTCATTGCAGGTGGCGGCGGCGGCGATCCACTCGACATAGCAATCAGCTAAGAAAGATATAAAAATATTTTGAGCTTCTAGAATATGACGTTAAGCTTGACCTTACCATACGACTGTCAATGATTTCTGAAACTCGTATACACAGCGGCCTTTTCTTCGGCCTCGGCTGAGCTACGGCGCTATATAAATCATATTTTTATTCTTATTGTTATTACGTCAGAGTTCTTGTATAGTTCTATATCATAACTGCCCTACGCTTCTCTATTAGTTGTGCAGTGTACGCTTACGTCTCAGAATATAATGTCCATAACATAAACATGCTAGAAATTGTGTAGGCTTACTTGGTTCTGTAAGCGTTGTACTTTTCACTCCTGTTCTTCGATGATTCTGTGATGATCTTTCTCGAGCCTTTTTTCGTTAGCTTGTTACTGGACATCTATCAAAGGCCGGTTGGAACTGGGTTTCTACGGCAAATTGGATTTATTATAAGGACGTCGGAATCATTTGATTCCCATGGCAACGCCTGTAGAAAAGCCGTTAATATGTGACATCATAAAGCCTGTTGTTTGCAAGGCTTCGTATCTTAGCAACATTTAAATTAAGCATAATTTCAAATTTATTTAGCTCTAGAATAGTGAATACTCTAGCAAAATTCTCTAAAAATCACATCTCTGGCCCACCTTCTTCTTTCTCAACTGACACAAGACCTCGGCCTCCCCCTTCCAACAGATGCTCTGCCCCCCCTCGGACCCTCTGAAACCGGACTCAGACCTTCTGCTTACTCTGCTTTTAGACAACCCCTCTGACTAGATGCAGTTTTCGGGAATACGCTGGTACCCTGCGCTTGGCTTTCGAGTGGCGCTTCATAAATTGGAGATTACGATTTGGATTAAAGGCGTCAGATGAAGTTGTAAGTTACATTTATTATTGCATGTTATATTTATTATTATTATTATTATTATTATTATTATTATTATTATTATTATTATTATTATTATTATTATTATTATTATTATTATTATTATTATTAGTAGTAGTAGTAGTAGTAGTAGTAGTGGTAGTAGTAGTAGTAGTAGTAGTAGTAGTAGTAGTAGTAGTAGTAGTAGTAGTAGTAGTAGTAGTAGTAGTAGTAGTAGTAGTAGTAGTAGTAGTAGTAGTAGTAGTAGTAGTAGTAGTAGTAGTCGTTGTAGGAAGAAGAAGAAGACATATCCAGTTGTAATGACAAGTCGGCAGCCATCGAGGCAGACATTTCAAACCATATTTAACCCAAAATACTTATAGGCTACTTTTTCTTTTAACTCTCCAAATGGAATGGAACTTAAGTCAACTTCAGGAAAATTTACTCTCGGGAGTTGACGATGGAACAACGAAATGGCTGTCAATCTCAGCTCATTAACTGCAAGATTAAGAAACGCTGATGAGCTTACCTCCTTATCGTCTATAAATTCATCTACTCGTTTTCGTTTAGAACAAATTTATCCATTTTCCCAATCAGCGAAATTGGAACACGACTTGTATAAGACAAAATTAACGACGTTTTAAGTGCTTATAATTATATTTACCAAGGACAGCTATTGATTCTGAAATTGTGAGGGGATAGACGTGAGGAGTCATTAAGCGGGCAATATGAGTCAGGGCCCATATACGGATTTGTAAATGATGAGGGATTATAGGGTGATGCATACTTGCATAGGCGTCACCCAGATCTGTGACGCCCGCGAACCGGTCAAGGCGCCAGTCTGTAGGTGACCTGTGTGGCTGAAAGTCTGACTGCCTGACTCTCTTTGACTTAGTTCGTCCGGCTCTTGGTTTACCTGTGTATCTAGGCCTAAGTACTTTTGTTGTATATACTCCTCACTCTGTCTACATACAGCAACCCCCCTTTAACCAGGACATGGTATCTTAGGAACAGCTGGGAACATCTGTGCCCAGACATGTCCTGCCTGATTGGCAGCGCTCTTGGTGTGTTCCACAAGTGCAGCTTGAGTTGGTGGAAGGCCATCTCCACTGATCTGCCTTTCTGTGAGAACAGCTGCTTCCGTACCTCATTCACCTTCGCCGTCTGATCTTTCCACCTACAGTGTACGGTCAGTGTACTCATTATCGTTGAGCAGGATAGGAGGCGCAGGTGAAGCAGAAATCTCGACAGAAATTTCTGCACCGTCGGGGATGTGAACCTCCAATCTCTCGGTGGCAGGGGTGGCGACAGAAATTCCGGGTCCCTAGGCAGAGCAGTCACGGGACCATAAACTATCTTTAGGCTTTATGAGAAAATAAAAAAATTGAAATAAAACAAAGTGCCGGTATGACCATACCATATTATATGGTATGGTCATTATGATTTTATTATGATTTTATTCAGTGATATATTTAAAAAGGCATAAATCATAAACTGTGTATAACTGATTACGATATTTTTCATAAGCTGATGCGGGTCCGGCCGGGCCCCTAAAACTTACGGGCCCCTGGGCATATGCCGCCCTCTCGGCGGGCCTGCTCAGTTGACAGTCCAGCCACTAGAGTCACTAGACTATCGCGAACCTCTTGATGACCAGCATTAAATTGGGAAGTAAACGACATGTCCTTCGATGCACTGACCCACCGTCCAGCACCCCATGGGGCTTGTCCATTTCCGGCTGAAGGGTCAAGGAGAGGGAATAAGCGCCTCTCTTAATTCCACTATGGACATGGGAGCTGTGACGGTGGTCGATTGGTCAGAGCGATCGCCCTGTAACGCAGAGATCGCGGGTTCGATCCTCTACTCAGGAGACCATTGTGTAAGGATCTTGAGCAAGTCCTTTGCTCACAGTTGCTCAGCGCCATCGATGTTCCGTCGTATGGTCGTGTGTGCAATTCTGAACTTTGGAAGGAGAGCAATATCACAGTACATATGTATTGTATTGTATCAAATACAATTGTATTGTATTGTACTAAGACTCGTAGAGTGGCGAGATTATCTAGTGGTTAGCCTGCTCGACTGCTAACACAGAGGTCTGGTGTTCTAAATCTCGGATGAGCAAAAGGACGTTCCTGGACTTCTTTTACACGAGAGGTGTTACAGGTAACACATGTTTGGTAACTGTAATATGAGTACATTGCCGATGCGAATATAAGACGGGAGAAAAGAGACTGGCTATTCTTTCACACGCCGAGGTCAAGAAAATGACGTCGCTAATTGTTGAGGTCTTTTGTATCGAGTGTGAGAAAAGTCTCAACTTAATAATTACAAGACCCATGAAGAAACCTACCCCAGGGACGCATTATTACCAAAGCACAAGAGGTTTAAAACGGCTTACATAGCCGAGGTCAAGAAAATGACGTTGCTACACTTTGATGCCTGCATGGTGCCTATAATGTGCTACATCTCAATCAACCGACTTATTTCTAGTTTATCTGACTTTATATCTGATGTCGACCTTACTTCTCTGATGATTTTTAATTCTTTGCTACTTGAATGGACCATCGACTCATGTATTGTGTATTATTGTAAAGGCGCTACAGAAATCATTGTATGTATGTATGCATGTATGTATGTATGTATGTATGTATGTATCTAGATACTTAATATAGCGCCTCATAAGTAGCTCACAGAAGCATGGCTATCTGACTGATTTAAACAAGTGCGTCGTTTTAAGACAGTTTGAGAATGTTTGCTGCACTTGGGCCGAGTGCAACAGAGCCTAAGATGCAATGGAAGTCTGTTCCACGAAGATGGTCCAGTCAGCTGAGTTGAAGTGCGTAAGCGTGGCACCTGCATATCTCCACAGCTAGAGAGAGCTCAACGATCGCCGATCAGGTTGACTTGAGACTGGAAGACAGAGCTCTCAGATGTATTAGATTTTATCTGATTGGATTGGATTGGAGTCGACTGGGTTAGATTCCTACAGTTCTGTTTGGCTATAAATTCCTGGTCTTGTTTCTTGATTATCCCGAATTATCAGGATTGTGTCCCTGCCCCTCAGGGACATAATACCACAGGAGCTTTAAGGTTCCTAACTAGTAATTACAACACATTTAATCTTCAATAAATCATTCTTTATTACCATAATCCATTTAACTAACCACTGCATCTGTGGGGGAGAGCTGTACTGCTACCACACGCGTCCACAGGTGGCGGATAGTGGAACGACCTCTAGATATAGAGGCTAGCTGCGAAATAAGCAGGTATACCCTGTCGAATAAGCAGTCGCGGACCAACAGCGACAAGGCTATCAGGGCGCGGTATGGGATGTGGGTGGCACCGCATCCTATGATAAAAGCTGCAGATGCTCTATGACGGTCATGTGACAAGGCGAGTACAGGCCGCCTTTAAATAAGCCTGAAGCCCTCGCTGCCTTGCGGGTAGGTGCTTGCACCAAAGGCTAGGTTCCAAACCGAAAGGGGTTGACGTCAGGAAGGGCATCCGGTTGTGAAACTTTGCTCCAAAATTTTCTATGGATCTTCATACACTTTCGATTGAGCATAGGGCTAGGGCGTTCTCTGGAAACGACGCGCATCGTCGCCCGGGCGGTGTGAGAAATCAGCAAGGGACTGCTAGGGTGTACCCCACAAGCGACGAATTTAGAGTTAGGGCTAGGGCGTACCCCGCAAGCGACGACTGTAGAGTTAGGCTAGCCACATGGAATGTGGGGAGCCTTACAGGTAGATCTAGAGAGATCATTGATGTAATGCAGAGAAGAGCAATAAATATCTTGTGTGTTCAGGAGGTCAGATGGACCGGACAGGGAGCCAGAAAGCTGGGAGATGGATTCAAGCTACTGTTTAGTGGAGGTGGAAACAAACAGAATGGAGTGGGAGTGATATTGGACCCTGAGTTTAAGGAGAAGGTGGTGGATGTGACAAGAGTTAGTGACAGACTTATGGCTCTAAGACTGGTGATACAGGGGCAGATCATCAATGTGGTTTCTGGATATGCCCCGCAGACTGGATGTACACAGGAGGAAAAGGACAGTTTCCACGAAGACCTGGAAACCTTTATTAGAAACATACCGAACACGGAGCACCTAGTTGTGGGCGCCGATATGAATG
This sequence comes from Allolobophora icterica, assembly GCA_963556255.1. NCBI lineage: Eukaryota > Metazoa > Annelida > Clitellata > Crassiclitellata > Lumbricidae > Allolobophora > Allolobophora icterica. The sequence continues at coordinate 537,903 of OY744606.1, read as the reverse complement.
GACATGTAGGCATAGAGGCTGACGGATTTGAGGAAGTACACGGAGGTCACGGTTTCGGTAGAAGAAATGAAGAAGGAGACAGATTATTAGAAGCTGCACAGGGATTGGATCTGGCTATTGTAAACACATACTTTAGAAAATCAGATGAACACCGAATAACATACCGCAGTGGAAGAAATGCAAGCCAGATTGACTACTTACTGGTGAGGAGGGAGGATAGAAAGCATATACGTGATTGCAAAGTTATACCAGGAGAGGCAGTGGTCAGCCAACACAGGGTACTGATCATGGACATGATGGTGCAAACTCAACATCAGAAAAGAAAACAGATCAAGCAAAAGGAACGTATCAGAACTTGGAAACTGAAGGGAGATATAAAAGATGCTTACAAACTGGAGGTGCAGGCACGATTAGCTGGAGCAGAGGAGGTGACATGGGACAAACTGAAAAGCGGCGTGCTGGGGGCGGCAAAGCAGGTGTGTGGAACAACAAAGGGACAAAAAAGGAAGGAGAGAGATACTTGGTGGTGGGAGGCAGAGGTGCAGACGGCAATACAAAGCAAGAAGACCGCCTATAAGAACTGGCAGATGAACCGACACGATGATGGACGGAGAGCAGAATACAAGGCAACCTGTCGGGAAGCTAAAAGGTCTGTGGCAATAGCCAAAAATAGGGCGTTACAACATATGTACCAGGAGCTAGACACCAAAGAAGGGGAGGGCAAGATATATAAAATAGCAAGGGCAAGACAAAGAAGTCGACAAGATAAACAGTCAGTAAATGTTATTAAGGACAAGAATGGTAAAATACTCATCGATGAGGAGGCAATCAGATCCAGATGGAAAACATACTTCGAGGAACTGCTAAATGAAGAAAACCCAAGGGAGCCTCTACAGGAGACCAACCCTGTAGCAGGACCAGAGATGGAAATCACCTATAAAGAGATTGAGACAGCAATTGCAATGATGAAGAACAACAAGGCACCGGGGCCATCTGGAATGACGGCCGAAATGTTTAAGGCACTGGAACAAAATGGGGTTGAATGGTTATATGTCATCTTAAACAACTTCATGAAGCAGGAAAAACTACCCCAGGATTTGAAAGAAAGTGAAATACTAGCGTTATACAAGCAGAAAGGAGATGTGCTGGAATGCGGGAATTACAGAGGAATCAAATTGTTGGAGGTCGTACTCAAGGTGTATGAAAAGATCATTGAGAGGCGTATCAGAGAGCGGGTTGAGCTACATGACAACCAGTTTGGCTTCAGGCCAGGGAGGGGTACAACAGATGCAGTGTTCATACTGAGACAGGTACAGGAAAAGGTTTTAGAAGGAAACAACAAAAGATACTGGACCTTCGTGGATATGGAAAAAGCTTTTGATAGAGTTCCAAGGGATGTCGTTTACTGGAGTTTGAGGAAGAAGGGAGTCTCGGAGGTAATTGTGCGCTTGGTAAAGTCAATGTATGAAGGTGCAAGAACAACAGTGAGGAGCAGTATAGGCAACACAGGAGAATTCGAGATACGAGTGGGTGTACATCAAGGATCGTGCCTGAGTCCTCTACTGTTTATTATTGTGATGGATGCAATATCAGAACATGTAAGGAGAGAGGTACCTTGGGACATGCTGTATGCGGATGATCTTATACTAGCGGACGATGCAGAGGCGAAGATGCAAGCACGTTTTACAGACTGGCAGATGGCAGTGGAGAGCAAGGGTCTTAAGATAAACATCAATAAGACAGAAACCATGGTCTGCTCAAAAACAACGGAAGCAATTGAGATCAGAGACAATGCAGGAAAGTCACTGAAACAGGTTGAAACATTTAAATATCTGGGATCGACCATGAATGCACAGGGTGGCTGCGAGCATGACATCAGGAACAGGATTAAGGTGGCTTGGCAGAAATGGAGAGAACTAACGGGAGTGTTGTGTGACGCCAAAATGCCAACTCAACTCAAGGGAAAGGTATACAAAACAATGGTAAGACCGGTGATGCTATATGGAGCAGAGGCCTGGGCGCTGACAAAAAGGGATGAAGGGTTACTGGAGAGAACAGAGATGAGAATGCTACGATGGATACTTGGGATCTCACTGAAGGACAGGAAAAGAAATGTGGACATCAGAAAGAAGCTCGGGGTGGCATGTATAACTGACAAAGTACGAGAGACCAGGCTGAGGTGGTATGGACATGTAATGAGAAAAGAGGATGATAGTTGTGTGAAAAGAATCATGAATGCAGAGGTATACGGACGCCGCAGTCGGGGACGACAGAGGAAGAGATGGGAAGACACGATACAACAAGACCTAAAACTCCTAAAACTGAAGAAAGAAGATGCTCAAGAAAGAAACAAGTGGAAGAGAAGGATCCGAGTGGCTGACCCCTCTCCAAAGAGGGATTAATTCGAGCCTGAAGGAAAAGAAGAAGAAGAAGAAGATTTAACTAACCACTGCATAGAATTCGAGTAAACCACCCGCCCAACTGATGAAAACGTTTTATTGCTACTTTTATATAACCTTCGCATGAGATTAAGCCAGTGAAAATAGTCTCGAGGAATTGTTTTATTTTCTAGAACGTTCTTCCGATGTTTCTTCGATGGACGACAGACTTCCGGTCTGGATCAGACGGACACCCAGCGCCTTCTCCATCTTCACTGCGCTGTTCCGACACCGGTTTGGCCGACCCCGGCCTCCTGGCTCTGATCCGCACCCGTCTCTCCAGCCGGCGTTCTAGGCTCGGCGTCTTGACTTGTCCTGCCATGTATCCCGAATGCTGAGCCGTTCAGAGACCCAATGCAGCCACAGCAGATGGCGTCTGCGTCGGATGC
>OY744606.1:527576-530076 GCA_963556255.1 Allolobophora icterica | reverse complement strand
TGCATCTGTGGGGGAGAGCTGTACTGCTACCACACGCGTCCACAGGTGGCGGATAGTGGAACGACCTCTAGATATAGAGGCTAGCTGCGAAATAAGCAGGTATACCCTGTCGAATAAGCAGTCGCGGACCAACAGCGACAAGGCTATCAGGGCGCGGTATGGGATGTGGGTGGCACCGCATCCTATGATAAAAGCTGCAGATGCTCTATGACGGTCATGTGACAAGGCGAGTACAGGCCGCCTTTAAATAAGCCTGAAGCCCTCGCTGCCTTGCGGGTAGGTGCTTGCACCAAAGGCTAGGTTCCAAACCGAAAGGGGTTGACGTCAGGAAGGGCATCCGGTTGTGAAACTTTGCTCCAAAATTTTCTATGGATCTTCATACACTTTCGATTGAGCATAGGGCTAGGGCGTTCTCTGGAAACGACGCGCATCGTCGCCCGGGCGGTGTGAGAAATCAGCAAGGGACTGCTAGGGTGTACCCCACAAGCGACGAATTTAGAGTTAGGGCTAGGGCGTACCCCGCAAGCGACGACTGTAGAGTTAGGCTAGCCACATGGAATGTGGGGAGCCTTACAGGTAGATCTAGAGAGATCATTGATGTAATGCAGAGAAGAGCAATAAATATCTTGTGTGTTCAGGAGGTCAGATGGACCGGACAGGGAGCCAGAAAGCTGGGAGATGGATTCAAGCTACTGTTTAGTGGAGGTGGAAACAAACAGAATGGAGTGGGAGTGATATTGGACCCTGAGTTTAAGGAGAAGGTGGTGGATGTGACAAGAGTTAGTGACAGACTTATGGCTCTAAGACTGGTGATACAGGGGCAGATCATCAATGTGGTTTCTGGATATGCCCCGCAGACTGGATGTACACAGGAGGAAAAGGACAGTTTCCACGAAGACCTGGAAACCTTTATTAGAAACATACCGAACACGGAGCACCTAGTTGTGGGCGCCGATATGAATGGACATGTAGGCATAGAGGCTGACGGATTTGAGGAAGTACACGGAGGTCACGGTTTCGGTAGAAGAAATGAAGAAGGAGACAGATTATTAGAAGCTGCACAGGGATTGGATCTGGCTATTGTAAACACATACTTTAGAAAATCAGATGAACACCGAATAACATACCGCAGTGGAAGAAATGCAAGCCAGATTGACTACTTACTGGTGAGGAGGGAGGATAGAAAGCATATACGTGATTGCAAAGTTATACCAGGAGAGGCAGTGGTCAGCCAACACAGGGTACTGATCATGGACATGATGGTGCAAACTCAACATCAGAAAAGAAAACAGATCAAGCAAAAGGAACGTATCAGAACTTGGAAACTGAAGGGAGATATAAAAGATGCTTACAAACTGGAGGTGCAGGCACGATTAGCTGGAGCAGAGGAGGTGACATGGGACAAACTGAAAAGCGGCGTGCTGGGGGCGGCAAAGCAGGTGTGTGGAACAACAAAGGGACAAAAAAGGAAGGAGAGAGATACTTGGTGGTGGGAGGCAGAGGTGCAGACGGCAATACAAAGCAAGAAGACCGCCTATAAGAACTGGCAGATGAACCGACACGATGATGGACGGAGAGCAGAATACAAGGCAACCTGTCGGGAAGCTAAAAGGTCTGTGGCAATAGCCAAAAATAGGGCGTTACAACATATGTACCAGGAGCTAGACACCAAAGAAGGGGAGGGCAAGATATATAAAATAGCAAGGGCAAGACAAAGAAGTCGACAAGATAAACAGTCAGTAAATGTTATTAAGGACAAGAATGGTAAAATACTCATCGATGAGGAGGCAATCAGATCCAGATGGAAAACATACTTCGAGGAACTGCTAAATGAAGAAAACCCAAGGGAGCCTCTACAGGAGACCAACCCTGTAGCAGGACCAGAGATGGAAATCACCTATAAAGAGATTGAGACAGCAATTGCAATGATGAAGAACAACAAGGCACCGGGGCCATCTGGAATGACGGCCGAAATGTTTAAGGCACTGGAACAAAATGGGGTTGAATGGTTATATGTCATCTTAAACAACTTCATGAAGCAGGAAAAACTACCCCAGGATTTGAAAGAAAGTGAAATACTAGCGTTATACAAGCAGAAAGGAGATGTGCTGGAATGCGGGAATTACAGAGGAATCAAATTGTTGGAGGTCGTACTCAAGGTGTATGAAAAGATCATTGAGAGGCGTATCAGAGAGCGGGTTGAGCTACATGACAACCAGTTTGGCTTCAGGCCAGGGAGGGGTACAACAGATGCAGTGTTCATACTGAGACAGGTACAGGAAAAGGTTTTAGAAGGAAACAACAAAAGATACTGGACCTTCGTGGATATGGAAAAAGCTTTTGATAGAGTTCCAAGGGATGTCGTTTACTGGAGTTTGAGGAAGAAGGGAGTCTCGGAGGTAATTGTGCGCTTGGTAAAGTCAATGTATGAAGGTGCAAGAACAACAGTGAGGAGCAGTATAGGCAACACAGGAGAATTCGAGATACGAGTGGGTGTACA
>OY744606.1:460076-522576 GCA_963556255.1 Allolobophora icterica | reverse complement strand
AGGCGATCAGTGTGTAAGGACCTTGAGCAAGTCCTTTGCTCACAGTTGCTCAGCGCCATCGGTGCTGTGTGTAATGATCGTGTGTGCACTTCTGAACTTTGAAAGGAGGACAATATCACAATACAATACAATTGTTTTGTATTGTACTAAGACTCGTGTAGTGGTGAGATCATCTACTGGTTAGCCTGCTCGACGTCTAACACAGAGGCCTGGTGTTCTAAATCTCGCTTGGGCATATACGCGAGTTTTCTTTTACACGAGCGCCCTCTGACGCATTTTTTATACTTGTAATTGCAGATGCGAATATCAGATGTCGAGAAAAGAGGCTGGCTATCCTTTAATACGCCGAGGTCAAGAAAATGACGTCGCTAATTGTTGAGGTCTTTTGTACTGCGTGTGGCAAAAGCCTCAACTTAATCATTGCAAGACTCGTGCCCTTCCCGAAGAAACCTACCTCGGGACACAATATTTACTTACAAACAAGAGTTTTAAAACGGCTTACATACGCCGAGGTCAAGAAAACGACGTCGCTACACTTTGACGCTGACTGATATTTGATTTCAACCTGGATTCTTTACTGGGTTTTAGTTCTTTGTTACTTGAAAGAACTAAAGGACCACAGTCTGATGTTTTGTGCATTAAGGTAAAGGTGCTATATAAATCATTGTATGTATGTACGTATGTGTATGTATAATGTATCTAGATACTTAGTATAGCGCCTTTTAATTACCTCACAGAAGCGCTGCACAAATGGTTATCCCGACTGATCTAAAGAGGAACGTTTTAAGACAGGCTTTGGACAATGTTTGCTACAACAGAGCGTAAATACGATGGACGACTGTTCCACGAAGATGGTCAAGTCAGCTCGAGTTGAAGTGCGGAAGAGCGGCACCTGCATATCTCCACAGTTGTATGCCGGGACAGAGTAAATATATTGAAGCACCTGTGGTGAATAAGATGATCTTAAAAGAAATCATATATTAGAGTAGATTTCATTTGATTGGATTATATTAAATTAGGCTATACTAGATTTCCATCCTACAGTTGTGTTTGAAGCAAGAAACAAGTTCCCGAACTTGTTTCTTGCTTCTCGTGAATCAGGATTGTGTAACCTACCCCTAAGGAAGAAGCCTCTAAAGCTCCTCTGGTATCACCTCCCATAAGGGACATAATACCACAGGAGTTTTAAGGTTCCTAACTAATCAGCTCCTAATTAGTAATTACAACACAATCAATCTTCAGTTCACCTTTCCTTTATTAACATCACACCTTAACCCATCCATTACGTTGCGTCCATGTCCTTCGGCGTTACTTTACAACTGCCTTTTTTTTACTAAGTAGGCCTACTCAATTAATTAAAACGTCTTTATTATTGCCTTTATTTAACTAACGAGTCACCTGCGCACGAGATTAGGCGCAGTGGGAGCGAGAACGTTCTTCCGATGTTTCTTCGATGGACGATGGACTTCCGGTCTGGATCAGACGGACACCCAGCACCTCCTCCTTCCCCTTCGTCGTCGACCTCGTCGGCTTCGACGACGCCTGCGCCGTGACCCTCGCCGACCCGACCGCCGACGTCTCCTTGACCTTGACCCGGCACGGGCTGACCTCCGTCGGGACCTTGACCTTGACGAGCGAGTAGAGCCAGTCGGCTTAGCCTCGTCGACCAGTTCCTGGCTCTGCAAAAAACAAGACGGGAACATTTCTTCAATGCACTGTTATAACTACTTAACTGCAGCACATTACAAGCAATGTACAAGACATCACATTTCGGCAAATGCAATTACTGTAAGTGAGATATGTGTTACAGAAATCTAGTTTACATTATGCTAAGTGTTCTGTAGCAGATCACATGAATGCACAGCTGAGTAGATTTAACGTCTGCTATTTCTAATGCAATGTACATTAGAGAAATGTTCGCTTGTTAATAGGAGAAGGTCCTAACACTTACATCTTCGTCTTCCATGGTGGATGTTGATGATGTTTCAGCAGACGGTAGACCCCGTTCGTTCTCTCTGAGGACCTTCTCTTCTGCAACTCCTTATATGACCTCCGTTCAACGCTGATTGGTCAGCATCCAGTGACGTCATCCTTTGTCCAAGGCTTACCATAGAAACGTCATATTGTTATTATTTTTATGGCTATTTTGTAACTGTAACTGCAACCATAGATTTATACAGCGCCTCTCCAGACTCATCAGACTAACGACGGAAAATCATGATCGAACAAAATCTTTTACGGGATTAGGGTAATGTAAGATCAAGGAGGTTATTATTAATTATTTATATAATTATTTATATTACTATTAATATATAATTATTATTATCAAAATGTGTAAATGTGAAATATCAAACTGTAAAATGTGAGACGAACTTCTCGAGAACGATCGTTATCATTATTATTTTTCCCCTGAGGTACTTCATTCCCTCTGGGTCTTGGATATTACATTATTATTATTATTATTATTATTATTATTTTATTTTATTTTTTATTTTTTATTTCCCCTCGGGAGTTCAAAAATTATTATTATTATTATTATTATTATTATTATTATTATTATTATTATTATTATTATTATTATTATTATTATTATTATTGTTGTTGTTGTTGTTGTTGTTGTTGTTGTTATTATTATTATTATAAAGCAGTTAAGCCATGACGCATTATTATTATTATTATTATTATTATTATTATTATTATTATTATTATTATTATTATTATTATTATTATTATTATAAACAATTTTAACACACGCAAGGTCATGTAGAAATACTGATCTGAGGCGCCGTTAGTCAGTCGCCAGAATGATGAAGAGCAATTAGATATGTTTGGAAACCAGTGAGAAGTATTAGTGAGCTTCGAGGCGTTTCCTGAAAGAAGAAGAAAAAGAGGTCGAGCAACGGATAAACATTGGTAGTCGGTTCCATTCCTTGTGGGATGTAAAACGAAACGCACGAGAGCCCATGACAGTGCTACATCTAGGCTCAGGCAAAAGATCCACATACTGGAAGATCTCAGACTGCTGGACGGAATGTAAGAAGACAGTAGGCCCTATTGGGTGAGGGTAGGTAGGCATGCTCGTTGTGAGGGTATCATGGGTAAGACAGACCAGTTTAAATCTTATTCTGCATTCTACTGGAAGCCAATGCGGCTGATGGAGCAGAGTTAAGGAGTTTGAACGAGAAGATGCACCCAACACCACGTGATCCAGAGAATTTGTTTGCTCTGAAGCCTAAAGTATGAAACGTCATCTTAGGAAGGCTCAGAGTATATATGTTGGAAATGTCTCCAAGGCGACCGCTACAGGGGATCCATGGATATTGGATACCAGTGATGGTGGAGTACTTCACTCTCTGAGACACAGCTGTGTGCGGTCCGCGACTTCGCCAGCTCCGATGGATGTGTGAGGAAGATGAGAAGTAGCGCAAATGCCGGGCATTGTCATTCCAGGTGCCACGAAAGGTGCATGCCAGGCAACATCCACCTGACCAAGGGATGAGTGTGACGCCGTCTGGGCTCTTTCTGCACAAGGATTTTCGCTCTGTTCAACGCTCTCCATAAAACATCGTTCAGCATACCATGATGCTTTTGTTTCCCTCCTCTTTTTCTGCCAGCCAATCCGTGTTTCGACTTTTTCTCCGCAGTGGTGGCAAGAATGCGGTTTACACAAATGTCGTACCTAGCCTCACCACGACTGCGATCCCTACCTCGTTGTCTGAAAGGCGCAGACCCATATCTGTCAGAAGGGAGTCAGCCAGAGTGAGGTGTTCGTGAGGATAGCAGGTGCAACGGAGTGCCAGCTTAAATGCACAGCGAAGTAACAGGATGCATCATTTGTTTAAACGTATTATTGAGTGTTTGATAGTGTAGTGGTTAGCGTGCTGGACTGTCGGTCGAGAGGTTCTGGGGTTCAAATCCCCGCCAGGGCAGAAATTTGGTTCTAGATTTCTGCTCAGCGCCGCGCCCCCTAGAAAACTCAGCCATAATGAGTGCACTGACCGTACACTGGCGGTGGGAACCTGAGACGGCGAGGGAGAAGACTGACCACTTTCCTTCATATGCTGAGGCAAAGAAAGTGAAGTCGCTATGATTCGCTAACACTTTATACCCATGGATCATCATTATCAATATTATTATTTTAATTGATCCCTGAGGCCTGAGGCTGCTAAAACATTCAAATTACGGATAAGAAATGTCGGCGACTTCATTTTCTTAGCCTCGGGATATCAGGGTTGTTGGACAATGGTCTTACTCGCCGTTCACTCATCCGACAGATAACGCAGTTGTAGCTCAGTTCACCAGAGGGCAAGAATAAATAACTTGAATTTTCATTTTGTCCTATCGCAGATTTGAACTCTAGACTCTAGACCTCTCGATGAGGAAGCCATCAGGCTAACCAGTATATCTATTGAAGATACAAATGCTCTTAGCACTGACGAGTGATCATTGTGCTTCTCTGACATTCCATGATTATGGAACTATGGCACTACCTGAGGTGGCTTATAGACAGCGCTATTCTGTGTGTACTAAAAGGCCGTATGTCAACTGTCTATAGGTACTTGCTGCTTTTCTAAAATAGACTTAGAATAGACAGGCATAGCATTGGTTTAGATTTGATCGATGCAAATGGTCTTCAGCGTTGTTTAGTTGTGAAGTGGGTGGTCACTGGTCTCGGCTAAACATCCTAGCTCTTCTAACCCTCTCAGCTAGAAGAAGAAGAAGAAGAAGAAGAAGAGCAGTCCTTATGCTAGCCCTCTCTAGCCCTCTCATTCCAGCACGTTAACCACTACACTAAGTAACTGAAAAGATTTTGGGAGAGGTCGGGAAACTAACATAGCTAAGGAGTCGTCAATTGTACGGTGTGCAACATATTAACAAACTCAGATTTACCTGGATTCGTGTTGGCTACTTTGGTAATCTGTAAAAGTTCGATCCCCTTCCTAGTTCTTCTTTGACAACTAAAACACTGGATGTCTTAAATAGTCTAAACCAAATGGTTTAGACTATTTAAGACAAGTGTTTTCTAACCTACGAAACTCACACAAGAGACAAAAACCCAGTTAACCATTTATTAACAATCTTCAATTTCTTAAGATAATTATCCATCTTCATTTAAGATAATTATCGTCCGTTTTTCGATTTTTATTCGTTTCTAAAGTCTTCCCGATCGCCATCCGGCCCCCATCGTCGGATGGCCGCAGCGACCAACCTACGAGTTGTAGCACGTCTTCCGGTGGATTCGTCGCTTCCTTCCCCTCCGGTAGAAGTCCGTGTAGGGCACGCGGGTGTGCATCCGTCCCCTGTTCCGTCGTCCACCCCGTCTCGACCGGCGCCGGCTGCCTCGTCGCCTTCGGGACTTGGAGCCCGCCCGTCCGTGGCTCCGCGATCGACGACGACTCCGCGACCTGGATTCGTCCTTCGCCTTGTCCTGATCGGCGTCGCTGCCGAGCGATGGACGTCTGCGACCCATGATGTCGGTCTGAAGAGAAAAACAAGAACTCACTTTTAATGAAGACTCTATTTGCTACATCTTCATTTCTTGTGTTTGTTATGTGTGAGCGAAAGCTTGAATGAATGAAGGCGACTTTTAATGACTTCTATATCGCCAATCTAACTGGAAACTTATGTAGAGCAGTTATAATAGGCACAATCAACCAACAGAGACTATCCGAAGTGATCCTAATTTGATCGAGTCTACGCTTAAAGCCTATGTATAGGACAAGGATATGTATCCACATGCTGCTCTATAAGTATATGAGTACTTATTTAGCGCAATTTAAGCCTAAGCATCTAGGGGCGTTGTAGGGCCATTTACCTTTCTCTGTCGTCCAAGGTCCTTCAGGGGAGAGGCTCCGTTCGTCGCTTCTCCTTCCTCCGTCTTCCTCCTTCACTTCCGGATGTTAGATCTGGAGAGACAGTCGACTGCCACCCATAGATATGGAGGCCGAGGAACCGTTTCGCCGTTTCATTGGTCGGCTTCTTCGTGACGTTTCACTCTCTATGACGTATACGCAGAGGAGGAATGAAGCATCTATCTGTCTGCCTGAATATCTCTGCATGTATGTGTCTGTATTTCTGTCTGTCTGTCCCTCTGTCTGCCTGTATATCTCTGCATGTATGTCTGTCTCTATGTCTGTGTGTTTGTCTGTGCGTCTGTGTGTCCGTCTGTCCCTCTGTCTGTCCCTCTGTCTGCCTGTATATCTTTGCATGTATGTGTCCGTGTGTGTCTGTGTGTCTGTCTCTCGACTCCCTCTTCAGTGTTTCGCATTCGTTTACCTGCATTGTCTACGGAGGTTAAAGATCGGGACTCAGATCTGCTGAGATTTCTATAATGTTGCGGCGCTATGTGAGTGCATTGATTATATTACATTACATTTCATTACACATTACATTAAGATTACATGAGATTACATTACATAAACTCTTATATTAGATCTCTGACTTTCATTGAATTGATTTAGCTGTCAACGCTGGGAAGATGAGATGGGCGATGGAGAGGACTCTGGCTGCCCGCCCTCATATATGCCGAGGCTAAGAAAATGAAATCTCTAGCGCTTTAAGTCCACGGCTGCCGTTCGTGGGTAGCTTGATTTATGGAACCCTCATTTGCCGAGGTTGAGAAAAACTAATTTTCTATTGCTCTGTAATCGTAATCGTAATAGGGCCTTTCGAGATTTATAATACGGCGTCCATAGAACCCAAATCGCCGGAACCAGCGTATTCACCGGCGCTCAGTCAAAACAGATCGAGTGAGGCAGGTATGACGTCAGAATCGGTTCCAGGTCAAGATCGAAGGGTTCAGGCTGGTAGGGGGTCAGACGGCTACGTAAGGTGGATGGGCTATAGAATTGGACTGACGAGAGAAGCGAGGGGAAGATGAGCAATCGGGGTAGGGTTTGTGAAGGAAGAATGATTTGTGCACAGGTTCAGTGTGAGAATTATAGAAACAAGTCTGGGGGAGGGGGTCAGCCTTTGATGGGTTTAATCCATGTGGAGTTGAGTATTTTTTTTCGTATTTTGCAAAGTCAAAAAAGTCAAAAATGCAGTAGAAAGGTCATGGCCGTCCGCATGAATTTTCTAGGGGGTGCAAAAATTTCTAGGGGGGCAATATTTACTAGGGGCAGCATTTTTGTATGGGGAACAAAATGACGTTTGTTGCATAAAATAACTTTCTTAATAAATCGTGTTGGGACTATTGGAATAATCATAATAATCAAAAGATTTTATTTTTGTAAAATATTTTCAAAATCCAGGGCGCAAATGTCCCCTTGCTTCCCCCTCCGGACGCCCATGAGAAAGCTAAAACTCCTTAAAGTGATGACATCGGGAAAATTTATTAGTGTACAATTCACATGGTCACAAATTTCACAATAAACCAGAGCATTACTTTATATTAGCCCACAAAGCGATTTGTGAAAGAAAATGCTAAAATATATGTACAATATAACCAAACTAGCACATCTGGGGCATTGGGGGTTGGAAACGACCCCCTGGGGTGTGCAATGAAGTCTTAACTATGGGTCCTAAGAAAGACTAGGGGGTTGAACTCCCCAACCCCCGACAATTCTCACCCTGCACAGGTTGCAATTGGCGCAGTGTTCATGAATTCGTAGGATGGTTCCATACTGACGGTTTTCTCTGGATTATCTTAAATTACAGAATTATTGAGGCTGTAGAGATCTATCGTAGCATACGCATGGCTGCCTCTCATTGCTGGAACCCACTCACTAAGGGTTCCTTAATCAAGGAACTTCTACTGTTGAGGCTAAGAAAAGTCTACTGCTCATAGCTGTGGCTGGTTACAAGGGTCAGCTTAAGTAAATGAAGGGTCATAATATGACAAAGTTTGGTAGATCAAGTCTCTAAACTTGTCTAAAGGTTTCGTATCCATGACTGCTTTATATAGTCTCCTCTCTCCACTGTCCTTTCTTTCCTCTTCTCTTTCCTCTCCTTTCTGTGGTTTATCTGAAACCGGACTCGGATCTCCACTTGATTTAGACCTACAGACAACCCCTCTGATACAACGCAGCGCTCGTGGATAAGCTGGTGCCCTGCGCTTAACTTTCGAGTAGCGTTTTAGAAATTAGAAGTTTACGATTGCTGCTTCTCACGATTGTCTTAATAGGCCTTTAGGAAACCCTGAATGCTAAGGATATGAAGGATAAGACTGTGAAATTATTGAAATCGTCACTGTTTGTACTGACCCTTTGACTTTGCTTTCTATGGACTGTTCCTCCTCTTCGAACTAGTTGGCAAGTAACATTGGCTGCGATTTCATTTTGCATAGGCCTATGACATCGATTGGTGCCTGGTGTGGTAGTTTTACAGCGCTAGAAAAATCTATAAGTTACACTGTACACTTCTGAACTCGATTTGTATGGAGGGATAGGACTGGCCACCCGTCCTCATATGCCGAGGCCATTTACAGTTGTATTGTATAATTGTGTAGGTTGGTTCTCTGACTTTCATGATTTTAAGCAGGCTCTCAAGCTACCGAATATTCTTTAGCAGTCTCTTAAGCCATCCCTGAGGCAGCCATGTGAGTGAAGTGTTAGCGACTTTATTTTCTTAGCCTTGGCATATGAGGGTCTCTCTCTCGCCGTCTCATCTTCCCACCGACAGTGTACGGTCAGTTACTCTGGAGTCGGGAGCGCCTCTGAGTAGTTCTCTTGAAGATACGTTACAGGCCTATAAATCTATGAATGAATGAATATCTGAGACAACTATAGGGAACCAGATGGAACAGAAGTCTGGAAACAAATTCCTGCCATCGTATGGATGTATTTAGCTCTTTCTAAGTGTTTCTATTAGGTTTTTCTTTGTCTTTTAGGCTTTTTAGAGTTTAAGAGGCGCTATATAAATGTGCAGTAATATTTATACCAGCTTACATTAGCCTACCTGGAGTTTTCTTCTTGACGAGTAAATCCCTGAACTAGTCGAATGAAAACAAAGACCAGCAATCCACCAGTTAACATATTTATTACCATAATATTCCGTTACTATTTTTATAGTTCGTTAATTCTTCCTTCGTTACAGTTCTTCCGCCAGGCCAGGACAGGAGCATCTGCCTGACCAGCGGCCACCCCCTTGACGACACCGCCGTAGGCCCGGTCCATGTCGGAGCGACCGGCCTTAGACCTTCGCGTAGCAGCGGTGCTTCGGTCGCCTCTTATGCTTGCGCCCGTGGAGCATCGTATACGCCCGTCGGACGCGTCGGCGGTGGCCCCTTCGTCGTCGCCGGCTCCCTCGGCGTCGACACCCTCTCCGGCGACGGGAACGAGACCCTCCTCGTCGGCTGGAACGTCGCCGTCGGCTGGCGCTCTTTCCTCGACTGGAGCTCCGTCGTCGGCTCCTCGAGCGACCTTCCTCGTCCGAAGCCATCGAAAGCGAGTCGTCTTCGTCAGCCATCTGCAAAGCAAGACCCGAAGATCGCATTAAGTAAATGCGCTATAAAAACGAACGTTTCGAAACACCTCTGGAATTGCCATTGCGATGTATATGACGAAAACCAAAATGGCTGACAACGTGTGTGGACGCTGCGTTTCGTGAGTGTTTTCAAGAAATGCTTTATTTAAACGATAGATGATTTTTGCGATTAATTCGGATGATATGGGATGATTTATGAAGAGTTATCGCCTATGATTACCTTTATTTTTTCCGTCCTTCCGTGATGTCGTTTCGTAGAGAGAAGGAACGAGGTTTGGCCGACTAATCGACTGATATAACTTCCGAGGGACCGAGGTGAGATTTCATTGGTTGAGCGAAGATGACGTCTTACAAAGGACATACGCAATCCTATTGTCCAGAACCGTAATTAATTATTAATCGTCCTTAGCAACGGTTAATGGTCCAGGCTTTTAATTATGCATAGTTTGACCATTTTTTTATTAATAGCTAGCTATTAATCGAGGTCTTCGATCGAGACTTCAAATTGTATACAGGCTTTTATTTAGACTCTGATGGGTGACAAAATGTAGACTTTTACAAAGGGAAAGTTGGGCTACTCCGTTTCTTCGGTATAGCCTAGGCCTACTGGGAGTTAATTATGCACTCGGCAATTTACTCGACTGCTAATTACACCGCCAATGCCTGTACTCTGCTAGTGCCAGACCCAAGCCTGGATAAAGGAGGAGGGCGACGTTAATCATCATTGTGTATGACACAGCGTTGTTAAACAGCAACTTAGCAACCATCAACTGCTAAGATAGGACAATTGGTTGTCCACAGAGGTAGGGTACAGGAAATTCGACATGAGCGCTTCTGGCAGCCGTGAAAATTATTGTCGATAAACAATGGAAATCAATATTCAACAGTTAACTTCGTAAATGATGATTTAGTATGATATTTGTGTTTCCATCATCACTTATTATTTTAAAGGGTCATTTTAATTTTAATTGCCTGATAGTGTAGTGGTTAGCCTGCTGGACTGTCAATCAAGAAGTCGGGGTTTCAAATCCCCGCCAGGTCAGAAATTTGTGTAGAGATTCTGCTCTGCATGCGCCCCTAGCCAACTCGGCTATAATGAGTACACTGACCGTACACCGTTGGTGGGAAGTTGACGGGTGAGGGAGAGGACTGGCAAGCCCGATCTCTTATGCCGAGGCTAAGAAAGTGAAGTCACTAACACTTCCTACCTATGGTTGCCACAGGGATAGCTTAAGGGATGCTGTTCTTCTTCTCCTCCTCCTCCTTTGTAATATCTAGTAAATTTGATCTACGACCGGGATGACCATAGACCGGGGTGACCAGAGAACCGGGTAACCATAGACCGAGGTCACCATAGACCGGAGTTCCCATAGACTGGAGTGACCATGGAACAGGGTGACCAGCGACCCGGGTGACCATAGGCCCAGGTGACCATAGAACGGGGTGACCAGACACCTGGATGACCATAGACTGGGGTGACCAGAGACCCAGGTGACCATAGACCCGGGTAACCATAAACCACCGCAGATGGGTGAAGGATGTGAATACTCTTTTATAAACATCTTGCAGGTGAGACGTGATCTTATGACCTCTGAATGGTGCCTCTGATGATGAGTCTCTCGATTTGGCGCAATATAAATTTGCAATAAGAATTACAGTTATTGCAGTCTGAACGCAAACTGACTGAAGTTTGAACTGATTGCACTCACGAGAAACAGAACTTTGTTGTTTTGTTGTTGTTGTGGTGGTGCATTTATTAAGACCACTGTCTAATGCAGGGCCTCCTACGTTTGGGGGGAAGGAAGCAGACTGCTTCCAATTTGTGCCAGAGGGAAGCCTCCACCCCCCTAATGAAATGGATGTTGCTGTTCAATTGACTCAACTGTTAAAATGTATCGGCTGTCGGCTGTAATTGAGTCTCTATAGACTGTAAAGTTAATGTATTATGGTATTAATGGTATTATGTCATATTATTGTTAATGTTTGTCTACAAGTTCCTAATAAGTTTATATAAATTTTCTGTTCTATCAGAAAACTTTATTACTTACTTCTTCTTTAAACATTACTGGAATACACCTTTGTTTGCTTTTAATATGACCTGAAGTGAGATCTATAAATTGAAGAAAACGTTCATAATCCTGTTGATTAAAAAAATTTAGTTGGTCAATGCTACCATTATTGTCGTGTAGTGCAGTGAAAATGGGATTATCAGGTCTTGAAGTATCCCTGTAAAATATTCCAGTTATCAGCTGGATAACACTGTAACAGGCAGGAATGGAGCCTGTTACCGCTGCATTACACAAGAAATTTAATTGTTTGTATGGATTTTTTTACTATTTTTTTTACCTTGCACTGCACTGTTTAGATTCTTCGCATATGATTTGAAGTGTTGTTTGAAATGATCATGAAGTTGTGTTGAACTGACCGCCTGTAAACTGTTTATGTGAGAGGGTAATCCAGGCTGTAGCGGGACTTTTGACCCTTTTAGATTACCCTTTTGACCCACTTGAAATGCTATAGGCGAAACTGTCATAATTTAATTTGTCTGTTGTTTGGTGCTTCAATAAACAATTCAATCAATCAATCAATCAATCAATCAGAAATATGCATTCATAATGCAATCTTTAAAATCCCCATATATTTGCTGAACAGTGTCCCATATTGCCCAATATTTTAACATGTGTTCCATATTTTGGAATTTTTGTCTGGGCATATTTATTACAGCCTGTCCCATAAAATTTTTAGAGTTGAACTAAAATATATAGTTTTCTAAAACCAATTTTCTTTCCCCAAAAATGGGAAAAGAAAACTCGCATATGGCAATGTGGAAATCTAAAATTTTCCAGGGAGAACCCAGACCTCCCCCCTCTTCAAAGGGAAGAGATGGGAAGGGAGGGAATGGTACAGGAGAGGAAAAGAGAGAAATGGGAGGGATAAGGGGTGGCCATTGTGGTATGGGAAGGAAGGGAGAGGCAGGGGAAGGGGTTTGCAGTAAGGGGTGATTGCTTCCACCTTACAGGGGGAAAGTAGACCCTGATCTAATGATCAATGGCGTTGAGCCTATGTGAGTGAAGTACTTGCTCAAGGTCCATATATACAGAGTAACCGCCTTAGGGGAGGAAGCTCGAACCCATTCTCTCTGCATTATAGAACCAATCAGCTACCATGCATGTCACAATAGTACGTATATTTTGTTGGTCTCCCTCGGGTCCGTATTGAGCGGTTGGTATACGGGTCCACCGGACGGCGGCTCAACTCATTGGCGGTTTTGCCAGAACTGATTGGATATCCCAATACATGCTGGAGGTATTGCACTGGCTTCCCTTCCCGCAGCGCATCTCTTTCAGGGTTACGTCTCGGATGTGGAGGTGCCTCTTGGACTCGGCGCCTTCTTACCTACGCGAACTCTGCGCCTTCCTCCTTACACTACATCTTCTTAGTTCCACTCTCTGTTTAAGAATTAAGACTACTGTCTTCCGCTTTGCCTGGGTCGGAACGCCTCTGAGTAGGGATCTGGAAAGGGCGCTATACAAATTTTGATTGACTGATTGATACGGGTAGGAGAGACCGCGGTGTAGGCGTTCTGAATCTGCGCTTTAGGGATAAGAACAGATCTTAACGAAAGATTTATAACGAAAAACACTAACGTTATTGCAGTTGTGGTCGCTTTGAACGGCAGAGAATTATTTGGGACTTGATTGGGACTTGATTTGGACTTAATTCGGGCTTAATTGGGACTTGATTCAGTTGATTTGGACTTAATTCGGACTTAGAAGAAGTCCCTTAAGCTATAGCCCTGAGGCAGCCATGGGTATGAACTAAGAAGTGTTAGCGACTTCATTTTCTTAGCCTCGGCATATGAGGACGGGTGGCCAGTCCTATCTCTCGTCGTCTCATCTTCCCAACGACAGTGTATGGTCAATGTACTCATTATACCTGAGTTGGCTTGGGGCACAGTTGGAGCAGAAATCTCAACCAATTTTCTGACCTGGAGGGGACTTTATTGGTACTTAAGTGGGACTTGGTTGGGACTTAATTCGGGCTTGATTGGGATTGGGACTTCGTTGGTGGGACTTGTTTGGCTATTCCATCGTCTCTGTTGTTAATGTAGATGTTTATGTAGATTGTAGACTACTACTCTGCCGTGCATATTTCCTCCATTGTGAACTTAGGTCCAAGCAATGATAAAACCATGGTTTATCATTGCTTTATGGTTTATCATGGTCTATCACTGTTTGTCCCTTACATGCACCTCTATCGATCTATAAGTGTTTGATATTGCATAATCTACAATCTTTCTAATACATTCTACAGTGTAGTCATGTGCATCTCCCTAATGCTAAATGCTGCTGCCTTTTCCATCAGGCAATGGAGCCTAACAATAGCCAAGGTCTGGGTCTGGGCCTATGTTATGAGTTAATGTCCAAACTAGTGAATGCAAATCAGGTATTTCTTATCAATTGAACATGATATCAAATCTCTACTTGGCCTGAGGTTCTATGTGTTTTCTAGTGCTTTGTCAGTGTGGACTTTTCATCTATTCAGCCTTTTGGTTATAGATGAGTTTGGCCTGAATGCATTCGAACACCATTTAGACTGGTAAGCAAGTAAGTAAGCCTACCATTTTATAGCACTCCCTAAGTACCTCTTTTAAGGAGTCTTTGAGGTTTACCTATTATGCGCTTTAAAAGTTGTCCATTACATTACATTACATGTCGGCCTGTCTATATCTATCTCAAATGAAAAGACAAAGAATTCTTCCATATTACCCGTTTTTATTTATCACAATCCACCAACAACAACAACAACCAACCGATCTTAACCGTTTTTTTCCGTGGTTTCTATCGAGTGCCGAACCCTATCGACCTTCAGTTCTTCTCCCTCCGTCCTCCAAGGCGAGACCGGCTGGACGACCCCGTCGTCGTCGCTCCTCCTTGACCGTCCGACCGCCCGACCGAGCGAACTACGAGTAGAAGTAGCATCTCCGTCGAGTGCAGCCGACCTTTCGACTGCGACGGCGCCTCCTGCCCCTCGAGGACCTTCGTCGTCGCCTGCCTCCCCTTCGATGGCTGCGTCGACGTCTCCGCGATCGGGACCTCCCAGCGGACGCGCTTCTTCCCCTTCGCCTGCTGCGACTCCGACCGCGAGCCTCATCGGTCTCGTCCTTCGCCTCCAGCTGGACGTCCTGGGGACAAAAAGTCAATATAACACGTATAGTTAGGAGAGTCTGCGCCGTAGGTTATTGATGTTAGAAAACGCTTGCTTAAATTCTGCTCTATCGATAAAAAGTATTGAGCTACTTACTTGTTCTTCGTCCAGCACCATTGTTCTTGATGTTCTCGTTCTTCGGTGGTCTTCGAGTTCTTGGTCCGTTCTGCGGTCTGCCGAAGGACCAACGTCCCTTTATTTAAGACCTCCGGCCGAAGACCGCGAAACGCCATTGGCCAGCCGTTGCAATGCAGTTCAGTGACGTCACTCGTCTGTTCCCGTTGCTATGGTAACCTCTGTTCCCTCTCTCGTCTATTCCCGTTGCTATGGTAACCTCTGTTCCCAGCGCATCGACTTTTATTAAAATAACTAAATAGACTAACTAAAATCAGGACTGGGCTTCTTTAGCGCAGGCATCTAATGCACAGGGCATGGGGAAATGGATCTTTGGATCCTACGCCTTATACTTATCAATGGGATCAAAATAGAGGATGAAATTGTGACTGGAGTGAACTGGAAGAACTGCTGCGGCTAATCAAAATTCATGTAAGCAGCGCTTCTATGGAGGTTGGAAAAGCCGCTATATAAATGCTTTCATATATATTTATATGTATGTATCTTTATGTATGTATATACCGTCTGGAATGACGTCCCTCTCTCGCTTCGCTCCCACCCTATGGACCTCTCAGGGACTTTCTTTAGTCTTTTTAAGACCTTTCTTTTTGGCGGGGCCTGGGTCAGGAGCGCCACTCAGTAGATTTCCTGAAGGGGCGCAGTATAAGTTTATTATAGATACGTATAGGTAGATAGATATGTGGCATACGCGCATGTTATAATGAATGTCAAAGCCGTGTGGAAAGCAGAGCCAATATAAGTCTGTCCACATAGACGTAGAAGAAGGTAACTCTATGACATAGTGACGGTCGCAAATCAAATCTCTATCTAACATAATCTAATCTGGGAATTTCTATAGCGCCGTTGTCGTAACGCACCTGGATTATTAATTAATTCGTAACTTCTGTAGCGCCTGTGTTGAACGCACAAGGCATCAACGGAAGGGATAACAAACCAAGTTGTAATCTGGTCAATATCCAGAAGATCAGTCTCCATCTATAGGACAGACAGGCAGCCTAAGGTGGATATAAGCATAACCACTACGAACCTATGATGCCCACTGGAACCATTTAAACTATAAGTTCTCTGTTATCAGGGTGCGCGAGTCTAGTGGTTAGCGTGGTCGACTGACAGTCGAGAGGTCTGGGTTCAAATCCCGTCAGGGCAGAAATTTGTGTTGAGATTTCTGGTCCACTTGCGCCCTCTAGCCAACTCAGCTGCAATGAGTCGGTGGGAAGATGAGACGGCGAGGGAGAGATCTGGCCACCCGCCCTCATACACCGAGGCTAAGTAAATGAAGTCGCTAACACCATACCCATGACTGCCACAAGCTAGATGAAGGATGGACTGATATTTTCTTCTTCGGTGATTAAATTGGTCGTCATCCAGGGGCGACCCGATCTCTCAGTCTACCATCTAAGCATAGACATCTGTTAGCTGTAAATTTAATTCATCATAATCATCACATTTGTTAACAGCAATAAACAATCACAGAATTGAATTGGAGAAAAAACACTGATACGATAAAAGATAAAAACGATAAAACACTTCAGAGCCGAATAAATGAATTACGAAATTACGACTTAATTGGACTTAGCACACGCAAACACTCACGCGCGCACACACACACACACCTTCGAAATAAATGCTAATCTTCCAGATAATTTTTAATTGACATCAATTCAGATCTTATTTTTGAGCGTATGGTCCGTTACGATACGTTTTCTGTCTAATACATGATTACAAAATATTACATATAATGGTTTACTATCTGTACCCGTGTAGTAATAGGTAAATGAACTGTTATGTCGATATGAGTGTTACTTGTAATATTTACACATTACATTACGCTACTACAGCAGATGAAAATATAGCCCTGCCTTAAAATGTAAGCAAGTTAGCCTCATGTTGTGAATGGCTGTAATGTAATGTAAATATCTGTTGTGAATTACGATATGGCTCGAGATTAAAAAAATCTTTACGTATATGGTAGAGATAGACTAAGTCGATATCAAATCGAGGTGTAGAATGTTCAGCATAATGGTGCTTGAATAATAATAATCATAAACTCCAAATTTCTAAAGTACCACTTGAAAAAGAACAGTATATAAATCCATAAATGCAGAGATTTACCTTCTTGTTGTTGGTTGACTGATGTTGTGTTTGCGCTTCAGCCAAAACAACGTCAATCACAATAAACGAGCTTCTGGGTTGATAGGGTTTGTGAATGAGGAGTTACCTATCTTAACCATAGACCTACCTTATCACACCTTGCCTAACCATATCTTACCTTATGATACCTTGACCTATCTACTGTGGGACACAGTACCCGATTGGTTAGAGCGCCTCAGCCTCTAACGCAGAGAGTATGGGTTCGAGCCTCCTTCCCTGAAACGGTTACTGTGTAGGGACCTTGAGCAAGTTCTTAACTCACGATTGCTCAGTGCAATCAATTGATACTTGGTTGTGCTTAAAAAATGCATAATTGATAATAATAATGAAAATAATAAAACCTTATAGTGTTTTACCCTACCCTACCTTACTTAAGAAAACAGTCCAACAGGAAGTTATCCGATTGTCGATCAATTTGTGTTGTAGATTGTTCAAGCCACAAGGTATATCGGAGGAAATTAAGCGAAGAACTTGCTGAGGAATCCCAGGAAGTCGTCCTTGAAAGTGGACAAGATCCGGTTGAAATTTCTATCTCTCGTTTCCAGCTCGCTGTCACCTTTTCGGAGTCTTCCCATTCCACGGATCATCATTTCAGAGATGCTGCGACCATGCCGCTCTAGAACCATCCTGAATGCCTCGGCCCCAAGGTAGCTCCGGAAGTGACAGATCAGACCCTGGATGTCCGTGACGATCAGGCGAAGGAGGTTTGACTCGAAGGTCGGCCAGACCTGTCGAGGTCCGTTTGGGGTTCTCTTGCCGGAGAGGGTGAGTTCGTCGAGACGAAGCTTATGGTCGATGTAGAAGGTGTATCGAGCGAGGTTGAGCCAGATGAGACCGTATGTCTCATTCACCTGTCAGAAAAAGTCCATAGATATCAATCACTCCACAATCAGTCAGACTAATCTAATCTAATCTAATCTAATCTAATCTAAATCTAATCTAATCTAATCTAATCTAAATCTAAATCTAATCTAATCTAATCTAAATCTAATCTAATCTAATCTAATCTAATCTAATCTAATCTAATCTAATCTAATCTAAATCTAATCTAATATAATCTAATCTAATCTAATCTAATCTAAATCTAATCTAATCTAATCTAATCTAATCTAATCTAATCTAATCTAATCTAATCTAATCTAATCTAAATCTAATCTAAATCTAATCTAATCTAAATCTAAATCTAATCTAATCTAATCTAAATCTAAATCTAATCTAATCTAATCTAAATCTAATCTAATCTAATCTAATCTAAATCTAAATCTAATCTAAATCTAATCTAATCTAATCTAATCTAATCTAATCTAATCTAAATCTAATCTAATCTAATCTAAATCTAATCTAATCTAATCTAATCTAAATCTAATCTAATCTAATCTAATCTAAATCTAATCTAAATCTAATCTAATCTAAATCTAAATCTAATCTAATCTAATCTAAATCTAATCTAATCTAATCTAATCTAAATCTAAATCTAATCTAATCTAATCTAATCTAATCTAATCTAAATCTAATCTAAATCTAATCTAATCTAAATCTAAATCTAATCTAAATCTAATCTAATCTAATCTAATCTAATCTAATCTAATCTAATCTAATCTAATCTAATCTAAATCTAATCTAATCTAATCTAATCTAATCTAATCTAAATCTAATCTAAATCTAATCTAATCTAATCTAAATCTAATCTAAATCTAATCTAATCTAAATCTAAATCTAATCTAAATCTAATCTAATCTAATCTAATCTAATCTAATCTAATCTAATCTAAATCTAATCTAATCTAATCTAATCTAATCTAAATCTAATCTAATCTAATCTAATCTAATCTAAATCTAATCTAATCTAATCTAAATCTAATCTAATCTAATCTAATCTAATCTAATCTAAATCTAATCTAATCTAATCTAATCTAAATCTAATCTAAATCTAATCTAAATCTAAATCTAATCTAATCTAATCTAAATCTAATCTAATCTAATCTAATCTAAATCTAAATCTAATCTAATCTAATCTAATCTAATCTAATCTAAATCTAAATCTAATCTAATCTAATCTAATCTAATCTAATCTAAATCTAATCTAAATCTAATCTAATCTAAATCTAAATCTAATCTAAATCTAATCTAATCTAATCTAATCTAATCTAATCTAATCTAAATCTAATCTAATCTAATCTAATCTAATCTAAATCTAATCTAATCTAATCTAAATCTAATCTAAATCTAATCTAATCTAAATCTAATCTAATCTAATCTAATCTAATCTAATCTAATCTAAATCTAATCTAATCTAATCTAAATCTAATCTAATCTAATCTAATCTAATCTAAATCTAATCTAAATCTAATCTAATCTAAATCTAATCTAATCTAATCTAAATCTAATCTAATCTAAATCTAATCTAATCTAATCTAATCTAAATCTAATCTAATCTAATCTAATCTAATCTAATCTAAATCTAATCTAAATCTAATCTAATCTAAATCTAAATCTAATCTAATCTAATCTAAATCTAATCTAATCTAATCTAATCTAAATCTAAATCTAATCTAATCTAATCTAATCTAATCTAATCTAAATCTAATCTAAATCTAATCTAATCTAAATCTAAATCTAAATCTAATCTAATCTAAATCTAATCTAATCTAATCTAAATCTAATCTAAATCTAATCTAATCTAATCTAATCTAATCTAAATTAAATCTAATCTAATCTAATCTAATCTAAATCTAATCTAATCTAATCTAATCTAATCTAATCTAATCTAATCTAATCTAATCTAATCTAAATTAAATCTAATCTAATCTAATCTAATCTAAATCTAATCTAATCTAATCTAATCTAATCTAATCTAATCTAATCTAAATCTAATCTAATCTAATCTAATCTAATCTAATCTAATCTAATCTAATCTAATCTAATCTAATCTAAATCTAATCTAATCTAATCTAATCTAAATCTAATCTAATCTAATCTAATCTAATCTAATCTAAATCTAATCTAATCTAATCTAATCTAATCTAATCTAAATCTAATCTAATCTAATCTAAATCTAATCTAAATTAAATCTAATCTAATCTAATCTAATCTAATCTAAATCTAATCTAATCTAATCTAAATCTAATCTAATCTAATCTAATCTAATCTAATCTAATCTAAATCTAATCTAATCTAATCTAATCTAAATCTAATCTAATCTAATCTAATCTAATCTAAATCTAATCTAATCTAATCTAAATCTAATCTAAATCTAATCTAATCTAATCTAATCTAATCTAATCTAAATCTAATCTAAATCTAATCTAATCTAATCTAATCTAATCTAATCTAAATCTAATCTAATCTAATCTAATCTAATCTAAATCTAATCTAATCTAATCTAAATCTAATCTAATCTAATCTAATCTAATCTAAATCTAATCTAATCTAATCTAAATCTAATCTAAATCTAATCTAATCTAATCTAATCTAAATCTAATCTAATCTAATCTAATCTAATCTAAATCTAAATCTAATCTAATCTAATCTAATCTAAATCTAATCTAATCTAATCTAATCTAATCTAAATCTAATCTAATCTAATCTAAATCTAATCTAAATCTAATCTAATCTAATCTAATCTAATCTAAATCTAATCTAAATCTAATCTAATCTAATCTAATCTAAATCTAATCTAATCTAATATAATCTAATCTAATCTAAATCTAATCTAAATCTAATCTAATCTAATCTAATCTAATCTAAATCTAATCTAATCTAATCTAATCTAATCTAAATCTAATCTAATCTAATCTAAATCTAATCTAAATCTAATCTAATCTAATCTAATCTAATCTAAATCTAATCTAATCTAATCTAATATAATCTAAATCTAATCTAATCTAAATCTAATCTAAATCTAATCTAATCTAATCTAATCTAATCTAAATCTAATCTAAATCTAATCTAATCTAATCTAATCTAATCTAATCTAAATCTAATCTAATCTAATCTAATCTAATCTAAATCTAATCTAAATCTAATCTAATCTAATCTAATCTAATCTAATCTAAATCTAATCTAATCTAATCTAATCTAATCTAAATCTAATCTAATCTAATCTAATCTAATCTAATCTAATCTAATCTAATCTAATCTAAATCTAATCTAAATCTAATCTAATCTAATCTAATCTAATCTAATCTAATCTAAATCTAAATCTAATCTAATCTAATCTAATCTAATCTAAATCTAATCTAATCTAATCTAATCTAAATCTAATCTAAATTAAATCTAATCTAATCTAATCTAATCTAAATCTAATCTAATCTAATCTAATCTAATCTAATCTAAATCTAATCTAATCTAATCTAATCTAATCTAATCTAATCTAAATCTAAATCTAATCTAATCTAATCTAATCTAATCTAAATCTAATCTAATCTAATCTAATCTAATCTAATCTAATCTAATCTAATCTAATCTAATCTAATCTAATCTAATCT
This sequence comes from Allolobophora icterica, assembly GCA_963556255.1. Classification (NCBI taxonomy): domain Eukaryota; kingdom Metazoa; phylum Annelida; class Clitellata; order Crassiclitellata; family Lumbricidae; genus Allolobophora; species Allolobophora icterica. Next base: position 501,170 of record OY744606.1, on the reverse strand, counting down.
AAATCTAATCTAATCTAATCTAATCTAATCTAATCTAATCTAATCTAAATCTAATCTAATCTAATCTAATCTAAATCTAATCTAAATCTAATCTAAATCTAATCTAATCTAATCTAATCTAATCTAAATCTAATCTAATCTAATCTAATCTAATCTAATCTAATCTAATCTAAATCTAATCTAAATCTAATCTAAATCTAATCTAATCTAATCTAATCTAAATCTAATCTAATCTAAATCTAATCTAAATCTAATCTAATCTAAATCTAATCTAATCTAATCTAATCTAAATCTAATCTAATCTAATCTAATCTAATCTAAATCTAATCTAATCTAATCTAAATCTAATCTAAATCTAATCTAAATCTAATCTAATCTAATCTAAATCTAATCTAAATCTAATCTAATCTAATCTAATCTAATCTAAATCTAATCTAATCTAATCTAATCTAATCTAAATCTAATCTAATCTAATCTAAATCTAATCTAAATCTAATCTAAATCTAATCTAAATCTAATCTAATCTAATCTAAATCTAATCTAAATCTAATCTAAATCTAATCTAATCTAATCTAATCTAATCTAATCTAAATCTAATCTAATCTAATCTAATCTAATCTAATCTAAATCTAATCTAATCTAATCTAAATCTAATCTAATCTAATCTAATCTAATCTAATCTAAATCTAATCTAATCTAATCTAATCTAATCTAATCTAATCTAAATCTAATCTAATCTAATCTAATCTAAATCTAATCTAAATCTAATCTAATCTAATCTAATCTAATCTAATCTAAATCTAATCTAATCTAATCTAATCTAATCTAAATCTAATCTAATCTAATCTAATCTAATCTAAATCTAATCTAAATCTAATCTAATCTAATCTAAATCTAATCTAATCTAATCTAATCTAATCTAAATCTAATCTAAATCTAATCTAATCTAAATCTAATCTAAATCTAATCTAATCTAATCTAATCTAATCTAAATCTAATCTAATCTAATCTAATCTAATCTAAATCTAATCTAATCTAATCTAATCTAAATCTAATCTAAATCTAATCTAATCTAATCTAAATCTAATCTAATCTAATCTAATCTAATCTAAATCTAATCTAATCTAATCTCTCTTTGTCTCTTTGTGCCGTCGGCTCTAGGAGCCCTAGCGATCGTCATGCCACACAGTCTCCGTTGCCGTCTTGCTACTTCTCCCAGTAGCCCTTGAGTCGCGCTTTGGCCTGGGAGTCCCACCTCAGCGCTCCGGCCTGGGAGTCCCTCCATCCGCGACCATCGGCGTGGTTTGGTGTGTGGCATGACGATTTTCTTGGCATGATTAACAGGGGTGGTTTGCCATTGCCTTCCCCTGGTTTTGCCTGCCGTGCCCGTTCGTTCCCCCTCCTAGGAAGAGTACTTCCTAGGAAGGGTACTAACGGTCCGCACCACGAGAAGGTGGGCACGGAGGACTTTGGTTCACCAGCCCAGGTCGGATCCGAGTCTACGCTCATCAGAGTCGTCGGTCAGGTCGCCTCCCTGCTTTACTCTGTACCAGAGTGACTGGTGAACCTTTGCGGACAATCTAATCTAATCTAATCTAAATCTAATCTAAATCTAATCTAATCTAATCTAAATCTAATCTAATCTAATCTAATCTAATCTAATCTAAATCTAATCTAAATCTAATCTAATCTAATCTAATCTAATCTAAATCTAATCTAATCTAATCTAAATCTAATCTAATCTAATCTAATCTAATCTAAATCTAATCTAAATCTAATCTAATCTAATCTAAATCTAATCTAATCTAATCTAATCTAATCTAAATCTAATCTAAATCTAATCTAATCTAAATCTAATCTAAATCTAATCTAATCTAATCTAAATCTAATCTAAATCTAATCTAATCTAATCTAAATCTAATCTAAATCTAATCTAATCTAATCTAATCTAAATCTAATCTAAATCTAATCTAAATCTAATCTAATCTAATCTAATCTAATCTAAATCTAATCTAATCTAATCTAAATCTAATCTAAATCTAATCTAATCTAAATCTAATCTAAATCTAATCTAATCTAATCTAATCTAATCTAAATCTAATCTAATCTAATCTAATCTAATCTAAATCTAATCTAATCTAATCTAATCTAAATCTAATCTAAATCTAATCTAATCTAATCTAATCTAATCTAAATCTAATCTAATCTAATCTAATCTAAATCTAATCTAATCTAATCTAAATCTAATCTAAATCTAATCTAAATCTAATCTAATCTAATCTAAATCTAATCTAAATCTAATCTAATCTAATCTAATCTAAATCTAATCTAATCTAATCTAATCTAATCTAAATCTAATCTAATCTAATCTAAATCTAATCTAAATCTAATCTAAATCTAATCTAATCTAATCTAAATCTAATCTAAATCTAATCTAAATCTAATCTAATCTAATCTAATCTAATCTAATCTAAATCTAATCTAATCTAATCTAATCTAATCTAAATCTAATCTAATCTAATCTAAATCTAATCTAATCTAATCTAATCTAATCTAATCTAAATCTAATCTAATCTAATCTAATCTAATCTAATCTAATCTAAATCTAATCTAATCTAATCTAATCTAAATCTAATCTAAATCTAATCTAATCTAATCTAATCTAATCTAAATCTAATCTAATCTAATCTAATCTAATCTAAATCTAATCTAATCTAATCTAATCTAATCTAAATCTAATCTAAATCTAATCTAATCTAATCTAAATCTAATCTAATCTAATCTAATCTAAATCTAATCTAAATCTAATCTAATCTAAATCTAATCTAAATCTAATCTAATCTAATCTAATCTAATCTAAATCTAATCTAATCTAATCTAATCTAATCTAAATCTAATCTAATCTAATCTAATCTAATCTAAATCTAATCTAAATCTAATCTAATCTAATCTAAATCTAATCTAATCTAATCTAATCTAATCTAAATCTAATCTAATCTAATCTAATCTAATCTAAATCTAATCTAAATCTAATCTAATCTAATCTAAATCTAATCTAATCTAATCTAATCTAATCTAATCTAATCTAAATCTAATCTAAATCTAATCTAATCTAATCTAATCTAATCTAAATCTAATCTAATCTAATCTAAATCTAATCTAATCTAATCTAATCTAATCTAATCTAAATCTAATCTAAATCTAATCTAATCTAATCTAAATCTAATCTAATCTAATCTAATCTAATCTAAATCTAATCTAAATCTAATCTAATCTAAATCTAATCTAAATCTAATCTAATCTAATCTAAATCTAATCTAAATCTAATCTAATCTAATCTAAATCTAATCTAAATCTAATCTAATCTAATCTAATCTAAATCTAATCTAAATCTAATCTAAATCTAATCTAATCTAATCTAATCTAATCTAAATCTAATCTAATCTAATCTAAATCTAATCTAAATCTAATCTAATCTAAATCTAATCTAAATCTAATCTAATCTAATCTAATCTAATCTAAATCTAATCTAATCTAATCTAATCTAATCTAAATCTAATCTAATCTAATCTAATCTAAATCTAATCTAAATCTAATCTAATCTAATCTAATCTAAATCTAATCTAATCTAATCTAATCAAATGACTTCTATAGCGCCTTTATTATTGATGTCTTCAAGACATCAGTCGATTGTCTCCATCATCACAATAAAAAATCCATTATCCCTTGGAGATAAGAGGGCGAAATAATCCGACTAATCAGGCTACCTACTTACTTACATCAAACGATTAAAGTTGTACTAGGAATTGGAATTTCTTTATTGCGCAAAACAGGTATTACAGTTACAGTCACTTATCAGTACTGTGCAATAGAAACCAAGAAAAATCTCATAGCTTATACTAACTAACCTTGGCCCTCTTTCCGGTTTATTACTCAGTACATGTGTTTGTTACCTAGTTAGCATTCAAATGAGTAATAAAATAATAATTATTATTATATAATTAGCATTCAGATGAGCAATAAAATAATAATAATTATAATTATAATCAGGTAAGTAATGATAACATAGAAAATGCTGTTCAGTTAAGAAGTCAAAGAGTCGACTGATGAAAGAACGAAAGAGTTAATCAACAAATAGAAAACCAACTCAAGCATCTGTTTGTCTATCTTATATGCATGCATTTTGTATATGTATATTTCTAAATGTATCTGAATATTATATATATATATATTTTATATATATATATATATTATATATATATTCATATTTGACACATATATATATATGCATATATATATTATGTATATATATATTGGTATTTGTATCCATAGTTCGAGAATTCGCATTTTACGAATTTTACGAATTTTAAAAATTCACGAATTTTAACGAATTTTAAAACTGCAGTTTTAAAATTCGTAAAAATTCGTAAAATAATAAAATAATAGAATTCTTTGCCATGGCCACGAATTTTATTATTTGTTTACTTTTGAACGTTTTAAACAAGTAAATGTCAATGGCACAGGCAATCAATCAGCCGTAAAAGATAGCTGACTAGCAACACAATAGTACTGACATTCAGTTACTGTTCTACTTGGAGTCTTGAACTTCGATTTCTATCATAGTTGGGGTGTGTGACTGGGAGTGTCAGTCAGCAAAACGAAAAACTACCAGTGCCCCATCCAGCTCCAGTGTGACCAGTCAGCCACTAACACAGCTTATAACCAAAAATGATTAAAAAGGGTTACACCGAGCTATGTCTTCTACTTCATCGTCCTCTGATTCTGAGTCAGGAACAGCCCACTGCTTCCACTCAACTCTGGTTTCTGTATTTTTGCCATGCAAATGCTCCCGAATTCCGGCAGAACAACCAACAAATTCCTTGTCACAAAAACAACACTGTATTTTTGGATTACCCTTTCCTTCTCCTTCAAAATTACTACATACTTTCACTCCGGTCCATGTTCTTTCATCTTTGAAAAAATTAGATTTTAACTAAATTAACTCGTTACGTAATAAACTTTTATATTGAATTTTACATTGAATTCTAAGCAGAAGCTTAGCACAACAAATCATGACGTCATCACATTTGTTGTTGTTGCTTACGCTGTTTATTGCAAAACCCACTGTCAATGTAAAAAGGCCCAAGAATGGCCCAACGAAGTTTTACGAATTTTTACGAATTTTAAAATAGACCAAAAATTCGCGTATTTTTACGAATTTTGAAACCGAAAGTCACGAATTCTCGAACTATGTTTGTATCTGTATAGTCATAAAGGGATATCATGATACATGTGTCTAGGTGCATTTCTGCCTGTACTTCTATCTTTGCATGTATGCCTCCTGTACCTGTGTGCATGTGCTTGTATATGTGTATGTATGCTTGTATCCGTGTATGTATTCCTGTATGTATGTGTATGTATGCCTCCTGTATCTCCATCCGTGTACACCGCTGGGTGCTCTAACCTCGCTTTTGGCTAAGGATATGTTGACCTTTCTGAATCTGTCAACGAGTTCAAAGCCGAGGTTGGACGCCCCATGGATTGTGTGACGATTATAGTCCACCTAATAAATTAAGATAACAATGACAGCAACATTATTTTTATTATTATTATGGAAATGTCAATATTAGTTATTGCTATGCTGCAGTTAGCGTACAGCTCGTTGACCAGTATGGTCATTATTTTATTGATTATTAACCAGTATTATTATTCATCATCATCATCATCATTTTTTATTATTAATTATTATTAATTTGTTATTATTATTATTATTATTATTATTATTATTATTAGTAGTAGTAGTAGTAGTAGTAGTAGTAGTAGTAGTAGTAGTAGTGGTAGTCATAGTAGTTTTCTTAGTATTAGTAGTATAATTATGCATTTATTAAGCGACACTATCTAATGACCATGTATCAATCGATGGCGCTGAGCAATTGTGAGTGAAGGACTTGCTCAAAGTCCTTACACAGTAACCGTCTCAGAGGAGGAAGATCGAACCCATACCCTGCGCTACAAGGTGAGCGCTCTATCCAGTCGGTCACTGTCTCACAAAGTTATGATGATAAGATCAAGATTGCGACTACTATGATTATTATCATAACAACTGAGATGATACGACTAGCAACGACTACAAGATGATGATGACGACGATGTTGCTGAAGAAGGATGATGATGACGGTTACCACGGCAATGGTTGTTTCTATGGAAATGGTAATGATGGTTTTGTTGTTGTTATTGATGATGTAAACGTTGTTGTTAATGGTACTGTTGACTTGATAATGTTTGGGTTGTCATCAGTGATGTGATGATCTTCTTGTAGTTGTTGCTGATGACAATGATGATGACAGCTGTTATGGCAACAAAGAAGAAGAAGAAGAAGAAGAAGGTCTTGCCAGAATTGCCTCTGTGTTGTTGATTGCCCTGTCAATCACTGAACTCAGTTCACCTTTGCCCTTCGACCTTGCCGACAGTGGAAAACACGCGGACGCGATAACGATCGGATCGGTTTCGCTTTCGATTTCACAGACTGGATTGAAGAGATTGAGGTAGGTGAGACTTTGAGAGAGTGGCACCATCTGTGCATCAGTGAGAGTACTATGCAGGCCAATTACTAGAACGACTGAAAACAACGCAGGGAGAGATTATTTTTTCTTTATATTTTATTATTATTTTTATTATTATTATTATGATTATCATCATCATTATTATCATAGTATTATAGCAAACTATTATACTCATCGTCATCATTATCATTATTATTGTTATTATTATTGTTGTTGCCGCTGTTATTGTTGTCCTTAGCTAGGATGAGGGCGACGATAATTAAGTCTCCTAGAGCCTAAATGGAAAACTTTCTCGACGCTAATTACCTTTAATTCTTGTGAGAATATGACCGTCTTGGCAATTATTTGGCTACAATCGTTGTCAGGCTGCTTAGGCGCTGCTTAGGCAGTTAGGCACTTAGGCAGTGCATAAATGTCGATGTAATATTATTATGGGTAGAAAGGATTCCTCAGGGACTTCATCATTACTTAAATCGCAGAATTCTGTGGAATTCGTCTTGGTCTAAGTTGGTGAAAGTACACCTAAAGGCCACTGCGTTGAAACGCTGGATTGTAAAAAGTTTAATATTATTATTATTATTAGATGGTGAGAATTTTGATTTCTTATAAGTTAATGTAATCGTAAACTTACGGCAGAAAATGAAGTACCAAGTGTAAGAATTACTTCTGTAAGTAAACATCCTCTGGCGGCCAAAACGCAAGTACCAAAGTATGTCCTGTACTGATTCTGATATCGCGTACGTATAATTAGCTATTAAAGTTAATTCTGTAAATACTTCAAGTGACTTCTGTAGCTGCAGGTTTACGAGTAGAACTACTTCTTTTCCGTTTGTGTCGGCGTATGCAGTTCGGTCTTATGGTAGCTCTATCGCTAACAATATCTATGCAAATAACGAGTCAGTTTTTAAGTTTTTATAGATGATATCTCGGCATTAGATCGTGTACTTGCATATTTAATAAGACACGTCTTAGTTTCGGTCGCAAATTTCCATTACAAGGTGTGTTGGTGGTAACCCCGGAAGGAGAGTAGAGAAGGAAGCCTTGTGGGGAGTGCCCGCAAATGTAATAGGTCACCCGCTGGACAATCCCGTTTGACCTATACTAGTGTTCTGTTTTGGTAAAGTGTGTCCCTCCGAAAGTATTCCCTCCGAAAGTATGTCGAAACCCACACCACCCTTGAAACCAGCTGCAACAAATGTGTTGAGTATATATAGAGCCAGTCATAGGCGCATCCATTACCTCGTATGGCATAGGCGAATATCCCGACTTCAGGTAAAATTTTTCTCAAGATGTTAACCCTGACAAGACGATACGGGAAGTTACGTAGACTTCAATTAGAAGATCCAACCCCTGTGCACGATAAAGACATTCCGTTAATTTTAACACTTTTTAATCGTCAGGAGACGCGAAAACCTGGTTAGTACGTTGAACCCATTGACAAGTTTTACCGTAATTTCTGAGCAATTGCGGTAGCAATTTGAACAATTAGCAACCGCGATAAAATGGCGATCAATTTTCATCAATTAACTCCGCTGTTGTTTCGTAATTTTTGGTCCATTAACTCCGCCATTGTTCCGTATTTTTGGTCGATCTTTCCCATTGTTTATTGTTCAGTAGTTGACCTATCCCATTGCTTGAGCTGTCTTCGCGCCACTTTTGTTCTTTCCATTCATTTCTCTTCCGGAAATTCTCTTTCGGACGTCTTTCTTCGCGAATCCGGATGTCGATTTGTCATAAACGGCGTACGCTTTAAACTTCCGTTTGTTTTTAAATCATTTTTCGAACCGCCCAGATAGATTAGGATCAAATGCGTACACTTGAAACAATTCCTGATAGTTTCAGACATTCGAGTGGTTTGGACGCTCACTTGCATAAACTGTGTGTGTCAAAGTAAATTCACTGCACTGGCCAATGCAAGACTGTTTTGTATACGCACTAATAAACGCCAGAGTATCGTCTGGCTAAAGGCAACGATCACCATGCTTAAACAATTGGCTGCTGGCGCATAACAATTGATACCAACTGAGCCTGCAAATGTATTGCTATACGGCCAGGGCCGCCGACAGAAATTCCGGGCCCCTAGGCAGAGCAGTCGCGGGCCCCTAGGCAGAACAGTCACGGGCCCCTAGGCAGAGCAGTTACGGGCCTCTAAACTATCTTTTAGGCTTTATACAAATATAATATCGTAGGGTCGTACGAAAAAGTTAAAAAACACACAAATTGAAATAATAAAAGTGCTTGTACCACCGTGCGATATTATATTTAGGGCCTATATAAACAAAATTATATATATATATGTATATATATATACACAACTATGATTTTATTCAGATGCTTGAAGTTTAAACTGATTGTTGTTAAGCGTTAGAGAATATATTTAAAAAGGCATAAATCATAAACTTTGTATGACTGATTATAATATTTTTCTTAACTTGATTGCGGGCCCGGCCCGGGCCCCTAAAAAGTCGCCGGGCCCCTGGGCATTTGCCCCCCCTCTGCCCCCCCCCTCTCGGCGGGCCTGCATACGGCTGCTCGTGAACTTTCCAACCTATCCTATCGCGTACCCGACCATCATAATTAAGATCACTGCTTTCCACCTTAGCGCTACGCTGTCTCCTTTGGCATGACCATGGGCGTCCGGAGGAGGGGGCTAGGAGGCATTTGCCCCTGGATTTTGCAAATATATTTTAAAAAAATTTTGATTATTATGATTAGGCCTATTACAATAGTCCCAACACGATTTTCAATTTGAAAAAAACACTTAATTATTTAGGTAAAGTCTTTGACCATTCTTTATTTGTAAAGTTGTTGCATGTTCTGTGTTCATGAATAGCTATTCTATGCAAAAACGTCATTTTGCTCCCCCCCCCTAAAAAATTCCCCCCCCCCCTACAAAAAGTTGCCTCGCCCCACACAAAAACGCTTGCGAACGCCCATGGGCATGACCCTCACTCCACCCATGATGACACGGATGCTGATGACCCAACAACTCTCCCATACGTTGGCAATACCCATCTACACTCAGATTGACAGTGCCATTCCCAAGCATAGACAGAGGAGGGGGCGATGTCAGCGGCCTTGGCAGCCATCATATGTCGTTAAACAGTGGAAACTCCCCAACAGCATCTCCCAACTGCAACGTCATATCTAGGACAACAATCAGCAACTTCGGAACGTAGAATGCCCTCGTACCCCCCACAAATTACGCCTATGTATCTAGGACAGATGAAGGTCATATGCCAATATGTTCCCATTTGGCTTCAGGCTTCGTATATATTGCATGTATTTAGACAAGGAGACTTAAGTAGGAAGAACACATATATTATGGTCTTCATATGACATTGCTGTTGGGCGGGGCTGCTCTTGGGCAATTGATTTACTGTAGCCTCGTATAGGCCTCTAAGCTAGTCTCCCTGGCACAGCATTTTATAGCGCTCAGGAATGTCGGCGTTTTACATTACATCACATGTATATACCAAACACAGAAATATTATAAATATTAATATTCGTGTTTATCTTGTAAACAACACACGGTCATTCTGAATCGAATCGACCTGTGAGTGAGCATCCCTGCCAGCATTTTAGTGGCCATTAGATGGGAACCATATGATTTCCATATGGGTCCCATATGGGTTCTATATGAGATCCATATGGGCATGACGGCAGGGATGCATGTGTATGGTATAATCAGCAACAACGAAAACCACACCTGTCTGAATCCACGTGTAAACTTATTAACTTATTTACAAATAAACATTTTGCATCATTGTTTACGATTGATTTTGATTTAATATCGATTAAAAATACAATCAGCTTGGCTAGATCGTCATTTTCGATTCGGCCAGTAGTCATGTTGCAGTCAATTTCAGACGTAATCACAAGAAAAATAATCAGTAATGCAGTTCATTTACAGAATACAATGAAAAACTTTACCACTGTAGAATAAGTATCGTCACACAGCGATAAAACAATAGTACATTCATTTACTGCCATCATTTGCAAAAATATATAACACAAAATCAATCAAAAATAGAATCATTTCCTACTAAGTTGTAGTGAAAATACTGTCGACATTTACAAATAATTGGCCTGGGTATTCTATGCAAAGCTTTGTCGGAACGACGCTGCTGCCAAATTACAAAAGGAATACTATATTCAAAACCGTTTGAAATCGGACCACACCGAAGCCTCTTTATAAGTCTTCTTCATATTCTAATGCAAAGTAATTATGACGATTTATATAGCACCATCACTACGGCGAGCTACTGCAGTGCTTAATAATATCCATTGTCAGTGCTGGTACCAAGAGTTACTACATAATATACAGAATGTCAGTTGTTTTCGAAAGAGTGAACATTTGGCTGTCTGTTTAGATGCCGGAAGGCTGTTACAGTGTTCCATGCTACTTTAACAGTTGACGAATTGATTCAGCTTCGAAATACAACTTAGTCATGATCCAAGCTCATTGCAAAGCGTTATACTTGCTATGGTTCTTGCATGTACCGTTACACTGCCGCTCACTCACCGTTATCTGTCTTAGGCTGCTCTACTTATCACCCCACAGGCTTTCTACTCCAAACTGAAGTCCCATCTCTTCGAGAATTCCTACCCTAATCCATCCAGTTCTCCGCCTTCTAAGCTTTCTCGTCCTCAACGAAATCCGCCTTAGCAGTTCTTCTACCCCCTCTCTCTGGCAATCGGACTCGGACCGCCACTGGACTTCGGTCTCCGGAAACCCGTCTCATATGACGCAGCGCTCGTAAATAAACCGGTGCCCTTCGTTTAGAGTAGCAAAATTTGGAGTTTACGATTACGATTACCGCGAGATTTAAGTGCGTAGATGTTATAAGGAGCTTCCGGTGTAGGTCCAAATGTTCTCTGACTGGATAACAAAAGAATATCAACAAAGACCAATCATAGGAGACATAATTGAAAACAAACAACATTACCTGCTGGGTTAATATAAAAAGAAACAGAGGGCCAATCGGAGATGGGCTGGACGGATGGGTGGGTGTGAGAGTGGAAGCATAGGATCTTACTCTCATCCATACATTCCGCCAACTTCAAATTTTTCTTATCCTTAACATAACCAACTGTTAACAGCTCATCTCTCTTTTTCTCTCTCCATCTCCCTCTCCCTCTCCCTCTCCCTCTCTCTGCTCGTATTCAGGCAACAGGCATTTATCTTCACTTGGAATCGTTGGACACAACCCCACTGACTTGACGCAACGCTCATTACTAAGCTGGTGTCCTGCACTTAGCATGTAATTAGCGTTCTAGCTATTCCATTCGGAGATTACAATTACGATAGCTGTTATCAAATATGGCAATTTCGTTTGAAGGCACAAAACATCAGACATTAAGGTCATGCATCTGGGTTAGGTTACAGGTCAATAATAGAAACAGATGGGAAAAATAATACAGTGGTTTCAATCATACAACCCTGTATTGTGAAGGCGAAACGTACGTACAAGCTCAGCTCAGAACATTTAAAGCATTGGTCAGTTTTAACCCCATTTCACCAAAATGATACAAAAACACGAAAGAACATCGATAAGGCCACATCCGGCTTCATTCACAAATCTTTTACCTGATCGACATATCTCTGCGACCGACCTAATTTCTGTTTTTTTCATGCCCTTACATGGCCTTTGCAAATGACCTTGTCCCCATGATCTTGGAAAATGACCTCAGCACTATGACCTTTGCAAATTATATTTATCTACGACATTAGCGAAGGACCTTAAGCCCATGAACCCCAAGTGACCTTAATTCAATGACCTCTGCACATGGAAAATTACTTTAATCCCACCTTTCTACCTGATCACTGCTAGAGCTCCTCTAGAGTCTAGACTGAACAACAAATCAGACTTCAGTGATCCATAAAAAAGTCGAAAAGTCAAACAATGACTCGAATCAGTGGACTAAACAGTCAGTTGTTGAGCCAACAAATCAATCAATCATTCAATCAATAAATCAGTTCATCACACTGAATCAGTCAATCACTCAATCACCAGTTAATCGATCAAACAACTCGAACTGAACAATTCAAACTGAAGTTATACTTAATGCCTCAACAGGAAAAACAGATTATGCACACACATCGGTAAATGGAGAGACAATCATTTCACTGTCACAACCCTTGTGCAGAGGCGCTATAACAATTAATTACAAAATGACTACCAGCTGACCCTGGATTTCGATTAATACTTGATGCTTGTGCATTCTAAACCACGAAAATCCTCCAGTTACTTTGACAGTCAAACTGTCGTAAGATTCACATCTTTTCCTTTCAACCTTGATTTCACATAACTGAAAAGATGGAAAAATTAGAAAAAATAGACTATGATGCCGTAAATTTTCATTAATAATATATTTATGACCTAATTCTTATCGCTATTTGTTTTTCCAACACAGAATCTGCTAAATCAAAAACTTATTTCGAAGGAATGAAATGACATTACATAGAGTAAACATTGAGCAGAAACTTGGTCAGAGGTTGTTGACAAACCAATAAATCGATTCATAAACTGACTTATAAATCAATCAATATATTTATCGATAAGTAGATCAGGCACTTCGATTCAAAACAGAATCAATATGTGTGGCACATACTGCAAGTTGCCAGACAATTCTCAGGCTGCCAGAAATATTTGTTCTGGGCATCAACACCAATGCGGACAACCTGACGATTCGTAGTATCGTGAAGTAGTGCTATATAAAATAAAACCACGATTACACAAACTACAGATTACATTTACTAATGCATTAACGTTATTGTGTGTTTCGCTGCATTAATTGTTTAACTAGTCAACGACCAATGTTTTCTTGCCTAAAAGGACAAAGCATTTCGAGTAAGGTCACAGAACCTTTCTCAGTCTGAAAACTATCTAATCTTTTTGGTTAAAACATGCACCCAGGCCTTGCCTGGAGAGAACAGTAACTCCAACTAGCAAAACAACATTCCTCCTGGGAAATATACACCACACCAACTGGTCAAAAAGGAATGAAATAGATGCCGCGATTCATGAAACTCAATTTGTCGAAGGTAGATTAAATCTCTTCAAATTATGCATTAGTTTCCATACTCGACCGACAACAGTCAAAAACAACAGGAAAAATCCACCTCTACTTTCAAAAAAGAAGTGTTACTATTGCAAAAACGCAATCAGAAAAGGACAATGAAGAAGCGAACAGCCAACTGATCCAAAATGGCTGCCATTGTAAAACAAACTGTAACAACATGCAGCTTTAATAGTACAATGAAATATTGCAAAATATCATAAATCAAAGATATGTTATTTGCATATCACTCGTACGTAGTCGATTTATGCTTTGATCCTAAAAGTTTCCTTCAAAATCGTAGATCAAACCACGCTCTTTTCACATGACTTTGACTTTTACTGTCACACACATAAAGGCAGGGACTTAGTCGAATAAGTTGCAACATAAATACCCGGGCGAATTCCTTTTGTAAAGTATATTTCTCAACCGACTCATATATTATGAACTAATCGTTATTCTAAATCTGAAACCGGTTTTCAGAAGACTTCAAACTAGAGTTTCACTTGAATAAGGCAAGATGAAAAGTTTCTCGTTTGAAAACAGCACCTGTGAACTTCAACAGTTTCTTACAACTGATGAAGTAGGTAAAAGTTTGCATTGCATTGTATTGCACACTGTTGTATATGTATTTCTGCAACATAATTCAGAAAAAAATTACTCGCTGGTGAAACTGTTAATGTAAATATGAAATTTCACAAATGTTGAAATGCCATAACTGTCAAGGTTAAACCTGCATAAGACTGAGGTCAAAAAGAGCAAGGGCAGAGAAATGATGACTCACACATTAAGTCTTCCTAAGGTAAAGCCAAAACCTTACTGGTCAAAGGGGAAAAGGCTGAAACATTAGCAAGTATGCTCACTTTAGGTTATAGTTCAAATAACCTGAAAAGCTGAATTAGAAATTAGAAATTGATTTTGTAATTAACAGCAGTGTGTGATGAAACCAGTCAAATCCCAAAAAGTCTCAATATGAAGTTTAGCTGAACAGAAATTGATGAAAGAGCTGGCTCGCATATTCCTGAATTTGAGTTATAAAGTTGTATGCGTATGATGCATTACCCAACATACTTTTCTCAATCCACACAGTACCATGTTACTCGATAAGTCAATAAAACCCAAAAATTAGAAGTCTGAACCCAAATCAACATCAGGTCCCAATGGCAACTGTAAGTTTATATTTCTTCAGCACCCAAAAAGGTAAGTCAGGGGACAGGGCTCACCCACAATCCCCACTGGGGCGCTCTACGATGTTTCCAACAGGCATCGCCTACAGACCGATTCATGGGCCTTTATCACCACACCTCGGCACCACAGCACTAATCATTTTGCACTAAAGTTGTGCTTCACAACACCGTAGGTGCCTTTCACTCACACCAAGGCACCAACTGTTAGCACCAGCGTGCTGCAAATCTGACCTTGTACAGTGTTGCAGTCACTATTTACAAAGAAAAATTTCAAAATTGATGCTCCACAGACAGGCACTGGACTGGCAAAGTCATCAAACGACTTCCGACTTGAACTGTTGCGAATACGTCTTGTAGGCCTGCTGTTCGGACGGCGAGTAGCCGCCTTCCTCCGTCGCTGCGTGAGGAGATGGCGACCCAACATCCTGCTGGTTGTTGCTCTCCGACAGCGAACTCGAGTACTGATCCGTCGAGAATCCGTACACGTACTTGGTCTTCGTCGACGAGTTCAGCAACTTCGTGCTGTTCATAGTCGGGGAAAGTCCTGACGACGGCGGCGGGGAATCGCCCTGGAGTGGCTGGCTGACGGGAGCAAGGTCGTGGCCCGTGCCCTGTTCTTCCATGTAGTGGTGGCCCCCTTGTGCTGGGTTCTGGACAGGGTGGTCGACGTGGTGGCCGCCTGCTAGTGGCATGTTCGTCATCTCCATCGGCAGTTCGCAGTGGAGTGATTCGGGGCGTGGCACCGGCGGAGGCAAGAGCGGCTGGGGTGCTGAGCCTACGCCAAACGGATGCTGAAGATAATGACCGGCTGACATCATCATCCCCGGAAGATGGACTTCGCTGTTGATGCCTGTGAGACAGAAACAAAAACAACATCCATTCTGAGTCTGTCGCTATTGTAGGTCATATTCTCTGTTCAAACGACGCAAATGATTTCATCTCTGTGTTGTCGACTGCTATTTATGCTGGCGACACCTACTGTCAGTTGTTACAACTGGTCAGCTAACGTCTCATTTTCACAGCAGTGGCGAATGCATGTCTATCGCTCTGCAAAGAACCCTTCCAGATATATACCAAAATGGTGCCGGATTATCTTTGGTAACATTACATACATTACAGTACACAGTTACTATTATTATTATCATCATCAAATTTACGCATTTAACAAGTGCCTCTAACTAATGACCAAGCACCAATCGATGGCGCTGAGCAATTGTGAGTGAAGGACTTGCTCAAGGTCCCTACACAGTAACCGTCACAAGGAAGGCTCGAACCCAGTGTTCTAACCATTCGGCCACCGTGTCCCGTAGGCCTATACTAATTATATTACAAAAGAGATTCAATTCTCAGGATGCAAATTCAAAGCTCAGGAAGAACCCCAAAAGGAGTATTGGGGAGCAACCCAAAGACCAGCTAACGTAAGTTTTTCCATATGCAAACACCTCACCCACTCAAATACTAAATCAAAGTTCAAAGAAAGGAGAAAATTCATTTCTGTTAAGACTCGTCTTAAGACAAATCAAAACCATTGTACGTTGACATCTGTATTCGCATCCACACACGTGTCAATCTCCGAGGCGCCAGCGAAATTTTGCCAGGACAAAAACCGACGAAGCCTCGTTAAAAACAAAACCCAGGTTAGAAAGCCTCTTCAAGAGCTTGTGTTGCATTAACCGGAGTAACCCCTTGGAAAGAAGAAGAAAAACGGGAACGACAACAACATTAAATCAGAGCAGGAAAACTTATGAAAAACACGCATGCAGGGGTGAGCCTTTTCGTTGAGGCAAGGTTTCGCACAAGGCGAAAAAGTGCCTGCTTTTCACGCAAGGACATTTATGTCCTGAACTGCTATTCTGTGAAAACCGTACTTGCGTGCTTATTTACCTCCACATAGCATTGGCATTTTGTGTGAAATTTTAGGGCCCTATATGACATCACTGAAGACTAGCTATCGCCTATTTCTAATAACTATCCTTAATTTGGGAAATCCTCAGGGATCATGCAAACCTTGGGTTAAAAAAGCAAAAAAATAATTAGGCCTATGATAAATTGATGTAGGCTTATAC
Source organism: Allolobophora icterica (assembly GCA_963556255.1). NCBI lineage: Eukaryota > Metazoa > Annelida > Clitellata > Crassiclitellata > Lumbricidae > Allolobophora > Allolobophora icterica. The sequence goes on along the minus strand of OY744606.1, from coordinate 484,292 downwards.
AGGTACTTCAATGATGCAGGCACTTCAATTTCACTTCCGTTTAGCTATTGGTCCCTCGGACCCGCTCCGCAGTCAGGCAACGCCGAGCCTTCTCGGTTGTTGGCCCGTCTACCTGGAATGGTCTTCCGATATCCTTACGCTGCTTCCCCCGGAATAATTCACCTATTTTCTTACGACAACTCAAGACCTATCTGTTTAGCCGTGGCTGGGCTGGGAGCGCCTCTGAGTAGGTCTCTTGAAGAAGCGCTATATAAATTTCCAGAATGAATGAATGAGTATATCCCGATTTACTCATTCATTGCATATTAGGGTGTGTCAATTTAAGGGGTTAAATGATGTTTTCTCGACCTTCACAAACGACTAGTAATTTTTTTGTGCAGTTTTGTATGCTGAATCCAAATCTAGCTTCAGAAACAGTTTATAAGGAGCCCTAGCTACTTCAATTTACAGTTTAAATTAGCTATTATTACATACTATTGATTTGAACGTAAAATAGAACTTTAAAAAATCTGTAGCCACACAGTGTCATAGCAAAAGTCATTTGTGATGTCAAATTACTGGAATTGTACAAAATCAACCAAAAACATCATGTCCTGCTTGCTTCTGTTTCGGCCCATGAGCTCTCGGCTGACCAGTTGACCTTTGATGCAGTGGTGCTTCCTCTCATGACTGTACATGAGCAGCAACCTCAGTACTCATTTTCACGCACCTTTCCACAGACTGGGTGTGTGATGGCCAGTCGGGAACCACCATTGGGTTCCAACAAAAGCCTTGATCTCTGCCTTTGGTAGGGAGCAGGTAGAAGGGGGCTCAGAGACTCCAGAGCTCCAGTCAATCAGTTGCCAGAGTGTAGTCGCCTCAGGATTGATGGATGGTGTTTTCCTTGATCTCACCCTGCTGTCTCCAAGCTGTGTCATCTCACCTCGTTCACCTCTGACCTTCAGTATCTTCTCCGCTGCATCCCTTCTCTCCTGTAACCTCGCTGCACGACATTGCTTGCAGCACAGACTCGCTAAAACCATACTAAGCAGATCTCTTCACTGTAGGCAAAACAATCGTCTTCACCTCTTCATTCTGTTCTTTGAGCACTTGTAGCTGGTAAAGGAGATGCCTGTGTCCAGTGTCCTTGTGTCCAGTTGCTATTTATCTTTATATTGAACCAGTTCACAATATGCACCCCAACACAGAACTCTACACTCATCCTCAAATTATCCAGGTTCTTTCCTTTTAGATTATGCTTTGAGATCCAAATTCTTATGAACCTCAAAGCTGTTGTGAGCCATCTGCTGTGGGACACATGTGCAGGTCCTATCTCCAACAGAGCCAGATCCTTTGGCAAAACTCCTGTCCTAATTACAGTGCCAATCCTGTAGCCATAGCTTTGATCTGTGCTTAAGTCTTTCATCACTTCGTTGCTGAGCTGAGGGAGAGACTTTTGCAAAATCAGGATTGGTGTCTAGCTCAGTCACAGAATCCAACATTTTTCCTAAGGGACCTGACCACTTGTTGTTGCTTAGTGTTTTGCAATCTAAAGCAGTCACTAGGTGCTTCAGTGGCAGTTCTCCTGTGTGCAGATCACAAACAATCCACACGAGCTTCCTTTGCAGCATCCCCTCGACATATTGCATTACTGGTCCCTCCCAACCAGTGTTTACATTACAGGAATCACTTTCAATAGCTTGAAACCTGGAAATATTTTGCTATTTTCTTCTGCTTTCAACATGACCCTGGTTTCATCACGACGCCCATCAAAGAAAATACAACTGATGCCATTCTGCTGAAGTTCGTTTCAAACTATATGCATCGAGTTTCTTCATGACTCTCTCCTGAACTCTCCTCCTATTGTTGTGATCAATAATTAAAGTAGTGTCGAACTGAGTAACGAGCCCTACTCCAGGTAGCAGTAGCAATCTCCGCTGTCTCCCTCAGCCCAGTGTGGTGTCTTGGACTGGTCAGGGCTATGTTGGTTATGTCCGCAGTATTGTATAGCCCTCTTCGTAGTTTTCACAGAATCAGCAGAAGACTCACCTTCAGGAGGTAAGCAGTTTTTGTCTTTATCACTACAATAGTCATTCACTGATTCTTCCATGATATCCTCGTACTCTTCAAACTCTGTGTGCTCCAAACATAGATCTCTCTGTCATCTCTTCCTATTCTGTGGTTCGTTTTTAACTCTTCGTTCTCCATTTTTTTCTCATTATCCTTCCTTTTTGCCTGCCTTTCCTTCTGTGACACTTGTCTTCTAGTCTCGTGGAGGTCAACTGGTCCTATCTGCTATCTGATGAGGGGCAATGAATACACATATTATGCTAAAAAGTGGTTACATTATAACATACGTTAATATAATTATGTTGCACACAGTGTAAGATAAATTGATTATTCAGGAGTAAATGACATTAATATAGTATATACAATATTATACAATACATTACACAATGTCTAACACACAACAAACTTATCAGAGCATTTTTTAATATTTCAGCAAGCCCCATATGAAAGCAGTTTATTTACGTATTTTCTACGATAAATTCGACGGTAAATTGAAGTAGCTAAATCCAATTTAAAACAAATTTTATGCCCATATGTTGATTTTTCACATGAAACTGCACAATTTTATCCCTAGTGCCTTTTTAAATATTGACCTTTCAAAAATTGACACACCCTATTGCATATAACTAAATTTAATATCATGATTTTTTATTATCTAGACTATAATATAGGAAAATGATCATATTTTCTCATATCTAACAACATCAAATCTAACCAAATCTTATTTATTAAATGAGGAGCCAGTCAAACTGAAACTAAACTTAATTATTAAATGTGGAGCCAGTCAAACCGAACTAAACTTGTTTATTACATGAGAAGCCAGTCACAAGAAAACTCAGAAAGTCTCCACAATTATGAAGAACTTAATTTTCATAACCAACTTTCAAGGATAAATTCGACAAACGATGGCTTCACGAAGCAACATTACCTCCCAGCAGCATTTCCTGAAGCAGGTTATCGACCTTGACGACCCCGTAGGCCTTCGCCAGATGGATCTGCTCCACGAGCTGTAGAGTTATGCTCTGAAGGTTCGGCAGGATGAGCAAGATCTCGCCAAAGCGCCCTCTCGTATCGTACTGTCGATCGCTGATGTAGTCCTCGAGGTTGACCTGCACCTGGAATCGGATGGCTTTGATTTTGCCAGGGTCACTGACACCCCTCGCGTCTGCAAAGAAAAGCAAGAGCGATCTGACAAAACGTCAACGAAATGTTAGGACTGATTGGAAAACTTACAAGATAAGACTCGACTGATGAGATATCTACTGACAAGATATCTATTGATATGATATCTATTGATATGATATCTATTGATATGATATCTATTGATAAGGCATGTAGGCCTATGTATCAAGACAATTCTTTTAGCACCTAAGTACCTCACAATAGACTGAAAGATAAAAGTGATGCCTACTGATAGCGTAAGATTGAGTTTACGTTAAGGAATGCAGAAAGATTGCTTTTACTCAAGGTTAGACCGATAACTTTTTTTAAATTTGAATAACTTGAAACTTAAACTAGTAGTCTTCAGACTGAATCGGATCGAATGAAGGGAAGTTCTGTCTCTCTGCCTCTGTCTCTGTCTGTCGACCGACTTAAAGACAACCTCTTCTAAGTGCTTGTCCGCCACATGCGCGCTCTCTCTCTCGCGTCTGTCTGTCTGTCTGTCTGTCTGTCTGTCTGTCTGTCTGTCTGTCTCTCTCTCTCTCTCTCTCTCTCTCTCACACACACACACACACACACCTTGGTTTGTTGCACCATCAGTTGATGCCTTGTGCATTAGACACTGGCGCCATAAATGTCAGTGATTAAGACTTTTTATGGGAGAGTCATTGACCACAATGATCGGAGCGAGAGAAGGAACCATTGTTGATGATTGTTTACCTGGATCGAAGAAGACGATTGTCTTTAGACAGGCCAACTCTGTGTCATCGATTTGGACTTCCCGAAGTCGCTCGACGACTTCGTCCAGAATTCGACTTGCAATTCGACTCATCTCTGGCTCCTGAGACAGTCGAGGTACAATGCAGTCATTAGCGAGCAGCAGAATGTCCTTATATGGCATCGATCGCCTTGCAAGACTGAGCAACAAATGCTCGCCAGCGTGAGCTCGCAGTAACGACACCTGTGGTTGAGAATTAGAAACAAAATATGATGCAGTTCAAGGCCACAGAATACTTGAAACACATATAGACACAATCACACAGACGTGTTATGGACCCTTCTCACCCAATACACTCGGTATACACAACACTTATCACCCAATACACTCAATAGGTTTAAACCCTAATCATCCACTGCACTAGACAGATATACACCCTTATCACTGAATACACTCAATAGATATACACCCTTATCACTGAATATACTCAATAGATATGCACCCTTATCACTGAATACACTCAACAGATATAAACCCTTATCACCAAATACACCCAATAGATATAAACCCTTATCACCAAATACACTCAGTAGATATACACCCTTATCACTGAATACACTCCTTATCACTGAATACACTCAATAGATACACATCCTTATCACTCAATAAACAACAGAAATATTTCCTAATCAAAACTGCCAATTGATGTAAACAATTATCAGAACACTCAACAGAAGTGAAAACCTTTATCAAACACCCAGCAAACATACGCCTTTGTTAAAGCAAAACACCACAAGCAATATACACCCTTATTAAAATAGCCAGAATATGTATTATCAACACACGTGGTCGATAATAGGCTTTTATTATATTAAAACCAACAGATACATAGCTTTATTAAAAACACTTAACAGATGGACACGTTGAATAAATGAAAAACCTAACACACTCTTATCAAAACACCCACCAAATATATGCTTTTATTAAATCAAAACACCCAAGAGATACACTTTCTCAAAACAACCAATTAATCAAAACACCCACCAAATATATGCGTTAATAAAATCAAAACACCCAAGAGATACACACCCTTATCACAGGGGCCAATCAGACACAGGTCCTGGATAAGACTCCCACTATAGATACACCCATTGTCATTACACCCTCCGGCTCCGTTAAATAAACCAAAACAGCGGATTATACACCCTTCTCAAAACACCCGCTTGACTTTGAGGAAAATAGCAACAAAACACATCCAAAAGTTGAAACACCCCAAACAGCGACACCTAGCGTCTTCAGCGACGAACAGATCAACACACACCTTTCCCACTCTGTGACATCATTTTTTTCTAGTTTTCCCTTTGATCTCTTCCGCTTCTTTAGTCCCCCTCTGTTTCCTTGTAACCCGCATCCCTTTCTCCCTAATCCTAACCAGCCCCGACCCTCTTCTAGCCCAACGGCCTACTTCTGTGGTCGCAAGTCGCAGAAAAATTTCCAACTCCAGCCCCTTCGTCAATCTCAAGGCCTCCACGATTAACTCAATAAACGAAAGACAGAAAGACAGGCAGACGGACGGACTGACAGACGAACTGACAGACGCAAAGAAACAGAATGAGACATGGATAAAGAGAGTCAGGCACAGACAGATATAGGCAAATACTGAACGAAACAGAGAGAAAGAAATGCAAGAGAGAGAGAGAGAGAGAGAGAGAGAGAGAGAGAGAGAGAGAGAGAGAGAGAGAGAGAGAGAGAGAGAGAGAGAGAGAGAGAGAGCGAGAGAGAGAGAGCCTTTGATGCTATAATTCATCTCTGCATCTCTGCTCTTCACTTGTGATTAGCCTTTCAGTTCACCCTATTCAAACGCCCTTCCCCCAATGTCACCCCTCCCGAAAACCCTCCCGGCTACCTGTCTGCTGTCAACATCTCCCATCGCCCTATAAACAATACCTTTCAAGAATAAGTCTCCTTAATTCCCACTTCATCATTCCACTACCGACCCGACCTAATACTACTGCTGCTGCTGCTGCTGCTGCGGAGGAGGAGGAGGAGGAGGAGGAGGAAGAGGAGGAGAATGATACTTGAGTAACTTATTTTATATATAAAACTCCCAATAACCTAGCTGCAAGAAATACAACAATATACAACAATTAAATACAATACAATAGACCGCTTAATACAATGCAAATGTACAACACCAGAAAATTATACAATCTGAACAATACAGTCAAAATACTATGTCATACAGTAAACAATGTAGAACAGTACAATGCAACTCCTTTGCATATTGTCCTACAATAAAGTGAAATACAATACAGTACAATTATATTGCATATTGTATTGGATTACAATACAATGCATACTCTGTAACAAAACAGTGAAATAACAATGGTGAGAAAAAGTGTAAACATAACTAATACAATAGGCAGCAGAATGCTTTCGGTGCCAACCTGGTCGTCTAAAGGCAGTTCGCAGAAGCTGGGAATATATTTCGCCCACTCGACGAGAATCAAGAGTTGCTGATGAATCGATTCGCAAATGTCTGTGATTCCGGCGACTTTCTTTTGTAGAATGTCTGTGTTGCTCAGCGGAGTCGAGATCTAGGGTGCAACGAACGATATAAAGGCGTTGTACACATATGTGCAACAGAATAAAGACATTGTACACATGTGTGCAACAAAATAAATGCGTTGTACACACGTGCAACAAAATAAAGATATTGTACACATGTGTACAACAAAATAAATGCAGTGTACACATGTGTTCAACAAAATAAAGGCGTTGTACACAAGCGTGCAATATGATCCAACATTGCCGTTATTACTGTCATCGTAATCTTTAAAGATTTTTGAAAAAACCAGAATATCTTAATTCTGAGACATCAAAGCCAAAATACTACCTTGGGTATCAGGTAATCTTGTTGCTACAGTATACCAATACAAAAATAACTAGGACACCCTTCTTCTGCAGCTGTATTTTTGGAATATCAATATCATTGGCTTCCTGTTCCATCTCAGGGGAAGAGGCTCGAACCCGTACTGTCGGAGCTACAAGGCGAGCGCTGTGACGAATCGGCTACCGTGTGGCACCACGCTCTGACCAATCGGCTACCGTGTAGCACCATGCTCTAACCAATCGGCTACCGTGTGGCACCGCGTTCTAACGAATCGGCTACCGTGTGGCATACGTACCTGTCTTGATAAAAGTTCTGCGCTGTGTAGCGATGCAACACAGAGACCGTTGTTCTGACCGAGGTCATCGTAAGATGTTCGTCGGACACTTATGCGATCACGTTCGTTCTGTACAGCTACAACATCAATATATATACGACACACACATCAGCCTCACAACTTCGTTACAATCGAAGCCACAGTCAATATATGTATATATATATATATATATATATATATATATATATATATATACACACAATATACAATACAACTGTTGATGTTGATCATGTCATCCTTACTAAGTTCAGAAGTGCACATTGAAGCCGTGCAACCATTAAGAGCCATAGGTAGACTGGAAGAGAAAAGGTCAGTTTTCAGTTAAGAGTGAAAGACGGTCTGACCGTCTCTGTAGCAGAGTTGAGAACATGAGGTACATATGTGTGTATATGTATGTATGTATGTATGTATGTATGTATGTATGTATGTATGTATGTATGTATGTATGTATGTATGTATGTGTATATATGTATATATATATATATATATATAAATCTTAGTCAACTAACGTAAACTATGGTGAGAAATAAAAAGGAGTATATAGGCCGTTCCTGACACAGTGATTTTTTGACACAGTGTGCTGTTGACATTGTCGAGTGTGCAGTTGACTTGTCTGGAATGTGCAGTAGGCCTATGTAGCATGAATTTCTGAGACATTAACACAAGTCAACTACACACGACTTCATTCTAATACCTAAAATTTTACTCATCAGTTTAAGAACAGTTTGAGGAAGAGTGTGCAGTTCACATTTCTGAGTGGGAGCACAGGGAGTAAGTATACGGTAAGATGGATTTAGTTACTAAAACGTGCATGTAATAAAAATTTAGTCAGTCCTTAGGATTATATTCCGAGCGTAAGGGGTCACACTTAAGTTAGAGACTACTACTACTGCTACTGCTACTGCTGCTACTATGATTATTATTACTATCACTGTTTGATGATGACAATGAAGATAATGATGATGATGAAAACGATGATGATGCTGGTAGTCGTAATAACCCGTCTGGAACGTGCGCTGACCTTCCTTTCTCATTCCGACCCGGAAGCACTTCCTCAGTCGACAGTATCTGCACTGGTTCCGTTTGTCCTTGTCGACAACGCAGCTGCGGTTGAAACGACACGTGTAGACGTGGTTCTTACGAACGCTCCTTCGAAAGAACCCTTTGCATCCGTCGCATGACGCTGCGCCGTAGTGCTTCCCAGTGGCACGGTCGGAGCAGATGGCACAGAAGGGGTTGAGGGCTGAAGGACTCTCCCCTGCCAACGGTGGACTCATCAGACCCATCGCCGATGGGTCCTCTGATGAAGGACCGAGGTTCTGCATTGTGGCCGCGAAACTCATGTCACTCATCTCTGCAGCAGAAGAACAATGTCACGTTATACTTAAGATTGTGTCCGTAACCAATTCATAATTCACAGCCATATATTTAAAAGGATAGGTCTTGATTTGAATGCTTCCTTGCCCCCAGATGTCGCCAACTTCACTGTTACACCAGATATCAAATATTTTACTTTTCACAGGCAAGTTTTTTCTCTGCAGACTATCAGTCGTCGACTTTTCTTCATAAATCTAAACCACTGCAATGCATTTGCTATTTAAGCAAGACATCATACCTTCCTGTTCGCCAGAGGGCCGCGCTTCAAATAGTCACACGACGTTAAATAAGGACTGGAAAGTCCTGTGTTTTATAAGGTCCTTGGTTGAGGACCTGTTTATCCGAAAACGGAAAGATGATCAAAGATCGAGTATTATTGGGAAGATGGGATAAACAGTTGGCGAAAAAGGAAGCTGGTCCTAGAGTGGAATTCATAAGTCAGCGAGGTAGCTGAGTGTTAGACCGTGAAGCGCCATAATAATAGTAATAATAATCAAAGTAATAATAGTAGTAGTAGTAGTAGTAGTAGTAGTAGTAGTAGTAGTAGTAGTAGTAGTAGTAGTAGTAGTAGTAGTAATAATAATAATAATAATAATAATAATAATAATAATAATAATAATAATAACAATAACAATAATAATAATAATAGTAATAATAATAATAGGGACATAATAATACGCTTTATATAGCGCCGTAACACAGCCGAGGTCGAGGAAAATGGCGCTGTACACGAGTTATAAGTATACAAACCGCAGCTTCATCGCAAGATCTCTGCATAAGAATTGAGGTCATCAAGAAACGCGTAATCGTAATAGTAATTGCGAGTTTATGTAGTGCCACTTCAAGAGAAAATCATCGGAGGCGCTCAGGTGTGTGTGTGGGGGGGGGGGGTGCGAAAAGGAACTGGATATTTATTATGCGCCATTCTAGCTGAAGGAAGTTGTTAAGGTGTTGCCAATTAAAGCAAAGACGATCTTTGCGACAAGAGAAGCTAATTACAGAACAATGAGAATAATTAACCAACTCCAAGCCACGCGTCAGCGATGGTATACGCTGTTCAGTCAGGTCGTTGGTTCATTAAATGACTGATTGATTGATTGATTGATTGACTGATTGATTGACTGATTGATTGATTGATTGATTGATTGATTGTCTCAATGATTGTCTGGGTGGACTGGTGGATGGATAGATGAAAGGATGGAGAGGGATGATGATGGATGTAAGGATGAATGGATGGATGGATGGATGGATGGATGGATGGATGGATGGATGGATGGATGGATGGATGGATGGATGGATGGATGGAGCAATGGAGAGACGAAGGAATCGATTGATGGAATGGATCGACTGATCGATTGACCGATCAATAAATAAGATCAATGGTGGAGCACAACATTAACTCCATCAAAGAAATCTCCATCGATCCTCTGTTAACAGTTACTGTTAACTCAGAAATTCATGTAGCGCCTCAAGCCGACTGCTAACTCACGTGCTATATAAATCGTCGTACTTAAAAAAATCCAGTTATCTGTGCAATAAATATACTCTGCTCACAGACGAACGTCCCGCACACATACAGCAGAGACATTATAAACATATAAAGGCGGGCAAAAGGCAGGACATATCGTTACAGTATATATATATATAAATATATATTTATATATTATATATATAATATGTTATATATATATATATTGTTAGCAGTATATAATAAAATTGATTGGGTAATAGTGTGAAAATTGTCCTGTGTCCGTGGCCAATTCTGATTGGCTGCTGAAGCCGGTGGATTCATTGAGTGGGTGAACAAGTAAGTAAAACATACGAACGATTTTCAGCCGACGATTCGAAAGAGAGTAACCGAACGAGTAACGAGTAGTTCCCAATATATGTTCGTCGCATTCAGTCCATTCGCTTCAACCACGGTAACTTGACGGTAACTTCTTAACATGGCGGTTAATAAGTGTGCCCCACACTCCCCTGTTCGCGATAAGTATTTTGACCCTCTGTCCCCAATTGGGTTATCTGACCTGAATGAGTACTCTACGCGCCATAATTATTTAGTCCCCAACCATGCAGTATGTTGTTCCCCGATGAGTACCCTTCCCCAAAGAATACTTTGTCCCAATGCATGAATGTTCTGTTCTCAACAAGTACCCTGTCCCCCAATAAATACTTTATCTCAAAAGAACGCTGTCCCCAGCCACTTCTCTGCCTCCAAAAGGAATACTCTGCCAATATAAGCTGACCTATGGCACAGAATTTGACCTTAGGCTGGGGTCACCCATCGACCTCTATATACCCTATAATATAGGAGTTGATGGATAACCAAACACTCTGCATGGGTCACATGAGAATATCAGCAGATGCCATTCCAACCCAACAGTCAGTTGACTCTAAGTCACTTCGGAAACTCAGTCCTCTCCTTTCTGCTGCTCTCCGTTTTAACTGCTTAATAGCCGTCTGTGCAAACAATACAGCCAACAGTATATCTTACGTAAACAATACATGACACCATGCTGTCTAATTACTGTTTAAATAGTACCTCCTAGTATCTTTCTACTGTCTTGTTCTGGTGTTGACTGTTGTCAAAGTGCCTATCCTGTTAGTATTCTCTTATTATCTTGTTACTGTCCTGATATTGTCCTGGTAATAGCTTGCTATTGTCCTGGTACTGTCCTGGTAATAGCCTGCTATTGTCCTGTTATTGTCCTGGTAATAGCTTGCTATTATCCGGGTAATGCCGAGCAATTCTTTCACTCACAGTTGCTCAGCGCCATCGATGAGAACTTTTGTCGTATGGTCGTGTGTGTACTTTTGAACTTTGAAAGTAGGGCAATGTCAAATACAGCGTAATATTGTATATCATAATCGTAAACTCCAAATTTCTAAACTGTTCTCTAAAGTTAAGCGCAAAGCACCGGCTTATTCAGTCATCCTTATCCACCATAGGCTGCCTCTCTTTCTTAATGAACTGAACTGGATGTTGACCTGATTAAGGTTTTTGAGTGGCATCGGTTGATGCATTAGACACCGGCGCAATAGAAGTTGCCAATTACAATTACAGCGAACAGGTCGTGAATTACAAGCTGCTTCAGGATTCGGTGGGACTCGCAGAGTGATTGCGCCACTGGGAATTAACAGTTCTACCAGAAGTTAGCACATCTGGTACACATCAGCCCTCTGGCCAATCCTCAACCATGGCTGTAAACTAAAAAGCCAGAGATATAATATTTGTCAGGCGAACAGTAAAGGCATATTGAATCCACTCTTTCGCAGCACACCCCACCCTTTACTAACACCGGCATCTATAAAAACTTTAGCGAGACCCCCCCCCTCCCACCGGAGTTCATTTTTAACGATTCTGCAAGTACCTTGAAGCAGACAATCCGAATGCATATCCATCAAGTCTTGAAACTCTGGAATCTTCATTTCCAGAATTCTTCAAAGCTCTTTCTCCACGCTGTGTAGTTTACCCTTTTCGACTTCGACGTTCCGGTTCGATCAGACCAAACCGCATCGGGTCAGCGCATCAACTGTTCGACGGAAAAATCTCGTCCAACTGACTGAATTTCTTCACTCACTGAGTACTTGCTCAACTTGGTCTGTTTTTCAAGCAGTTCCTAAAAAGCCCAGAGTACCGCCGGCCGTCCAGCCCCAGCCAATGGCATTCCGCCGTACGGATGCACTCAACACCAGCGCCGAGTAGAAGCTTCTGTATTTGGCTAAGCCAAGCTCACTGCATCGTCTAAACTACGCGTATACGTTTATATATATATATATGTGTGTGTGTGTTATTATGTTTGTTCTGACTATAAGTGGTATCTGTTGTCAACCCGTCGCCTGAATTTAGCCTTCAGGCAGCTACTAATTTAGCTGAAGACCCTGGCGATGTCGTAGTTCTGTCTCTGGCCCCCACGCGGCAGCACATCACAGAAGCCATGATAAATAACGCTGGCAGATAAAGCTCCTCTTCAACGATCAATTATCTATGTTTCAAGACTACCTGCCAAGAGTCAGAACTGTTTCGTTACCGTTTTCGACTGCGGACGAAATCTCAAGTCTCGGCCATTAATCTACTCGTTTGAGGAGTTTCAACGTGAACGATAATTTATGCCGACGAAAATAAATCATGTCATTCATCTCGATCGTTAATGGCCTGAACCCAAACGTAGCGATAGTGTGTTTTTTAAACTCAAGTTTGGGCACGTCCCAAGTGGCTTTCGCGCAGACGTTCACTGAAGAACAAGAAGTTCTACTCAGGTGTTGGTGAACAGCGGTTTATTGTCGGTTCTTCTGACACCGCTGTATGTCAGGTGGTGGGACCGAGTCGATACAGTTACACCGGGTCTCTGAACAGATGGTCGATGATTTACTTACTGCCTTACTTTCATTCATTCAGAATATTGAACTAGAATAGACGGGAGTCGAGGTACCGGCGTGTGAACACGATAAACGCACTTCACTCCAACGTACCTCATTCAGAGGACTTCTATAGCGCCCCTCCAGGATACCTACTCAGAGGCGCTCCCAGCCCAGCTCGGGCGATACAGAACGGTTATCAGATGCTTGCAAAAGACACGCAGATTATCTAGTTAAAAGAATACGCAGATCTATCTGAAGTATTAGGTTATTGCACGTGATCGGCCCAACGACTGAAAGGGCACCACGTTGCGTATTTGAAGTTAATACAATACAACTATTTAATACAATACAATTGCATTTCATCCTGCCCTATTTCCAAAGTTCAGAAGTACACAGAAGACGAACATACGATAGAACATCTATGGCGCTGAGCAACTGTGAGTGAATGACTTGCTCAAGACCCAAGTTGCGCAGTAACCGCCGGAGTTGAGACTAGAAACGCGTAGGCTACTCGTACCCGCTCTAACCATTCAGCGTCCCTACCCCAGCGCTTAAAGTTCACCTTATGACAAAACAAGAAACTCGTAAAATATTTAACAAAAACATAACTGCTCTTGCGGACTTTCTTTGATCTAGCGTCGGACAATTCGCTGATCATCGTCAAACAGCTTTTGAATGGCGCAGAGAAATTTCGGGAGATCTGTATTTAGTTTTAGAAATTAATCCAGCGAGCAAAAGATACAAAAAAGACAAACAACTACAGAACAGCCGTAGACCAAAAAGAAAACGTTTTCGTCGATATACTGTTGTTCCCATAACATCTCTGAGTTGTCTTTCCTTATCTCTGTTTCGTAAGCGCTTGAAAACCAATTAGTTCGATCCTCTTTTGAAGAGGCGCTATATAAATTTATGATTACAATTACAGTTCAGTATAACTGGTTAAAATGCCGGGCGCAGTCGAACCCCGAACACGCCAGTGATCGAAAGTAATTTAAATAGACGGCCATGGTCATATAGTTCGTCATGGCACCAAGTGGCACAAAAAGTGCCTGTCGGCGGCACGTGCCAGTGATCTGCGCGCGATGCCAGAGTGCCTCAGCACACAGTCAATAATAACGCCGCAATCCGTTCGTACAGCTGATGACCACAGCGGAGTTTCTCAGCCGTTGCTGTCTCAGACTCTCCTTCTCTGTCTGTCTATCTATGTCTCACCCTCTTTCCGTGTCTGTCTGTCTGTCTGTCTGTCTGTCTGTCTGTCTGTCTGTCTGTCTGTCTGTCTGTCTGTCTGTCTGTCTGTCTGTCTGTCTGTCTGTCTGTCTGTCTGTCTGTCTGTCTGTCTGTCTGTCTGTCTGTCCCACAACTGAGCCGTGTTTGTAAGAGGGAAAAACCATTCACAAACCGTTGATCCGTATACGTAGTACAGAGGGGCCTACGTATATCCTACGACCATTCATTTATTCATCCATCCATCCATTTATTCATCCATCCATCCATCCATCTATTCACCCATCCATCCATCTATTCATCCATCCATCCATTTATTCATCCATCCATTATGCAAATCGTTTCTCCTTCCAGGAAACCACCCACCCACCAATTAATACACCCATCGATCTGCATATTTATCTACACACACGAGTGGCGCTATATAAATTTGCAATTACGATTACGTCTGTCCGTCCGTCCCATCGATCCATCCGTCAATTCCATCGATCCAATCATCCCTCCATCAATCCGTGATGCATGGATACATCCATATCCATCCACCTAATGCATACAGTCACCCTACCGTTCCATCCACTCATCCATCCATCCATCCATCCAAACAGACGGACATCTCCATTCATACACATTCATACATACATACATACATACATACATACATACATACATGCATACACACTCATACACACGCACATACACATATACATACATACATGTACACGCTTGTACAATATATACATACAATGTGTTCCTCATTCAGGTCAAGTTCCTCGTAAACAGTATTTTAGTTGTCGGAGGGAGGTTTAGGGGTTCAACCCCCTAGCTCTTCTTCTACCCCTCCGCTAAGTAACCGAAAGGTTGTTGGGGTCAGGAAACTAAAATAACTCATGACTCGTACGTTGTTTCTTGTGCAACATATTAACAACGTTAGATTTTGACCTGCGTTCTTGTACTTTGGTAATCGGTAAAAATGTCGACCTGCCCCAACTAAATAACTAGCACACGGCTCGTACTGTTGTCCAGTACACTTAAAGCACCACGTTAGATCTCTATTAGAACCATTGGAGTATGTGTGTCCTATTTTGTACACACTAAAGGCAATAGATGGCGCAGGGGTTAGAAGTGAACTCTCTGAAGAGTACACATAATATGAACATCACTTCCGATGTTTCGGCTTTGGTGTTACAGTGTTATGAGACGTCACTGTGGCCTTTCTTAAACGGTTCACACGATAATATAATCGAAATTCGACAGAATATTATTCAAGCGCTAAGTAAATGTAAAGATTAGATACGAGTGTGAAAGAGTCATAATCGTAATCTCGAAATTTCTTAGCAGGGCACCAGCTTATTCGCCGAGGGCTAGACCAAAAGGAGACCAGCATTCTCTCAATTCACCCACATCTATAGGATTAGTACTAAATAGGCCTATGTTCCAAGGTGATGGAGGCGCGCAATTTGAGGGGCAACTGTCCCAGGGCGCTGAAGACCCAAAATCGCCACCGAGTTGCGAAAAATAAATATATCAATAACTACTGAATGGCAACGCAGCTTTCAATATGAACCAACGCAATCAGTTAATTCATACTTATTAATATGTTCTGAGTTTTATATATATAAACACATTTTATAGGGATATATATTTATATATATATTATATATGCATTTTATTTACATATATACATTATATATATAATGTATATATGTAAATAAAATGCATATATAATATATATATATATAAAAATATATATCCATATAAAATGTTTATATATATACACTGTGAACGGAAAAAAACCAGACCTCTCTTATTACTGCGATACTTTTTGTAATAATTTGCATATTTTAATAAAACGTGGTGAAACTTCAGTTTAAAGGATATGAATCATATAACTATTATTTTTTTAGTTATACTGTGTGTTCAAAATGTCCTCCGTTGGCCTCAACACACGCACAAAGACGCGCTCGCCACTGACTAATTGCTGAATCGTTTACAACTTGATCAAATTCATCCCATGCCTGAATTATACGTTCACGCAATTCTCCGACATCGCGCACTTTTGTCTTGTAAACTTTTTCTAGCATCACACCCCAGATTTTGTATGAACTGAAGAAAAACATCCCTGCGAGGCGATTGCTACGCACACGGTCGACATTCAGCAAGACAGTAATGGTTTCAGTCGGTGTGTCGGCGCTTGGCAGAACAGCGTTACACTGGAACCTGGGGTTAAAATTAATGGTGCATACACCGTGATGTTTTGTTGCTGCAGAAATTGCTACCAGATATCTGAGAGTTGTCCGAATATTATACGTTTCAACAGGATGGTGCTCCGGCACACCGAGCTCGCGATACTGTTGAACTTCTTACAAACGAAACTCCAGATTTCATACCCCCTACACTTTAGCCTCAAAATAGCCCGAACTTTAATCCCGTGGACTACAAAATGTGGGGTGTGATGCTAGAAAAAGTTTACAAGACAGAGGTGCGCGATGTCGGAGAATTGCGTGAACGTATAACTCAGGCATGGGATGAATTTGATCAAGCTGTAATCGATTCAGCAATTAGTCAGTGGCGAGCGCGTCTTTGTGCGTGTGTTGAGGCCAAAGGAGGACATTTTGAACACACATTATAACTAAAAAATAATAGTAATATGATTCATATCCTTTAAACTGAAGTTCCACCACGTTTTATTAAAATATGCAAATTATTACAAGAATTATCGTAGTAATAAGAGAGGTCTGGTTTTTTTCCGTTCACAGTGTATATATATATATACATATATATATATATATATATATATATATATATATATATATATATATAAACAGATTTTGCTAAAACAGTAGAATTGCAATCGACCACAGTTCATATGTTGCCTTTACAAGAATTTGTTCACAGCCGTATTATAGCAGCATATAAGGCAGATGGTCTTTCCAGACCTGGTGAGGATGCGACCAGCAGATGCTGGAAAATGGAAACTACTTCTAAAAACCGCTTTGTTGTACCACGTGGTCGAAAAAAAGCTGCACCTTTGCAGAAATGAACTCTCAGTTTTAACTCTTACGACTGCAGACATTTATAATAATATAACACAATACAACTGTATTCGATATTGTCCTCCTCCTTCCAAAGCTCAGAAGAGCACACGACCATACGACAGTGCATCGATGGCGCTGAGCAACAGACTGTGAGTGAAGGACTTGCTCAAAGACCCTACACAGTAATCGACTCCTCAGTCGGGGCTGGAATCCGTACTCTTCGGGTAACAAGCCCCAATTCTTTATAACCAATCGGCTACCGTGTCCAAACGCTGTCTGGCGCTAGATAAATGATTCCAGAGAGATTGTCCACAGTGTCTGCTCTGCATCGACGAAGGCGCAGCAGGGTTTTGAGAATGGGAAGAGAACCGACGGCCGGATCCAGAAAGGAGGGGGGCAAGAAATGGGGAAAATTCTGAGGGTTTTTCTGGGTTTCACCTATAAATGAATACACTCACAATACATTGACCATACACTGCTGGTGGGAAGATCCGGCCGCGAAGGAGACGACTGGCCAACAAGGCCGAGAAAAGTGAAGTCGCTAACATTCATAACCATGTCTGTTGCTGATGGCTAGCTTAAGGGAATGATGCTCTTCTTTAATGTATTTCAGTGTAAGATGTATTGTAAATCAATTCATGTGTTTCTCTTAGATATTTTTACTGTAGAGTATTTTAAAGGAAATGTAATCTATCATAGAGTCAATCTCAGGACTGCTCTTCTTCGCTACTCTTCGTCGTTCCCAGCTGTTGCATCTGTAGGAATGCGTAGTAGTTTTTAAAGCCTGTGCCAAGATCGCATGACGAGTTTTTAGGCCAAAGGAATGCATCATGAAGTGGTTCTGCAAGGTTTCCTAGTGGCCTGATTGTCGTCGAGGCCATGAAAGAAGAAACGCATTTTGCAAGTCACAGCAGCTATCAGAGACAGCAACTCAAGACTACAGTTAAACAGACACAGGCAGACACAGACAGACACAGGCAGACACAGGCAGACACAAGCAAATAGTAATGCACACCAACTGACAGGCAAGCATACAGAGGCACATGCAGAAGGAGATTTAAACACACACATGCACCGAGAAACAAACACAGCCAGACAAATCTGTCAGTCTAGACATATACGAGGTAACATAGACAGACACAGACAGACAGACATGCGCTCCACAGTTCCCCACAGCACAGAAACAGAACACACAGCGATATATATAGACAGATGCGCACATACTGACAGAGACAACGACACAGACAAAAGAGGACATCTCAATGACGGATAATTTACGATGACCAACGAGTATAGATCATATCAAAGATGCATCTGCGTCGGTCGCGTCGTGGCGTCAACAGTCTGTGCCCTCTACGTCCATATCTACTCCTCCATCAGGCTTTGCACATATTCGGTCTCTCCGACAGCCTGAGAAAGTCCTTCATTTCGCTAGATTTATCTGACCCGGTCTCCTCGCGAACGTACACTCGATGCCAACCAACCCATTCGTTTACCAGCCGTAAATTACTCCACTGGTTTAACCACGAAGGGGAGAGGGGGTGGCATTCGCACCTCCCGCCTCCCATACATGTCATCTGGTCGCGTAATCAGCAGCCAGCCCAAGAGATAGCGATAATCGGGCGATCGCTGCCTCGTATTGTATTTAAATAGAGCGTCGGATCGTTCGTCTGCCTACCAGTAGTCAGTCAGTCATTTAAATGCACCAAGGTCCGCGAGTACTAGAACGTTGGGTACATCAGATACACGTCAATCCACAGCCAGCTATCTACCACCACCACCACCACACGTCGATCTCATCCATCCAACGTTGTTACGCAACAATGTGCGAAGAAGCAAGTTGAATATGTGCCCTTGAAGTAATATCACGTAGAAACTTTCTGAGGAAATAGTGCTGTTGACATGCCGTGTAGAGCTTCATTGTACTGCAGCAGAAAGACTGGGAAGAATGACATCCGAGTTGAAAAGAAGGGAAGAGTTTGAAGGTGTCGTCGGGGAAGAGGGGTGAGGGAAACGAGGAAGAAGGAAACATGTAAGGAAAAGAGACAAAAGTTGATATGTGAGAACCTCGGATTCAGACCAAGTGACAATGACAAGAACTGCAATGACAAGAACTGATTTAAAATAATAAAATCACAAATAAAAAACTGTTGTTCATATAGATGAAGACGTTTAAAGATTCAGCTGTAATCAATCAATCAATCAGTCAGTCAGACAATCAATGAGTCAATCAATGAGTCAATCAATAAATCAGAAGAAAAAGAGCTACACTGAGAGGCAGCAGCCATGGGTATGAACTGTTAGCCACTTCATTTTCTTAGCCTCGGCATATGAGGGCGTGTGCCCAATCTTCTCCATCCCCGTCTCATCTTCCCATTGACAGCTGAGTTGGCTAGGGAGCGCAGGTGGGGCAGAATTCTCGAAACAAATGTCTGCTCTAGCGGGGATTCGAACCCCAGACCTGTCGGTTGACAGCCCAGCACGCTAACCATTAGAGTATATATCGCGCTCCCCCAGACAGTAAGAAACAAATCCAAGCAGTGGCGAAAACTGATCCGATTCACGCGTTAACGGTTTCACCGACACCAGGCGCTGAGCAAGTGATACGTCGAACACACACACACGCATTAAGATCGGCCAGCGCTAGGCGGCGCCACCGCCGCTGCAGTGGTCACACGACTGGCAGGTTGCCCTTCGCTCAACGATCGTCTCTTTTACAGCTCTTGTTCTATGGCCGACCGACATTAAATCAGGGACGAGAAGGTTCAACGATACAGAACTCATATCTCATAAACAGCCGACCCCGCTCGATCGCCAAAACTGTCCTTTGAAGCCAAGCAAACCTTTAGCCAAAGCAAAGGGCAGAAACGGCCCCCAATGATCTCTCTTAACATATTCACTTCACTCTCTTCTTATTTCGAAACACGGCTACAGTTTGCTAACATGTTCAACTGCGCTCTCTCCTTCGGATATCAAATATTTACCTGATCGAGCAAAACCTGATCACAAGTTTGATCGATTTTAATCTGATCGGTAGATCGATTTTATTGATTGATTTGCGCGGTGGAGTATTCTTTTTGGATTGAAAACAAAATACATGGCGTTGTTCCCCAAATGATAGTCAGACAAAATGTCTCTTACATTACGGTAGGTGAATATAATATGTCACTACGATCAGTAACAACAACTCTGCCTTATCTGGTATCAGCTTCTTCTTCTTACCCTGATTGACTTCACTGCAGTCGTTTACCGATTTTATCACATGGTCAAGCTGAAAGAACAGCTGAAAATCATGGCTTTTAAAAGTATTTCTTACACGACCATAGAAAAAAAACAAATGCAGAGCACATGACATTTCTAATGTGTGCGGTCAATCCATCCATCCATCCATCCATCCATCCATCCAACCATCCATCCATCCATCCATCCATCCAGCCATCCATCCATCCACGAATCCCTATCCTAATCCATCCACCTTCCAATCTCTCATCCTAAATGAAGCATTGTTCTGCTAACTAATATGTAGACCTACCATTGTATTTCTTATTGACATTTAACATCATGTCTTTTTAAAGTAGGCCTATCATGTGGCTACCATTGGCTTTTTGAAACTCATGTACAGCGTCCTTTTCTTCGGCCTCGGCTGTACTACGGCGCTATAAAAATCGTCGTTGTCGTCATCATTAAAGGCTGGTGTTTCTGGAGTCTGGACAACCCCTCTGACACGACGCAGCGCTCGGGAATAGGATATCTCTGTGCTTAGCTTATGAGTAGCGCAATAGAAATTCTGTGTTTACGTTACGATTACCGTATACATCAGCTGATAATTAACAATGGACATTGTGTAGAATGTGGCAAGTTTTGTATGCTTCAACAGATTTATCGAATGACTGAAGCAACGACCTTTTATTTGATTGACTCACAGATCGGTTTTTTGATTGAAATAATTTCGTAATGGATTCTCCAATGTATTTTGGGTTTTCATGGCGAAGTCACTCGAAGCAGAGGAGACAATCGAATGACGTATTATATATTGTGACAACGGCGCTATAGAAGTCATTAGGTTAGAGTATATTGATTGATCGATCGATCGATTGATTGCTCGATTGATTGACTGGCTGATTAATTGACTGGCTGATTAATTGATTGATTGATTGATTGATTGATTGGCTGGCTGGCTGGCTGGCTGGCTGGCTGGCTGACTGATTGACTGACTGACTGATTGATTTGATTTGATTTGATTTGATTTGAACATGAACTCAAGTGGTTTCTCCGTCGCGTCTTCCGTAAGCGTTTGCTTGATTGCGATCTTGCGATAGCAGACTATTGGTTGTGCCTTTGAGGGGTTTCTATTTAAGTGGCGATATACAAATTGGCGATTACGATTGGCTGGAATGAATTACTTCCCTGGCCATTTATTTACTAAGGGAAGAGGGAGAGACCGATTCAGAGACTTCTCACTGATCGGTCAAGTGAGAGATATGTCTGTAGATTAGAGGAACAATTAAAATGACTGACCCAATAACTGACTGACTGAATAACTGACTTACTGACAAACTTACTGACTGACTGACCCAAAAACTGACTGACTTACTTAGTGACCCAGTAACTGACTGACCGACTGACTAGTTGAGTGTATGGATTGTTGACGGTTGGTTAACCTACTGATTTCTTGGTTTCTGAGGACGGTGTTTAATACAATGGATCCAAGTATCTCGAACATAATGCAGTTGTTGGTCACCGTTATTAAAAGTTGTGCTATAGAAATTGGACTTGTAGTCATTTTTGTAAAAATGAAGCCTGGCGTCCAATAAGGCTAATCGGTATATTATATTCGTGGCATGCGGTAGACCGCTGAGGTCATGCCCTCTGTTGGGGCATGTGGAACGTGATAATTAGACCCCAATTACAGGCAGGGGTAAAACAAGTTCCACATTCTGCCCGTTCACGTGACTTCACCAACTCTTGTCACGCGCTTCGTGGTAATCGGGGGGCAAAATACAGACCACTCGACCGCGAGCTAAGGGTTCAGGCAGACAGACGGACAGACGGACGGACGGACGGACAGACAGTCGCAGGGTGTTGCCTGGCAACATAATAAATCTGTTCCACTTAATAGTTAAGTTTAGTTTATGTTTATTGGAGATTGTTAGGAATGGAAATTTTCTTAAAGTAAACCTCCAAAAATTGAATACAGAATTTTTTATAGCTCTGCTATATTATTATCATCATAATCAATTAATCATGATCATCATTATCATCATCATTGTTATCTTTACTGTAATTTGTAATCCCGCAGTCATACAGGAATGCGAATCTTGGTTGAATATTCGACCCGCATATTCTTCGCATCAAGCAGGAGTCTTAAGACTAAACAAGAATAGGAAATGATGATGCAGGGCAGTTACAAGAGTAATTGCTATTACAATTGTAATTAGAAACTTTTATTGTGCCACTTCGATAAACAAATTAAGAGGCGGCACTCTCAGCGCTGTAGCCCAAAGGCAGATCAAGACTACGCTGGGTAGATTATATAAATGAGGACATAACATCACTTGGACTAACACTAAGGGGAGCAATGGACTTGACAAATGATCGAGGACAGTGGAGGACAGTGGCGTCAGGAACTGATGATGATGATGATGATGATGATGATGATGATGATGATGATGATGATGATGATGATGATGATGATGATGATGATGATGACGATGACGATGACGATGACGATGACGATGACGACGACGACGATGATGATGATGATGATACGATAATGATAATGATAATGATGATAACGACGACCATCATCGTTTAATCGTTAAGCGTTAAACAATCCTGCCTTAAAGACTTCGGTTAATCCAAGATTTCCTCCATTAAGTCTCTACAGTCTTACGTGTATACGGGACTCGAATCCGCACAGCCCGCACTACAAGGCCAGCCTCTACCAGTCAGCCAGCCAGGTAGGGAGAGACCCACCACCGACGACAGACAGACAGGATAGAGACAGATAGATATAGAAAGGTAGAGCAAGAGAGAGAGACAGAAACAGACAGACAGATGGATACAGAGATACAGACAGACAGACAGACAGACAGATAGATACAGATAGAGACAGACAGACAGATAGAGACAGAGAAAGAGACATACAGACAGACAGGTAGATAGAGAGAGACAGATAGAGATAGAGACGACAGACAGACAGAGAGAAACAGAGAGAGAGAGAAAGAGAGACAGAGACAGAGATCAGATTGAGATCGGGGTGGATTAAAATAGTAAACAGGTTGATCGGCAGAATTACTATACTTGTGGCGATTGTTCTGTCTTGTCGTCAAGTGTGACAAGAAGGTATTGACATAGATAAGAGAGAGCAGCGCAGGTAGAAGGAGAAGAAGAAGAAGAAGGAGAAGGAGGAGGAGGAGAAGGAGGAGGAGAAGAAGAAGAAGAAGAAGAAGAAGGAGGAGGAGAGAAGAAGAAGACCTCCTGGGGCGTCTGTTATCTCGTCACAGTAGATAAGACAGCCCTTATCAGCCACAGCATATCTACAGCGCTTCTTCTGTTCATCTGTCTGTCTGGCTGGATGTCTCCTTATGCCTCTTTGTATGTGTGTTTTGATGTCTCAGTGATTCTTAGTCTGTCTGCTTCTGTCTGTTTGTCTGTGTCTGTCTGTCTCCCATTGGTTGTTAGTCTCTTTTCCTCATCTCTGCTTTCATCCCCTTCTGTCTGTCTGTCTGTCTGTCACTGTCTCTCTCTTTCCGTGTCTGTCTGTCTCTCCTGTCTGTGCGTTTGTCTGTAGAGCACTGCCATAACCACAGCGTCATTTAAGCTGAACTCTTAAGCATAAAAATGCAAAATGTCCTCACAAATAAGATTTTGAAGTAAGATTCTGTTTCCAAAACATTCCCTCTCCACTTCTTCAACATCTTTAACAGTTACTTCTGGCAACAGACTAAACATGAACGTTTATTTATCTTGTTCAGCTAAGACCGTGATGTCCAACATGCGGCCCCGAGGGCTGATTTTAAATGGCCCGCCAGAGCTGAATACCAACCGAAAATAAAAGAAT
>OY744606.1:362576-452576 GCA_963556255.1 Allolobophora icterica | reverse complement strand
AGGTAATTGAAGAAACGGTTGCGGATTGCGTCAAGGTCGTTTCGTGGTCACTGGAAAAGGGAAGCATTTCCATGGCTGATCTAGTGTTGAATTACTCCCTTCCACTGGAAGAATACTGGGCTGGAAAGGACGAGGGATGAGACCGAGAACTCTTATCCACGGTTCAGTAAACGTACGTTGAGGTCAGGTCAAAGGTCACACATGAAAGGTCAAAGGTCACACATGAAAGGTCAAAGGTCAGGTTTATGTGAGGCGTGGTTAGGTAAAATGAGGTAAGGTAGGTAGGTTCAGGTCGAGTCGTGGATTGCTGGGACAGGTCAGAGGTCATGTCAAAGGTCAGATGTCAGGTCAGGTACCATACCTGACATGACCTGACCTCTGACCTTGGTAAGGTAAAGTTAAGGTAAGCTCAGGTGAAGGTTGGGCTGATTAGGTCATGTCAAAGGTCATGTATCATATCAGTTGCTATTAGGCGCCTCTATCAGCTACAGCACGCAGTGGTACAGGCCTTACGTGAAGTGCAACAGTAGACAACCGTTGTCTATGATCGACAACCGTTGTCTGCGACCGAGAACAGTACTCATCTTCACGGTTCAGTAAACGGTGCAAATTGTCAATTTCGTTGCAAAGATCAGAGAGCGATTACTTACTTATCTAATTATCATTCGGAATCAAACAGTCTCTGCTGATCAGCGCTACATAAATCGACTGAATGAACGAAAGAACGAACGAATAACTTATATCTTCAGCTTCGAGTTGGACAAAAGAAAAGAAGAAAAGTTTCGCAATCGCCTGAAAACATTTCTCTTTGTCAGTGAAGACAATGACCCGGGTCGTGAGCGCCTCTGATTTGAGTGGCGCTATATAAATTCTCGATTACAATTACAATTATAATAATCGTTATTATGCATTTATTAAGCGCCACTCTCTAATGACCAAGCATCAATCTATGGCGCTGAGCAATTATCAGTGAATGACTTCCTCAAGGTCTCTACATGGTAACTGTCTCAGAGGAGAAGGCTCGAACCCCGGACTCTCAGCGTTATACATGGGCGAGAGTTCTAGCCAATCGGCTACCGTGACCCGGGTATGAAGCGACGTCAGCGGCCTCATTTTCTCGCCTCGGCACATGAGAGGACGGGTGGCCATCACTCCTTCCCCTCGTCGTCTGATCTGCCCACTGACTTTATTGTCGTTTTATAACCGATTTCATGACTAGGGCTATTGCAGGTCACGTGAGTATTTGGTTAAAGGGTCATTCAAAGGTCAGGTCATGTGGGCTATGGTCGCAAATCATAAAACATATCTCTGCCTTGACGGGGATTTAACCCCGCATCTTTGGGTCGACTGTCCAGCACGCTAACCACTATGCCATTTCGCGCCCCACACGACGTAATTACGCAGATGTGAGTTTCTGGCAGACAAACATCCAAGAGGGCAGTTAGTAATGGCCGCTGACGTGTCACTCTGTCCATGGTACTTAGGACCTGTTATTTCAACGATAGATCCAACTGGTGACAAAGGTCTCTGGCAGCCGCCGCAGGTGATGCAATGCAGACAACAGAGCGATCAAGGTCCTCACAGTTCTCAAGAAAACCAGATACAGCAACAGAACAACTTCAGCATCATCTCAAGCTAAGACACTGTATACGAAGCAATTGAACTTTGCCTCCGCAATTGATCTTTGCTCATCACATGCTTCACGGTCGCTGTAACTACAGGCAGAGGCGATGGGTGATAGGAAGCATGACAGTAGGTTGCTGTAAACATACGCTGTGCGACCGTCCCACATCGCCCGTAAACACTGCGCAACGAGGCCTGGAACAATTAGTGGAAGAGAAGATGCTATAGGACGATGAGCAGCTTACACAAAAACTTGTTTAAGATTCACAAAGATAGGCAGGATATATTTGACGTCTCAAGTGATGTCCAATATATTTACTAAAGACAACATCTACTAAATTGCGCGAACTTCGTGTGAGAGAATTACTTCACAAGTCGGAAAAACTTCCTATCCACCCTCTCGGCTTCACTAATAAAAGCCGCATATATCTGATAATCGTGCGATAATAACATAAAACTTTATCCTTCCCCCAAGCGTCATGTTGACATTATTGGCTTAACAAGTTTATTCATAACACACAATACAGAATAATTATTGCAGGCAAGCCTTTAAACTGCCCCAAGGCTAAGTTTGTTCAGCACAGGTAAGCAGAGTTTTCACCCACTCTTCATTTGCCACCCACTCCAATTCAACGAAAAGTGTTGTGACAAGAGGTCGAGGGACAATAAAAAAAAAGACACCCGCTTCCTGCTAACATTTCACCGGAATACATTACACGCGAGCGAACATTTAACAGGTAAGCGCCAGAGCAGAGGAAGGTTTTACCTGGCATCCATCCGACGACTGTCTGGCCTGTAGTATTCATGTCAGGTATGGCTTCACGCTACTTATGCAAATCACGTCCTAACCGTTCAAATCCGAAACGGGTTAACGATGAGACGTCTTTTTTCGCCGCACTCCGAAACGGTCGGCCGTCTAGCATTACATTACCTCATCGATGATCAAACCGAGGCGGATTAATGAATATTAATGAGTGTCGGGCCCAGAGCGAAGTGGCAGCCCACTCGCTCTTCAACCGCCTCGTGTATTAGCGCAGACACTCGGACTGCATGGTCGCTTATCGATGGCTCGAGTTATATTTTGTCAACTTTGCCAACAACGTCGGCAGCCGGATAGTAGACGAGAACACAGCGGCCCAGATTGCAACCCCTCTAGACGCCCGGCTAAGCTCACCAGGCCGCCATTAATGCAGATTATCGGACGCCATTTGTCATCCGTCATTTTACCTGCGTGCTGACGTCATCGCCACGTAGTAATCGCGTAAGCAGCCAATCGGAGCACGAGTTGCCGATCGATGATCCAATCAGAGACGACCCAATTCCGACTGACCAATCGGAGAAAAGGGCAAAAAAGAAATTGGACAAACAAAACACGAGTGTCATTAAGCGAAAGTAGAACGATTTCTCAGATGACCAATCAGGAAAGCGGATTTATACGGTAAACCGACTTTCAATGACAAAATGGCCGCAATTGGCTGTACGCATAATCGTACGGAACTAACTGCTGTAGCGAAGTCAATTTATGAAGCGCAAGTTGTTATTGTTTCAAATCGGGGCCCTTTTTTAAACTACACTCTTCTTAGAAGATTGCACGTGGTGCTAAACTTGATTTACATTAAAATGTGTACAGTTTCAACAGATCTCTGAGTAGGCGAATTTGTGCCGTAAAAAGTCTCAAACGGGCAGCTTTGGTATGGTAGCTGTGAAAGTGAATGTGTGGATACAAGAAGAGATTCTAGGTTTATCGACAAGGCCTGAAGTCGATTGAAGCCAGGTTGTCAGAAACAAGATATGCGGGTTTTTAGTACCTTGCGCTATGCAGTAAGAGGGTGATGCAGTAAGAGGGTTGCTTTGATCTGCGATTTGGTGTCTTCACCCTTTCTGCAGCTACGGCACGCTTCCACCCCTTAAGAAATAGTATTAACCCTGTAGGCAAAACAATTTAAATCACCCCGGATCCAGGGTTGGGTTCGTTACCTTTTTAGGACTTGTTGATGCGTTGTTGACCCGTTCAGCGCATGCAGCCGACCTGTCTCTTAAATCCACCAGGCAATCCCTTCCACTGGAATCCAGGTGGTAAAACAATACCTCCTCCTCTCCTGATTTAGAGGCAGCTTGTTTTCCTTTCATGTACGTAAATGCCCCCGATGTACACGGTTGCCTAAGGTTGTCTCGTTGGCAAGGTTGTCTTGTTCGTAAGGTTGTCTTGTTGGTAAGGTTGTCTTGTTGGTAAGGTTGCCTTGTTGGTATGGTTGCGTTGTTGGTAAGGTTGTGTTGTTGGTAAGGTTGCGTTGTTGGTAAGGTTGCGTTGTTGGTAAGGTTGCGTTGTTGGCAAGGTTGTGTTGATGGTAAAGTTGTCTTGTTGGTAAGGACAGAGGATCATGAAACAGAGAGGATTTGGCAGTGAAGCAGCAAGAGAAGGAGAAGAGGATAAACAGGAGGAGCTTGAAAGAGCAGGATAAGAGAAAGAAGAGGAGCAGAGGAGGAGCACAGGAGGAGCACAGGGGTGCAGAGGAGGAGCAGGCAAAAGAAGCAGAAGAATTTAAGGATCGTGAAGGCGTGGGAGATAAATAGTGGGAGAGATGCGTTGGAGAGATATAGATGGAAGGATGGAGGACTTCGAAGGAGTGTTGGGATGAGTAAGGGCGAAAGAATGCGGAAGCTGAGTACGAGAAAACGGAGGAGGAAGAAGAGCAGACGAAAGAGGAAGAAACACAGGAGGAGGAATAATTGCGAAAGAGGAAGATGAGGAAAAGTAGGAGCGGCAAGGACAAAGGAAGGACTTGGATGATGATGAGAAGGAAAAGCAGGAAGAATAGCATGAAGAGGAAAACGAAAAGAGGAGATGGTTGAGGAGCGTTGTAATGCGGAAGGAGGAGCGAGTGCCATGAGAAAAAGACCAACAGAGGATCAACAGAATCTCAAAGTGATAACGAAACGGCGTCACTTCGACGAACTCCTTCGCTCCTTAAACACAGACGACCAGAGAGAGTCTCGGTCTCCCGTTTATCCGTTAACCTCAAACTCCAGTCTCTTCCCATTCTATCACCCACAACACAGACCCATCCTCACTCTCTCCCACCCTCCCACCTCCCCTCCCACTTCCCCACCACACCATCGCTCGATCAACAGACCCACTTACCCGCAACAGGGGCGCCTATAAGTCACTCCTGGTCTCATTGAAATCAGCGTCTAATGCGAACCAGGCATCAGTCACCCTAGCTAAGGGGCTCACTGCCTTCCCCCCTTCTTCCCCTTCAGAACCGGGACCCATAATTCCCAGTTAGATCTTCCTTCTGCTTCAATTGCAAAACTAGACTTGGACTGGTACGGACGTAATCAAACCCAGCTTCCCATATACCCCACACATAGAAAGACCCCTTAAGAACACCCTCCTCTACGATTATTCTTATCCCTCTAAGGTAAGTAGACCTTACTTCTTGCGATTGACTTTACTTGGGGTTCTTAGGGTTTTCTGTTGTACTTCGGAACTTGTCTAATGGATCATTATCATACTAGAGATCTTCCTCTGGTTCTCTGTCTCAGGCAGGTTCAACCGTCCGACGTCGCCACTCCTCTCGATGTTGAGCTTCTTCTTTATGTTAGTCTGCTGTATCCCTCCTTCATCGTCCAATCCAGCATCATCTGTCTTGCATGGTCTTCCCCTTGTCCTCTTCCCCTCCATTCTTCCCTCGATGACATTTCTTAGGAGTGATTCTCCTCTCAGCGTGTCATGACCAATCCATTTATTTTGTTTTTCTCTTATTGTATGTATGATAGAGAGTCTTTCTTCTCAAATTCTTCTCAACACTTCTTTTGTTTTGCATTGTATTGTATTTATTTTGTATTGTGTTTTGTATTGTATTGTATTTATTTTGTATTGTGTTTTGTATTGTATTGTATTTATTTTGTATTGTGTTTTGTATTGTATTGTATTTATTTTGCATTGTGTTTTGTGTTTTGTATTATATTGTTTTGTATTATATATCCCGGTTTTGTATTGTGTTGTATTGTGTTTTGTATTGTGTTTTGCGTTATATTGTATTTATGTTGTATTGTGTTGTATTGTGTTTTGTATTGCTTTGTGCTGTATTGAATAATATAGTTATTGCATTGTTTGTATTGTATCTATTGTATTATGAGAGGTAAGGAGGGTCCCAGCAGCCACAAGATGTCACTAAGTAACGAATATTGAAGCAATTAGATTGCTATGTTTCCTATGTTTTCAGCACACAGCGTTCCATTCTAAGCCACGTCTTCAACAGTCTCCAAACTGCGTCACTGCCAGAACTCTGGTAGTGCCATTCCCAAACCTTGAAAAAAGAAGGAGGGCGATGCTAATCATCTTTGTTCGTAATTGTAATCGTAAACTCCAAATTTCTATAGCGTTACTCTAAAGCTAAGCGCAGGGCCCCAGCTTACTCACGAGCGCTGTGTCACGTCAGAAGGGTTGTCCAGAGATGTCTAGTGGAGTTCCGAGTCCAGTTGCCAGAGAGAGGAGGTAGAAGAGTTATCAAGGTGGGTTTCCTTGAGGACAAGAAAGCTTGGAAGGCGAAGTATTGGATGGATTAGGGTAGGAATTCCTGAAGAGGTGAGACTTGATGTTGGAAAGTAAAACTCTGTGGAGTGATAAGCAGAGGAGCAACAGGCAGAGATGGGTGGTTGAGGGGTTGGTGTTGATGGAGGACTTTGAAATGACACACAAGCCAGCCAATCAATCGCTTGCGGTAAACCAACTCTTATTACACGAATACTTTAACGGTAAAAACTGTAGAAAAATTGTTATCGGCGCCAGAGGTCTTTGATGCCATAAGAGAACGATCAACTGTTGGATCCAATCCAGTCGCCTGCGGTAAACTCCTCCACTGCCGCATGCACGGGTGGGGCCAGTCCGAAGCCTGCATAAAGAAGGAGGGCGACGCTAATCGCCGTTTGTTCTATGGTGGAGCCTGCTGAACAGAAACCACGAAGGTCACAGCGAGTAGGCTACAAACGAAAAGGTCGATGTCAAGGTCTCTGGAGGTTGTAAGATGTAGTTTAAAACACGTACTATGTACGACATACAGAGCTACATTTGAACACCTTTGCTACGTTAGGCGTCCTTGTAAGGTTCTTATGAGGATCTCTAAAAGTATCCATCTACAATACATGCATACACACCTTTAAAACGTATTGACGGTAAGCTACTTACTTATTCAACAATTGCGTTCAATCATGCATGTAGTTGTAGTATATGCCCTATCGACATCACAGAACCAAACCTTGTGTTAGCGTTAGAAGTTGACTCTACAGGCCATGGCAGCCAGTCACTCAGTCAGTAAGTCAGTCAATCAGTCAGCCAACCAGCCAGGAAACCAGTCAGCCGTAACTTCTGCTTGGAACCGTTGACATCTGGGTAACGTGGATTTCCGTTTGAGATACGTCATTTCCGTTTATTATATTACTCTTACTTTCATCATTACACATTTATTACATCACGTGATACAACTGACGACGAATTCTTAATTTTGGTGCCAGTCCGCAGCCCAGATAAATGAGGAGGGCGGCGCCAACATCTCAGTTATAATACAGCGTTGTTAAACACTACCCCGTTGCGATACCAGTAACGAATATAATATGTTACTAGCAGCCAAGTATGAAATAAAATACGTATACATATATTTGTATAAATTATTTGTACACAAGTACATAAACCTGTCCTCCGCTGATTTTAACGCCATGTTGGTCCTATTAGAGACACACTCCGTCAAGTCAGTCGAAATTCCACTGAAAACAGATCAGAAACCAGTTTGACAAACGCACGCTTCTACGCAGAACGAAAATTCCACATCCACGGATATTCCGAAGGATATCAGTTTCCAAACCTCATTCGTAATAAGCTGATATATATATATATATATTGTATATATATGTATATGTATATATATATATATATATGCATACACATGCATATATATGCATATGCATAGTCGCATATTTACCAACGCAAATGTGGATTGACATATTTATTTGTGTTTGTGGGACGAGTGTTCTTCATAAATCTGTGGCTGCGATGATTTCGTGCATTATTTTTCCCCGGCCGACGGTGACATAATGTATTTGACAAGAGCAGAAAACAGGAACACAAAACACACAGACAGACATACAGACAGACAGACAGACAGACAGTGATAGAGAAACAGAGAGAGACACGCACACACAGAGACAGAGAGTGGCAGACAGACAGAGAACGACACAAAGAAAGACATAGTGAGTGGAGTAATGTTTGCGTGAGTGTGTGTGTGTGTGTGTGTGTGTGTGTGTGTGTGTGTGTGTGTGTGTGTGTGTGTGTGTGTGTGTGTGTGTGTGTGTGTGTGTGTGTGTGTGTGTGTGTGTGTGTGTGTGTGTGTGTGTGTGTGTGTGTGTGTGTGTGTGTGTGTGTGTGTGTGTGTGTGTGTGTGTGTGTGTGTGTGTGTGTGTGACAGACAGACAGACAGACAGAGACAGAGAGTGGGAATAGCGAGTGGCATAACTATGATGAGAATGCTGATAGAATGGATGGGACTCTCTTCCCCCGTAGAACCTCCTCCTCCTCCTCGTCCTCCTCCTCGTCCTCCTCCTTTTCCTCCTTCTTCTCTACAGATAACCTGGTCGCCAGTAGCAATATGTATGTGCGCGTCGGACGCGGTGCGTCCCCGTCGGGTCGCGGGGTATTTTAAATAAACCCTCTCGGCTGGGGCTGGGGTGTGGGAAAAGTCGGGAAGACTGACAGATGGGAGACAGAGGAAGCGGAGGAGAAGATTGTCCCTGGTCGGATTCCGGGATCAGGTTACAGACATGGGAGAGAGCTAATCAGCCCTCCCCAGGGCATAAATCTCCCCAGTATGATTGGGGTGGAATTCATTCAGGCCCTGCTGTATCTTAATACCTGGAGATCATTCCACCATCTTAGTCAAATCTTCTCAAAATCAGATTCTACCTATAAGGTACCTTCGACCAGTTAACAGTTGTCATCAGTTGTTGACCATGCCTGGACAACCCCTCTGACACGACGCAGCGCTCGTGAATAAGCTGGTGCCCTGCGCTTAACTCTAGAGTAGCAATTAAGAAATTTTTAGTTTACGATTACGATTACAATCACAGTTACAATTACATTTACGAAGAGAGTTGTAATTAGTCACAATAACAGTTAGCAACATCTACACTTAAGAGTCACAGTTACATTTACAATTCCAGTTATATTTACAATTACACAATTACAATCCAGGGAATGGTGCGCAATAGTTTTTCTCTGGTAGCGTGTTGGACAGTCAACGCAGAAGTCGCGGGTTCAACTCTTTGCCCTCAGCTTTGACAGTTTTTCACTCTCTTCGCTCTTTTGACCAACGTGCTAACATAATAGTATAGCATACAGCACAGGATAGGATAAGATTCGACTGATCGTATTGTACTGGATAAGCTTCGATAGGATTGGCTGCGATGTGATTAGATTAGCTATGAGCCTATGACCCCCAGCAGAGGATTAAGGCTAAGGACGGTCCTTCAAGAATTTCATACGTCTTCCAAAATCCTAAAACGGATCGTGATTCCACAATCAGAGTCGCCCAAAGAACGCAGCCATAGTCAGACACAGGGACACATCCATGCAGACAGACATCAAGTAGGACACAGCGATCGATCCAGGCTCACATGCGTCATTCCACCGTACAGTTCATGTGTCTACCGAGTGGGACAAGTTCACCCTCCCCCCCCCCAATCATCTGACCCACACGACACCCTTATCACTTATCACGCACGCGACGCCCCGTTCTAATCGCATTCACACGGCTGGCTAAAACAAGCAGCGACACCTAGCGAATGTAAACGAAACTGCGCCATCTACTGAAAGGCTCGGAACTATACATTCTGCCCAGTTGCATTGGATCTCAGTTAAACATTATTCGCTGAAGCGAGGACTTTAGACCATCGTCGTGGAAATAGGTACAAGAAAAACTCTCGCGGAATAGATTGCTTACTTAGCTGCTAACGAATGGCAACATTTGGCAGATCCAGTTTTTCAAGTTCATCGCTGACAAGTTTTAATTTGTGTGTTAGGCACAGTCGCAACAAGTTTGAGTCGCCTTTTTCTCTTTTACACATCTTCGTCCTCAACTTCATAGAAATTAACAGCATTAAGGAAGAAAGAAGGAAGGAAGGAGGAAGAGAAGAAGAAGTCTCTTAAGCTAGGTCTAGTGTTAGCGAAGTATGCTCTTAACCTCGGCATACTCATCATAGCCGAGTTGCCTAGGGGCGCAACTTTAGCAGAAATCTCGAACCAAATTTCTGTCTTGACGGTGGATTTGAACCTCCGATCTCTCAGTTGACAGTCCAGTACGCTAACCACTACACTATCGAGCACTCCAGCATCCAATGAACGCGGTTTAAAACGATTTCACACAACTAACGCCATGCCCGCCTCCTATTCCATAAACCATCACATAACCATAACATAACCATTACATAACCTCACATAACCACAGGTGTCCGCTGGTCACCAGACTCCGTTCTTCAATTGGCATCTCTCGACAACCCCTCTGACATGACGCTGCGCTTGCTCTCTTGTAATCTGGTGCAAGGCGCTTAGTCTCTGAGTAGTGATTTGTAGATTTACGATTACGAAGTGACCGGCTTGTAAGGATTCTTCGGAAGAATATTAATCTCATTTGAATAAGACTCCGACGCGTCTTAGACACAAACGTTGTCTAGCAGTTGTTCACAGTGTGGCCAGTAAGTAAGTAAGTAGGTATATTCTTTATGAAGAAGCACTAGTGAACGCACAGCGCTCTACATGGTAAACATATTACAATCAAACAATAAAACCAGTTACATAAAGTAGCAATGTTACCATTGTTTTAAAGAAGTTATATCTCGCTTATGTATTTACACTGAGTAATAATAATTATTGTCACGCAAAACGGACTTGCAGTTGCAGCACATGTATTAAGAGTTAGGACAGCTTTAGTTCACGGCGAATAATAAGTCTCCCTGACGCGGCTCTGTGTGGCGCTCAGAAGATTTACAGGAGATTTACATTAAATTACATTACATTACATGTGAAGAGTAGGATAGAGATTGACGTGAATATCTCGAACCTCGGATATATCGATCTCTTAGCGATGGTTACTTGAGGTTCGATACAATAAAGGTTTGATGTATTCGAATTTAGATCTCTCGCTGACGTAGTGAAACCAATTCAAATGTTAAACTAAAAGAATTGAAGAATTAAATTAAGCAACGTTTATTGTTGTCAATGCAACTACCTTAGTTTACCTTATAATATAAATTTGTGAATAAACGAGCGATTGAAAGATTGGTTAGCTACTGTTTAACGACATGTGCACTGTGTCATTAGCGTTGCCCTCCTCCTTTATCCAGGCTTTAGACTGGCACTACCAGATTACCACAGCACGGCCAGTGGCGGAGTTAATTTAAAGGCAGTCACTGTATCCTCTTATATATGGCATGCATATAGGCCTACGTTAAAGCGGGTGTCCTCTTTGGAAGCGTTGAATGTATGTTAATTTTTTTCATGGGAACCATATGGCCCCGACCCTCCTCACATTCCTCTGCAGTCATCTGGCGAGATGCATCCCATACTCCAGTCCCTCCACACGTCTTTCACTCAAACTGAAAACATTCCTCTTCCACAAACCCTATCCTGATTCCACCTCTTCCCCTTTGCCTCTCTTTCCCCTTCAATTCTAAAAACCATCCACCGTAGCCGTCTGACTGCCTGCCTGCCTGACCTTTGGCTCTTGACCTGGAACCGATTCTGACCTTACCTGGCTATCGATTTGGTTTTGACTGAGCGCCTGTGAATAATCTGGATCACGCGACTTCGTTAACTGGGCGCTGCTGGATGTGTTAATCCCATTAAAGTTTCGGTCATGAGAAAACGGTACGAAGTAGAACAACTATCTCGCTGCACGGTATTTATTTACATCTCCATGTATGTATGTAGTACTATGTACTAGTATGCTTGATTTCTTTATAGATTTATTTCTTTAAATCTTTCTATATGTGTGTATGTATTTATATATACACCAGCACAATACAAATGCAATACAATACAATTGTATCTTGATAAATAAGTGCACATTGAAGTCATGCAACCAATAAGAGCCACAAGTAGACTGGAAGAGGTAGGTTTTCAGTTTAGAGTGAGAGTTCCAGATGGAGGGACCGGCAACAGTACTGTGAAGGAACGCCGGTCAAACTTTCAAAGACAAGACGTTTATCCTGGAAAACATACTTTCCAGCAGATGCTGATCGAAGAGAGGAGCGGTCTTTGACAGAGTTGCAGAGAATGTCATGAAGATAAGTAAGATGGCAGATGATCTGCGCTTGCTCTGTGCGTTAGGAGTGCCAACTTGAAAACTTGAAGCAGATACGCTCACAGACAGGAAGCCAGTGTAGAGAACCAAATCAGATGTGATTTTGTCTAGGAACGAGAGTCCAAGACAAAGTCTTGCAGCCTTATGTATGTATGTATGCCGCATATATGTATATGTGTATTAGCGTGTATGTA
The DNA here is from genome assembly GCA_963556255.1 of Allolobophora icterica. Taxonomy (NCBI): domain Eukaryota; kingdom Metazoa; phylum Annelida; class Clitellata; order Crassiclitellata; family Lumbricidae; genus Allolobophora; species Allolobophora icterica. The sequence goes on along the minus strand of OY744606.1, from coordinate 440,407 downwards.
TGTATGTATGTATGTATGTATGTATGTATGTATGTATGTATGTATGTATGTATGTATGTATGTATGTATGTATGTATGTATGTATGTATTTATATGAATATTTATATAGCGCCTCACGTGACTGTAATAATTGTCGTCATACCGACCATCACATTCATCTACGAATTCGTCTTTGTTTTAAACAACAACACTTAATACGCAGTTATCAGTTTCGTTATCATCAATGGCATTATGGTCTTTCATCATCATCGTCGTTGTCAGTCATCATCATCATCATCGTCGTCAAAACAACATTTTGATGGATTGTTTTGTTTTCTTGTTTTCCGCAGTAATTACTGCCAATCACAATTAATCGCTGTGTCGTTAATTAATTTGGAAGCAGAGGGCGAAACGGAAACCGAGAGTAGAACGAACGGTTAACTCGACATTCTAAACTCGATTTCTTACAGACCAACACGTGATTGCAGCCCTACAAACGACTAAAACAACTCGTCATCATCATCATCATCATCATCATCATCATCATCATCATCATTTACCCCTTTGACTAGACGCAGCGCTTGTGAATAAGCATGCGTCGTGCGCGTAGCTCTAAAGTGTCGACTGAATTTGGAATTTACGATTACATCATCACCGACATTGCTGCTGTGAGATACGTAAAATGCGCTACAACAATCGTCCAGATACACACATCATCACCACCACCACCACCACCACCATCATCATCATCATAAGCAGTAATCACCATCTCCGCTGACCTCTTCAGTTGAGCCGTCGTTCCTAGCGACTGAGGCCGGGGTCGTCCGTCGACGGAGAAGGGTCCGTTGGGGGCAGACGACGACGGTCGAGACTTCGGACTTTGCCACCAGTTCCTTAATTCCCTCGACGATTGTACTCGACGGATGATGAGGAGGAGGAGGGTGGCTAGGAGGAGGAGATGACGGTGGTGGTGGTGGTGGGGGTTGACGACAGAGGAGGAGGAGCCAGGCTACCGTTCGATGGATAGGTTAAAAGTCCGGGTGGGTCGCGATGAACAACGCATAAAGTAGAACGACTGCGAAAGGGTTAAATTCCAGTCTAACACGGACGATGATCCTTCGTTTGTCCTATCGCCCCCGTCGTCGGTTAAGGTTCGTCCTCTCTCTCTCTCTCTCTCCGCTGGCGACGTGTACACACAGAGCCTCGCCGTTAACAGGTTGTACACGCATGGCCCAGCGACATACGGCGATGTTCACATTCAGCCAAGGACCGACCGACCGACGAAATCACGCCCCCCATCCGCCGATGAACGGGGACCCGAGACGGAGCCGGCACAGCGTCGCCTGCCACACCGGTGTCCTACTAAATCGGTACCCGGCGAAAAACGTTCCGTCATCGGCTACGTTCGGTAACCATCATCGTTAACTCAACATTCCTAAAGCGCTACAGAATAGCTAAGCGCAGGTCACCAGCTTATTCACGAGCGCTGCGTCGTGTTAGAAGGGTTGTCCAGAGATGTCAAGTGAAGAAAATCCGGTTGCCAGAAGAGCAGAGAGAGAAGACAAATTCGATGGGAAACAATGATTAATTCAAAACAGCCCAGTCTGAACTTCGCAGTTTTTAGTTGGACCGAACGTGACTCCAACAAACGAAGTAGAACGACAAAAGAATAGTTTCATTTTCAGAAACAAATGTCAATGTCCTGGTCACGACAGCCGATGACACCTACCCCGGAACTATTTTGTCTTAAATCTTCTTTTTGCTCACACCGGTCGCCGGCCCAGCCGGACCTTTTTCGATGGGACGGAACAGATCAGCAGCATATCTCTTGTCGAGTGTTTGTTACCAGATATTCCAGCTCTCTCCCCTCGAAGGCCTCCTCCACTCGCCGCTGTGAGCCTCAGTCGTCCTCCTGCCCGCCGCCGCTGTCGCCGGCCTGCCAGCATCAAGTACCCAGGCACGTACGCCCGGTCGGTGACCGTACAGCGCCTGCCCTGCGCCCGCCAGACTCAAGAGAAGCCTCGACGACCCTCCCTGCCTCCCTCCCTTCGCTAGGCTTTTGTTTTAGCTGCGGATTAATCGCTGGTGTGTGTGTATATGCTGTGTGACAAAGTGAATGCTTTAGTTTAACTTGTGGGAGATGATCGCAGTGCTTATAGTGGAACGAGAGAAGGAGTGGCGTGTGTGGACAGCTCATTCGGAGCGTAGAAGATGAGGACTTGGTTGATGGAACTACTGCGATGGAACTACAAATGGTCAGTCGGTGACCAAGAAGAAATATGTTGCTATAGGAGATAAATAGTGAACCGTTTGAGGAGATAGAAAGGAGAAATAGAGATCATACCTATCAGGATATAATACGCAAGATAAAGAAAACGGATCAGGATATGTTTGAAAGGTAAAGACCGTATTAATGGGTTAAGAAGACCATATCAGAATAGTTTTAAATATGAAGAAACCCCGATCCGAAGATATAGAAGAGATGACGGAGTATCCAACTCTGCTAGACACAGTCGTTCAAGGAAGACTCCGATGATTTGGACATGTAGAAAGAATGCCAGTTGACAGATTCCCACACAGTGCACTTCATGCAAGATTCGAAGGAAAAATAAACAAAGGCAGACCAAGACTATGCTAGATCGATAATATAAATGAGGACATAACATCACTTGGACTAACATTAAGGGGAGCAATGGACTTGACAAATGACCGAGGACAATTGAGATCATTTATTCGTACACATCGCCGCCAAATGGCTGGTGTCGGGAACTGACGGTGATGAAGTAGAAGAATATGATGATGATGATGATGATGATGATGATGATGATGATGATGATGATGATGATGATGATGATGATGATGATGATGATGATGATGATGATGATGATGATGATGATGATGATGATGATGATGATGATGATGATGATTATGATTATTATTGAGGATGAGGACGGTGGTGGTGGTGATGATGATGATGATGAGGAGGAGGAGGAGGAGGAGGAGGAGGAGGAGGAAAATGATTAGGATGAGGATGGTTAGGGTGAGGATGGTGATGAGGCGCTACCACAGCTGATCAAGTGCACATGCATCAAGGCAGCATCACCTCTCGCGGTTGGACTAACGTATTGTACCCTAAATTCTCCCATGTAATGTAAAGCGAGAAGTATGTGGCAGTTTGGGTGCACAAAACGATGAATCATCTAAAGCATCGTCGTCAGAAATACAGCGTTTGACTATTTATTAATGTTAGACAGAGTGAGAATTGTTGGGGGTTCACCCCTAGTCTTGCTTAGCCCCCCCCCCACGTTAAGTCTTCATTGCACACACCAGGGGTCGTTTCCAACATTGTGCATATATTTTCGTTCACAAATCGCTTTGTTGGTTAATAATAAAGTAGTATTCTGGTTTGTGGTGAGTTTATTTGTACGACACCTTCGCATCAACGATGATTGGCGTCTGTGGTGAGATGTCTAACATGTGAATTGTATGCTAATAAATTTAATGATGTCGTCACTTTAAAGTGTTTAAGCTTGCTATTGCATTTTTGAATTTTCTCAGTTTGGAAAATACGGATTCAAAATATTCAGCTCCACATGGATAAAACTCATCAAAATCTAACCCCTTCCCCAGTCTTTACAATTCTCACACTGATGTTAGGGTCGGATCGCTGAGATGCCTTCTGTCTCCGCGAGCGAATTCAGCGGCTTGAGACACAAGCATTCGCTATGTGGCGCTACGCAACTATATGCCATAAGTAGTTTCAAGCGATTGGACCAAAGATGTTAACAGGTGAGGCTATTAACATCTTTGGACTGGACTAAGATAATACTAATCATTTGATAAGACGATTTATGTAGCGCCGTAGGACAGCCGAGGTCGAAGAAAATGGCGCTGTACATGAGTTTAAAAATCGATGACAGTCAAATGAAAGTTTAAGAAGATTGGTTTTCAGAGATGTCGCATTCTTCACGTGATCTGGAAGATTGCTCCACGCAGTGCGTCCAGCTACAGAGAAGGAACAGTTGCCAAACCTCGTAGAAGACCGGATTTCAGATTTCAGCTAGTCGAATGCAGAATTCAAAGATATAATCCGGCGTGAAGTGATTCAATGCTTTATAGGTGATCAAGCACAATTTGTATGATATCCGCTGAGGAACAATCATACTTGATAGTTCGACTTTTAATTATCTGTGAACAATTTCAAAAGAATAATTAAAATTACATTCGTAAGACAGATTAAACTTGAAAGTCGTAACGACGATTGTCAAAATCGAGAAAAGACTTTAGAAACTGTGAGGCAATTTGACGTCAACGGCCTTAAAAGTTAGAACAATCCGTAAGATACTGGGCGATGTCATGTTTACTTTAGACACAATTAAAAGGCTTTTTAACACACGCTATGTGTGTTAAACTCTGGACAGCGGTTAATAAGGCTGCTACAGAAACACGTAGTCATTTACATTTACATAAATATTACACACACACACACACACACATACTTGCTTTTATTAACAACACATACATACATACATACATACACGCATACATACCAGTGATGGGTAATTAATGTTTTGTATCTATTTCATTAGTTATATTTATTAACAAAAAGTAAGGGAGGAAATATTTAAGCAAAGTAGGCCTAGTTATGGAGCTAAATATGAAATTTTTAAAATTATAATTAAACAAGTTTTAATTAGAATTAGAATTGGCAAAATTTTGGTTACTAATTATTTAGAATTACAATTAATTACCAAGCTAATTAAATATCTAATTGATTAGCTTGTAATTCTTTAATTACCCATTACTGATACATGCATACATATGCGCATACATACATACGTATATACATACATGCATACATACACACATGGATACATACATATTGTTGTACTACGGACATAGCCAGTCCACATATAACGACCTAACCGTCTGTATACATGAACCGGAGTTGACATAATCAATGGTCTGCATGGCATTTATTTGCACTTCCAATAAGTCTTTTTTCTCACGAGTCTTCTTCTTCTAGACGCATTCGATAAGCGTACGTGACAATGCCGCAAAGTAACTGAAGGAATCGACCGCTAGGTGGCCTATTTAAGGCTTCAGAATAGGAGAGCAGCAGATCTCGTGCAGTTGACGCGCGCGCACTGACCGGTCACGCTTCAGCAGAGAATACAGTCGGTGTGGAAAATCGTACAAGCCAGTTGGGTGAAATAATTGCGATCGTTTTCTAGAATTAACTTAATTAACGAATTAACGTTTCGTTTGTAATCTGATGAAACAGTGGATTACGTAGAGTTTCATTTGTTCAGTGTCAACTTTTATTAATAAATTAATAGGTTTAGTAATCAATTAAAAGGTTTTATTAGTAGTCGATAATAGTTACGACATGTCGATTCTATGTCAGTCAAAAACGGAAAATTGAAGCTGTTTTGCAAATGATATGAGTTCGCGAGGTTTGACATCAACTTCACTTAAGATAGGAGATGGATTTTAAGTGATTGGGAATTTTTCCTATACGCAGAGGACTGTGTAGAAGATGAGGAAACGGCCGTCGAAGGAAGGAAAGGCCGACGAGTCTGCCTGCGACATGAGCTTCTTGTATGTATCTCACCAGCGACCATACCATTGGAGCGTCGTTTTGGGTTGGCATACGTAGGCCACTACCGTTTTGATGTTTTCTAGAACAGGCTCTATATAAATGTTCCTTGCTAGAGCGACGAATAAGGCGCTACAAAAGTAAATTGGATTTATATTTCTGGAATCTGGATTTGTGAGATGTTGATGTCATTTCGGATTTCGTTGACAATTTCCAGTTTCCCGTGCTGTTGATCATCAGTATAGAACTGGTCATTATATAGGCGTCCAATTATCGATGAATCGACCTCCAGTTACAACTCTGGTTATCGATTAAAATAGGCAGTCCTCCTCACACCCAGTAACTTCTCATCGATCACTGCTCTGCGATTATTATCGACAAAAATCGATCGGTTATCCGATTATCAACAATTTTCCGATTATCGGAAATCGTCAATAATCTGGTTGAATTGGAAAACGGGTGGGGAGAGGCTGTTGAAGCATAAACGATGGATTCTGGAGGAGTAACAAAGTATGACGCAGTTGTGTCCGTCATCCGGAAGCCACCTAGCGGTCGGAATGACTTCATGGTCAACGACCTGATTGCGTGGTTTCGAAAACGATCGAGACTTTTCGAATCGCTCAAGACTGGTAAGGATGTTTACAATAATCTAATACAACATGTAGTGTATAATATAGATTATACATTAACGTACACAATACAATACAATATGAGCATTTTAATTGTTGTTTTGTCTGCCCGGTCATTTAGAACGTCTTCAACGCCAAATTTACTCCATAATGCTTATAATTATGTTTCGGCTTCTCTATAAGCTTACTTCGACTAGATAGCCAACCAACTAACCTGCTAATTAACTAACCTGCTAATTAACTAACCTGCTAATTAACTAACCTGCGAATTGACTAACCTGCGAATTGACTAACCTGCTAATTAACTAACCTGCGAATTGACTAACCTGCTAATTAACTAACCTGCGAATTGACTAACCTGCTAATTAACTAACCTGCGAATTGACTTACTTGCTAATTAACTAACCTTCTAATAAACTAACTTTCTAATAAACTAAATTTCTAATTTACTAACCTGCTAATTGACTAACCTGCTAAATAACTAACCTGCTAATTGACTAACCTGCTAAATAACTAACCTGCTAATTAACTTACCTTCTAATTAACTAACTTTTTAATTAACTAACCTGCTTATTAACTAACCTGCAAATTACCTAGCCTGTTAATTAATTATCCTAAAGGTGAACGAACGAACTAATAGAGTACGATACAACGCAATGCAATATGAGGGATTACAGTGAATCAAATTTTGATACAAAGCTATTCAATACAGAAGAGTATCCACATAGGATAAAACCCAATATATTGTGAACTGCAGGAAACCTTAGTTCAATGCAAAGCATTACAACTGAGCACAATACAGCAATACAATACACTAAACAACAGAACAATGCGATCAATAGATTTCAACAAAAGAGCTAATTCTGGACTAACAATTAATTAAACAAATCCTGATCGCATATATTATGTAAAGCTTCGTCGATTTGAGTTTTTCGGCGATCGAAAATGTTCGATAAACTTTTCAGAGAACTCCGACAGTTATCGAAACCCAATCAGATCAATATTTGCTTCTCCTCGCTCCCTCCCTCCCTCAATTCAGACGATCGATTGCTTGGACCTCATGAACCGAAGTTTTTAGTCCGTTGTACGGTGGAGCCACTTTTACGCATGATTAGGCCTTTTCTCTGCCTAAGAAGGCCTAATTAGAACAAGTCTAAATCCAGACTCTGTATATAGCGACTAAAGCTTAGAGACCGCCAGGTGCTTCATGGTGACCTGGGCCTGATATTTGGTCGTTAGGGAATGAGTGCAGAAAGCGTTGACCCTGCTGGCACTGTTGTTCCGCAAACTGTAAACTGTCAAAGATTTAAACTGACCTGTTTGACCTATAAAACCCTCACAACGAGCACTCCTACCTACTTTCAATCACTTTTATCTCCGTACGTACCTCCCCGCAGTCTGAGATCTTCGGATCTGGGTCTTTTGGTTGAGCCTCGATGTAGCACTGTCATGGGCTCTCGTGCACTCCATGTTGCTGCCCCGAAGGAATGGAATCGCGTATACCAATGTCTGTTCGATGCTTGAACTTCATCTCCTCCTTCAAGAAACGCCTCAAAACTCATTACTTCTCACTGGCTTTCAAACATTTGGATATCTAACAGCTCTTCACCTGGCGACTGACTAACTGCGCCTCATATTCGCATTTCTGTGTGACCTTGCGCGCGTAAAATGTTTGTAATAACAATAAAAAATAATGCGGAAATTCGACAAATAAATATTAAATAAAAATAAGATCGTTAGTTACTATAGCTGGCTCGCTGGATGGCTATAGGGTTGGATCTGAATAAGAAGGGAGGAGCAGATTGGGAGAGGGAGAGAGACAGAAAGACAGAGACAGACAGACAGACAGACAGACAGACGGACAGAGATAGAGACAGAGAGACAGAGAAAAGAGAAAGACAGAGGGAGAGAGAGAGCCTCAGAGAGGGAGGCATGGAGATAGAGTGAGAGAGGAGAGACTTATGGATAATATTTATCTTGTTTCTCTGATAAATATGTCGACAGAGATCCTGTTCGATGTCATCAAGAACGTTGCCTTTCTGTCCTGTCAGAGGGATGACGTTCTGATCAGAGAAGGCGACCAAGGAGACTGGTACGTTGTTTCTACCACCGATATGATCACCGCTCACACACCACCACCATCTACCTCACGCTTATCTATTTATCACCCCTCAGATCACAATAAGTTGGTGACCTGCATTTAGCTTTAAGTAGCGCTCTATGAATTTGAAGCTAAAGGTTACAAAGGGAGTATTTTAAAGCCGTGCACCTTCCCAACGCTCATCGGAGCAGGACACACATAACCTGGCAGCCGCTTTCGAATTATTCATTTGGGTTAATTCCGTTTGAAACTTAAGTTCGACCTCATCAACGAATCCTACCCAAATCTATTTAATCCACCGCCATTCCAACGAATCTCTGGACAAGATTTGAGGACACACCTCTGATTTGACACTCAGGGTAACATCTGTCTCCCCTCTCCGGTCTCCCTCCCTCCCTACAACCAGATCTAATTCTCCACGCAGTAGTTTTGGGACAACTCTCTGACCGCAACACTCTTGTTTTGACTCGCGGTTGAGATACTATGATTATCCATATATCGATTACGAATGTAAAGCGGTGAATCAATTGCACCTGACAAAACATCGCATTGTATGCACTCTCATCTGTTTCTGGCAGTATGTACATAATTCTGCGCGGATCCGTTGGCATCTACCGACTTCCGGAAGAAACGAGAATTCTTGAAGAAGAAACACCAACGACTACCCGCTCCACCACCACTACCACCACTACCACCAACCCCACGCCCTCTGTCAGCTCAACCATCGACATCAGCGGGCAAACGAATTCCACGGAATCCGTCAGACTTCAGCTGGGAGAAAGAGTGGCTGGACTCGGTTCGTTCTTTTGGCCTAGCAATGGAATTAGGGCCCTATACGTATGGCAAGGGGTAAGGTTAGGTATAAGCAGAAGAAGGTGCGGTAGGAAATGGTAAGGAACGAAGGGTAAAAATAAGATAAGGTAAGATAACATAAGAAACGATAAGGAAATGCAGGAAAGATAAAAGTAAGAAAAGATCAGATATATGAAAAATAGGATAAAAAAAGAAAGCAAAGGTCACGGTAAGACAACAGAAGGTAACAGGTAAGAGATGGCAGGGAAGGTATGGTTAGGTAAGGTCAGATGAGGTAATCATACTTACCCATAAAGTAACGGTATATCACATTCTGTCTGTCTGTCTTTCTGTCTGTCTTTCTGTCTGCCTGTTTGTCTCTTTCCATGGCTGTCTTATTATATCGCCCTTAACAACGTGGGTGACAGGTGAGAACTGTACGTTCGGTGACGTTGCTCTCATGAGCGAGGACTGCATCCGAACAGCCTCCGTCATCGTCGACGAACCCTCTGATTTCATCGTCTTCGATCGAGATCTCTACAACCGATCCGTCAAGTCCGTTCTGAAGAAGGAGTTCGAGGACAAGACAAACTTCATCGACCGTAGCCACTACTTCCGGTCGTGGCAACCGAGGTACAGGAAGCAACTGGCGATGGCGATGGTCAAGGAAACCGTTCCATTCAACGCAGAACTGACAAAACAAGGCAATCTGGTCGATACCATCTACTTCCTCCTCGTGTAAGTCTCCTCTCGCCAATGATCATAATTATACATATCCACTGTAGAACGCCTTTGACTTACTAGGAGGCGCTATATAAATGTCTAATTGCAGTTACAGTAAGTATGACACAGTCTGTGGTTGGCAGACAGACCACGGGTGGATTAGAGTGAAGTCCACTCTGGAAGGTCAATGTAAATGAGCACGGTTTTCTAGAGCGACAGTGGAACCTCTTGGCTCTGCTGATTTGTCCAATGAATCATAACATACATTGTATTTGTTACTGAATATATTCACCTGTTACGCCTTACCTGTTCGTTACCTGTCCACAGAGGTGAAGTCAAGGTGACAGTGGATCCGGGGCTGCACAAGACACAGTACCCGAAGATTCTGACGAAAGCTGATCCGACAGAAAAGATCCAATCTCGGCCAAACAACCGCAAGCTGGAACCAACCAACAGGTACGTCTCAGCACAGGAATACGGGACCAGACCACAGGGATACGGGCCCAGCCCATAGGGATACGGGCTCAGCCTATAGGGATACGGGCCCATCCCATAGGGATACGGGCCCAGCCCAAAGGGATACGGGCTCAGTCCATAGGGATACGGGGCCAGCCCAAAGGGATACGGGCTCAGTCCATATGGATATGGGCCCAGCCCATAGGGATACGGGACCACCAAACAGGAATACGGGACCAGCCCACAGGATATGGGCCCAGCCCATAGCGATACGGGACCAACCCACAGGGATACGGGCCCAGCCCATAGCGATACGGGACCAGCCCACAGGGATACGGGCCCAGCCCATAGCGATACGGACCACCCAAAGGTGCAGGATGGGATGATATCACGACAAACGAATACGTTTAAGAGAGCATAAAGAAAAAACTGTTATTGTCAAGACCGGTCGCCCGATCCTGATCACCAGATAAACAATATGGCCGCCCCGGACTTCGCAGCAATATCTTATTTAAAAAGTTGTAATTTTCTTGCAGCTCAACGCAGACCGACCAGAGCCGAAAAAGATGGCGTCCCAGCGCAACGAGAGGGTCTGGGGCGTCAGGGGCGGTGGGCAGAAGGACGGCGTCTTCTGTAGAAGTCTGTCTTCTTGGAATTAACGAGTGCGTAGGTAAGATAATCAGTTGACCGTCGCAAATTTATTTCATATTTCGCAAATTTCGTTCACAGAGTTTTTGGCTATACCTATGGTCGAATGCAGAAGAGGAACCTAACATCGCTTACACTTCATTGAGAAAATAAACCAATTATTCTTACACCAGGCACATGTATACGTCACTGAAAAGTCTACACTACACAGCAGAGCTTAGAAGTGATTTGCGACACTTTCAATACATTAATTATTTATAATATAACTCTCTGGTTGTAAATTCAGCTGAACGTGACTGTATCTTTCGATGTGACGATACTCTGTTCTGTCCTGGGCCTCTATGTTGTACAAAGGGTGAAGTTTAGTTAACTCTGCGAGATCCCGTCAACGACTCTTGTCCAAATAGTCCTCGGTCGACCACTGGGTGTCCTACAGTTCAGTATATGTAATTGCGAAATATTACTTAAAATCGGGTATTTAAAAATATACTTAAATTAAAATATACTTGAATCCGGAGGCATTGCAACGCCGTATAAAACTTATTAAACTGAACCCACGCGACATCGAAGTCGGAATTAAGCTTAATCAAGGCAATTTAATTAGAAATATATTTAAATTCCGGTCCTCAAGAGTCTTGAGGAGAGAATGCGGAAGTGGCATCTAGCCATTGAGATCATCGTAATCGTATAATCTCCAATTTTCTAAAGCGCCGCTGTAAAGCTGAGCGAAGGCACCAGCTTATTCACGAGCGCTGCGACGTATCCGAGGGGTTGTCCAAAGATCGTTGTCCATTGGTGGTCCGAGTCCGATTTCCAGAGAGACCAGGGAGAGATACTTATATCTGGAGACTGTTTTTCTACGTAATACACTGGACCTATACAGGTGACATCGGGAGCCGAATAATAAAAAAGAAATCTGCAGTATTATATACCCCCTGTTATTCGAATTTAAGGTATTTTTTATATAAAAATATATTTAAATTAGAAATACAATTAATTAAATTGGAAGGCTGATTATGTACGTAATACACTGTATGCCTACTGTAAAAGGTGACATCGAGGTCCTGATGGAGCTGACTACCTATCTGCAGACGGCAACCTGTACGCAACGCACCGAGGTCCTCATCCTCGAGACTCGTCACTTCGACCGACTGTTCACCCGACGTCACCCTCGTACTGTTGATCGGATGAAGGAGGACCTCATGGTCCGACTCCAGTTCCGTCTGTCCCAGGCTCCTCTCCACTCATCGGTACCTCTTCTGCACCGGCTTCTCGAAAAGGTCGAAGAGTACAATCGCCGGAAGCTATCCCAGACGGCAGCGCGTCAACTGCGTAGCTGGGCGTCTAGCGTCAAGGAGGTGACGGTGGCCAAGTCACCGAGTGGCATGTTCGACGGTTTCGTACCGCACCAGGGTGCCCTGATAGACATCCACGGACCGGGGACCGTGTTCCACCGTATTCGTCAGCGGGAGAAGCTGCGGGTGGCTCGGATGACGAAGGGAAGGAGAATGCGGTGGCCGGCGTTTGGATCGGTGCTGACGGCGCGGAGGCTACGATTCGGACGGTGTTTGTTGGGGGAGAGGACGGACGAGTGGCAGGGAGAGGGATCGGAGGGAGACAGAGGCGGCGGGGGAGAGGCAGAGGACGCTGGAGGATCTCATGATGGTGGTGGTGCGGCATCGGCTGCGCCTGACCCGGTCCTCAAGAGTCTTGAGGAGAGAATGCGTAAGTGGCATATGTCCAATGAGACACATGCTCTGTCGATCAGAGACAACCCACTCATCGCCAGACTCAATCGAACGAAAACAGAGGTCTGCCTTCTTACTCACTTACTCACTTACTTACTTACTTACTTATAGTTAGTTAGTTACTTACTTACTTGCTTGACTACTTAGCTACAGACATCTCATAATTCAGTAGGTAAGGTTAGGCATGATGCTAGGTTGGATAAATAGGTATGGTAAAAAAAAATAAGGTCAGATGAGATAAGGTATGGTGAGGTCAAGTTAGGTAGGATAAGGTCAGGTTGAGTAAGGAAATGTAAGACTATGTTGGGTTAAAAGTAGAGTGAAGCCAGGCGACGCAAGGTAAGTATGTGAATGAGATTAGGTGAGGTGAGGTTACGGCTTGGGTTTGGTGCTTCATCGCTTGAAGCCTTGGACACCGGAGCGATAGAAATTACTAATTATATAAGACAAGGTCAAACTGAATCGTAATGAATTCTTGTTCTTTTCAGTCTCTAGTCCGTCAGGCGGCCGGGGTTGATTCGCCAAGGTCAAGGAACAAAGGTCACCAGAGGTCGCCCCAGAGAAAGACCGTCAGAACGGAACAGACAAACAGAAAAACTTTCCAGAAAAAGGTCATGACCCTTGAAGGATGTTGTACTAGTCGTACGATTTATTTAAGGAAAATGTGATTTTGTATTGTAATTGTAATTTCGAGATTTCTACAGCGCCCTAAGAAGCTTATTCACATGGCTCAGTCAAATCCAAACCGAAAGGCAGGTAATATGTACATTTTTCTATAGCAACCTTATGACCTCGACCCTGCTCATGCGTTTCAGTGAAATGATCGCTGTCCGATTTAAGGTCCCCGTGGCTAGTCCGAGAGTCACATCTTTCAATATGGCCACTATCAGTTTATATCAGGTCAAGATAACTAACCATTTAGAATTCTACTCTGCTGCTATAGCGTATTATGGTTCAGTGGAAGTCAGCTTAGATGGATTTTAATTAGGTCAGATCAGGTCAAATGCAACTATCCAGGTCAGGTCAGATTGGAGCCAAGGATCAGCAAAATAGGTAGGATCTAAACTAGCGCTACAAAATGGTCAGAAGAAGGAATAGAAGGAGAAAGGGAATGGAAAGGGGAATATGATGATGATGATGATTAAGATTTTGATGATGATTAAGATGATGATAACAATGATGCCGATGATTAAGGTAGTGGTGGCAATGATATTGATGATGATGGTGGGGTGGTGGTGGTGGTGGTGGTGATGATGATGGTGATATGCTGATAACAGGTGAAAGTTCTGAAGAAGAAAGATGGTATTCGAGAGAAGGTGTTCGAAGACAAAGATGCTCTCGACTTCATGGGTCTCGCACAGTTCGAAAACGACATTCTCCTGCGACAGAACGATTCCTGGGTCTGTCTTCCCTTCCTTACTTACTTATTTATGCTTTTATTTATCAAGTTTTGCTATTTTTCAATTCATGATACAACCTCACCAGACAATCAAGTGACAATCGTTAGCAATTTAAACAATTGTTGTTTACGGTGAGTTCTAACTGATAACTCGATTGTGTAGGCTAGGCCTAGTGGTTAGCGTGATGGTCGGGGGTTCAAATTCCCGCTAGGGCAGAAATCTTTTTCGAGATTTCTGCTCCACCTGCCCACCCTAGCCGGCTCAGCTATGATAAGTAGCCTATCATGACCACACACTGTTGGTGGGAAGATAAGACGGCGAGGAAGAGGACTGGCCATCTGCCCTCATATATGCCGAGGCTAAGAAGAACAAAGTCGCTAATAATAATGATATGATATGATAGCATAATTATGTTGTAATATAGTAATATAATATAATAATGATATTCAGCGTGTGAACTGGATCTGAATCGATGGATGATTATTGTAGATGTTGTTGTATTTTCAGGTCTGAATCCAATCGAGATAATTGTCGATGGATCGGAAGAATGAAGAAACTGCGCAATTTAAACGAATTTCGGATTTTGTTTTATGTTCGACTGATGAGTTGAAGCCTCTTTTGACTGCTGAAGACGACACTTCTGTTCCTTTTTCTGGGACACCAGAAGTAGCATAAAAAACATTAAAATTTCGCGCGAAAAATGTCCTTTTTCAATATTATCCTACCAGTGGAAATTTCTTGAAATATCCTCTGGCTAGTGCCATTTGAAGTTTCGTCAGAAGTTTTACTGATGAAGGATTGTTAACAAGACAGAACGTTGGATCTTGTCGATTTTTGTTGAATTGCGTAGTTTTTGGTAAATTGGATTCAGTAAGACTGGTCGAATGGACATAAAATGGTCACTCGAGATTTGGAGATGAACTCAGATGAAATATAGCGATGCAGACCCACCGGGATCTTGGACCTCGCCCTGGAACCTATATATACTTATATACAGGACTGCACTTGCTATATAGGGACAATGGAGCTGATTTTAACCCAACCTGTCTATATTTTTCTAAGAAAGTTGAAAAACCTTATTGCGGAAAAATGCGTATCATCAGGCAAACTAATTCAGATACGGGAAACAAAATCGACAAAAGAGGCAATTTGGCACAAATTGCAAAAACTATTTTTAACTTCGTAATCGTAATCTCCTAACTTCTTAGCGCCACTCAAAGGCCAAACGCAGGGCACCAGCCTATTCACGAGCGTCAAATCGGAGGAGTTTCTCCAAAGAGAGAGTAGGCTAGTCCAAGAGAGCTCTGAGTCCGGTTACCAGAGAGGCCAGATCGAGAGAGGGACCGTGGCAGAGCAGCTACTAAGGCGGGTGTCGTTTAGAGCGAGAAGAATTGGAAGGCGGTGGATCAGATGAGCTTCCCAGAAACTCCAACAGAGTTCGTGACGGCATAGGCCCTATGCGAGATGCATATGTAGCCTAAATCCTCGACATTTCTCAGCGCTACATAAAAGCCACATCAGTGAGACCAGCCTTAACCGGCGCTATTATATCAAATATCAAGTCCGCAATAAACTGGTTGTTTTGTCGATTCCGGTGCCAGGTTAGAATCCCATGGGTGGTCAAGTCGAGGGATCTATCAGAGAGGACCAATAGCACAAATGCCCAGCAGAGCCAGTTAGCCATGCCAAATATAATAATTATTAAGCCTTTTATAAAGTATATTTGGTCTATAATCGCATATTTAGAAAATGCGCATGAAAATTGCTTGCTCAGAGTATCTCAGCCAATCAGAAATCGCCATTTTATTGATTACTTCACTGCGGAATAGATATTACATCATGAATATTGACGAAAAATGGGTATTTCCTCTTCTGATTGGTTGAGGATTTCTGGGCGAACAACGAAATAATGTGCCCGGGATTCACATAAAAGTAACCTCAAATTTAAATAAAAGACTTGTTTATTAATTAGTGATATTTATGTATTAAACTGATTTTACCATTCATCTCATTTTCACAACTGCGACATCTCGCGAATTGATAGGCTACGTGGACCTTTGGCAGGGTTGCGGAAAGCGATCCGGCTACCTACTGCTCTTCACGCCAGTGATGTTACCACTACTCTATGGACCCCCCACTCGTACTTCAGTGGCCTTTCCGAATCTCTATTACGCCCTAATAATAATAATAATAATAATAATAATAATAATAATAATAATAATAATAATAATAATAATAATCTTCGTTTAATATTTTCAAACTGACAATTACGCAGTAGCCTATGATTACAAATCAGTATGAACGGATGATCACAAGTTATTACAGGAGTCGAATTTTAACTGTATACGGCAGCCTTACAAGGCGCCCATCACGTCCTACATCTCATTTTCACAACGCGCCATCTCGCGAATGATAGGCTGAGTGGACCTTTGGCCGTGTGCGGGAATCGATCCGGCTACCTACTCACTCTTCACGCCAGTGATGTTACCACTACTCTATGGATCCCCACTCGTAGGCCTACTTCAGTGGCCTTTCCGAATCTCTATTACGCCCTAATAATAATAATAATAATAATCTTCGTTTAATATTTTCAAACTGACAATTACGCAGTAGCCTATGATTACAAATGAGTATGAACGGATGATCACAAGTTGTTACAGGAGTCGAATTTTAACTGTATACGGCAGCCTTGCAAGGCGCCCATCACATCCTACATCTCATTTTCACAACGCGCCATCTCGCGAATGATAGGCTGAGTGGACCTTTGAGAGGGTTGCGGGAAGCGATCCCGCTACCTCCTGCTCTTCACGCCAGTGATGTTACCACTACTCTATGGACCCCCTACAAGGTAAATGGAAGAAATATGAGAAGCAAAACACCGTGCCCCATATGGAGGATCAGAGTGTGAGATACCACGTAGAATGAATTTAGAAGTTTATGTGCCTTTCATTGCTAGACGAGAGCTGGGCCTACTCAGCTCGTTCCAGATTACCAATGTAATAGCTCCGAGCATATACGAGTATTTGTAAAATAGGCTCATATCATATCCGTCGTTGCTCATATCCCATCGACCATTGAGTGCTATTGAAGGCTATTAATAGAGTTCATTGACCGATATTAAATTCTGGGTTTATTAAGTGTTTGCTAACAGCCAAATATGCTCACATACTTAAACCAAACTGCTATCACAAAAAAATGACAAGCTAAACACATTTAACAGTAACAAGAAACTACCAAAGTAAGTGAGTATTGAAATAATTAAGGCTTGCAGTTTGAACGTTAATGAAAGCAAATCTGTTATTGAAATCCATAAGAAATCCACAGTATGTACAGTTTGCATGCATTAATTATTTTAATTATAGTTTTTTGTTACATTAACTACGCTTTGCATCTATGATGCAAAGCGTAGGCCTAGTTAGATTTTAAGAAGTCGACAAGCGAAGGTTGAATTTCTGTATGAGGACGCAGCGCTGTTGTATAGCGATTCGTTTTTCGTTAACAATTTTTATCGGCTTTAACTTGTTGCTACATTAGCTTCCGGTTGCTTGAGTACAACTGGCGTAGCCAACTATATTAGATTTTTATTAGGAAGTCGACAAACGAAGGTTGAATTTCTAACTGACAAAATACTTACTTATTTATCGTGACTGTGTAGTTCCTACCTGTCACCAGAGGGCTTAAACGACGCCGTACCCAGAATTCTGTTGGCGGCGCATGCGCATAGCCCAAGCCAGCTACGAAAATGGCTTCGAGTAGCAATCCGTTAGAAGAAATTTTGAATTCGGACGTTGCTGACAGTCCCTTTAGTGCCTTGGTTAGACCGATCGACACGTCGATTACTTCTCCTGCAGGTAGAGACTCGAATACGAACATTTTACAAACTCCGGATCGGTCTAATCACCTGTATGGGTCGGAGGCCGTTAGTATCGGACGTAGTACTACTAGCAATGGGAACGAGAGTCACAATACACTACAGTCATCCGGGACCACACTACAAAATCACACGCTGTCCGTTATACAGACGACGAAAGGCTTTAACAATGGCGCGTCAACCCCTCAGCTTACATCTTTTGCAGTTCCACAGTCGGTTACAAGCCTGGCTCGTGGCAATCTTAGCATTCAGACTAAAACAGAAACTAGCAGAAATTCGCCTGTTGTTTTGACCCAGTCGGCCTCAGATCAGTTCACGGGTGTTAAAAGCTTTGCAGGCGGTCAGCATGTCGTGGTGACTGTAGCGAATCCTGCTGCAGCAAGTGTAGCACAATCGTTAACAAACTATCTAAATACCGCAAAGTTTAACAATCCAACAGTAACGTTTGCAAACGTGGCATCAACAGGATTATCGAGTGTCAGTTCAGATTCGAAACTTAATTTGTCTACCGAGCACAAGCCGCTCGTTGTTACGAACGTTGGTAGTAATTTGGTGGTTCAGCCGCACGGGACGACGGGTCCAGTGCAGGTGATATCACAGCTTCAGCCGTCGCAGCATGTCATCTCGAATGTTGTTTCGATGGCACAGGTAAAAACTGAAAACGTGACTTCGGCAGCAACGACTAACTTGAAACCGTTTGCGATGTCAGGACAGCAGAATCTGACAACGGGGCAGCAGAACGTGGCCATGATACAGTCGTCTCTTGCGCAGGGAGCGGTCGGCTTTCCCTCTCAGCACGTTCAGATAGTCAACATGCCGACGCAGAACATCCAGCGCGGCACCGTGACGGCACCATTGAGGACACTGGCGCCACGCATCGCTGTCAACCAACCGACAGCGGTGAGGATACCAACACAGCAGCAGCAGAACCTGTCGACAATCAGGCCGCAACAAGGTGTTATGGTGGGTGGCATGCTTCAGTTCAGTTGTTTCACTTTCTTTCAGTTTTATTTATTTGTTGCAGGGAATAAATGTGTGGTGCTGACACAGGCTTCAAAACAAGGAGATGGAAGTCCAGCATCTTGTCCGAACTTGATTAGCGTGGTGGTAGATTGGTAATATGCGTGTCTGGCCGTTGTGTGTGGGGTTCAACTTCCAATGCTGCTCGTGAAATTGGCTTTTTGTTCTGAAGAAATTCATGTAACCAATATGTTGTTGTCTGGTTGTTAAATTGTGGTTGTCATAAGATTCTTCGGTGGTTGTGATGCTGCTATTGTGTTTGCACATCAGCTGAAATATCCTTGAATTGCTGGACTGTTTCTCTGAGTAGTTTTATTGAGAGTAGCATATAATAAATAATAATAATATTAGAGTAATAACTGTAATAATATTCCCTGAAGGTCTGTATTGCTACTGTCATCATGATCAAGGCATCAGCTGATGGTAGCTGCTAAGCTGGAGCGCTTACCTTATGCTGTCCGCACTTACTTATTTCAGGTTTATTAGCGGATACATAGATACATATTTAAACACATACATTCCAACATACATACACAAATAAACACACATACATAGAGATGACAATCTTGAGATGTCCGTATCATAGCTATGTTTCTTCTATGTAAACTTTACATTCTTTGTGAGCTGTGTGCAACTATGACTGATTGGTTGAGAGGTCTGGTGGATGTATGTATGCATTATTGTTGTTGTCGTTAGATGGTTTGTAATGTGCCTGAAATCTTACAGTGTTTATAAATCTGTTGTGTATGTATGCAGGTCTATGTGGATTTTGATAACTTCAAATCCATTGCATAACACTTGTTAGCCTAACTGATAGGCTATATGCCCAATGAGACGGGCTGCAGAGCGCAGAACTCGCTGTAGACACACTATGCGACTAGATTAGGCTGACCAGACGTCCCGGTTTTCCCGGGACAGTCCCGATTTTCTGCTAGCTGTCCCGGCTGCCGGGAAAGGTATACAGGCCAAACCCTAAAAATGTCCCGATTTTTAAGAACTGACCTGACTTATCAACGTCTCCTGCGAATAAGCTTATGTGGACACTGAATATAAAGAAATTTGAATAGTGGCAACACTCGTTGGCTTTCCTTGATGCCTGCTGTTGAAAGAATTTTACAAATGTTTGATGGTTTGAAAGAATTTTATTCAGCTGAGGAAAAGTGTCCCATAGTTTTGAGACAATTTTTTGACAATCCATGTTCAGAATTGTGGTTGTGGTTCACACATAATCAACTTGCATTGTTTAATGCTACAATTTTGAAGATGGAAAGGAGCGTTTCTACTGCAGTTGAAGTCTGCAGATATTTTGAACAAAAATAGTGAACGCTCCTCAAAATTCAAACGTATATAGTATAGATTTTCGCTGCGTGACTGAATTTGGTGTGCAAAGGCTCTACTGAAGCAGAACTTAAAGAAAAACTAGAGAGTAGGAAACAAATAAGTGTTTAAGCATCAAAGTAAAGCAACTCCTTAATATTGCTGTGGATTCTGGTGCCATAATTGAGGATGACTTTTTGAAAACAGTTCAATCTTTTTATGCAACTTCGTTGTAATATTTTGACATGTGGGAAGTTAGTTACGCACCATTGAAGCTGTTCAGTTGGTTGAACTTGAGAGGAACAATTACTTGGGATACGTTTGAAAAAAGCCTTGAGGATCTTATCAAAATTTGTAAGCCTGTTGGGTATGACATTGATGACAATGCACTGTTTGATGAAATGACATGCGTTTGTAATTTTGTTAGTCGAGAAAAAGTGGAACAATGTAATGAAACAATGTTGCGGTGGATAGCAGATGGGTGCATATTTTCAATGATCTGCAAGAAAGAGAGATAATTCTTCCAAATTTAAAAATGTTTCTACAATTCTTGTTAGCAATTCCGGGAACTAATGCTCCAGTTGAGCGAGTTTTCTCACTGATGAACTCTTATTGTTCAGATAAAAGAAGTCGATTATCAGAAGAAACTCTTGAAGCTGTTATGATAGTGAAAGTAATATGGAAGAAACATGTGTTGAATTTTATGACAGAATATCAGCAGACAAAAAGCTATTAAGAAGCATACATTCAAGCGCCAAATATGAGTGACTGATTTGATAAATTTATAATTAAATTTTAAATTTAAAAGCATGATTTGCAATAAAACCTTTCAGTTATACCAATATAATGTATATTGTATATTACTGTATAAGCATAAAATAGATATTTGTGCAAGTTATATTATAATTATTGACAAAACACAAATTGATTTTGTGATTGAAGTGTCCCGGTTTTTAGTTTCCAATATCTGGTCAGCCTAGACTAGATGGAAGATGGGGCCACCCCTGGCCTATTTCTTGCAAATCTGAAAACTGTCTTATATGAACGTGCTGGTGTCGGGAGCGCCTCTGAGTAGTTACCTTGAAGGGGCGCTATATAAATCTCCAAATGAATGAATGAATGAATGAATATCTGTCTATCTATAATAAGCTTCTGTAGCGCCTTTTCAAGAAATCTACTCATTGGCACTCCTTGGCAAGTGAGGCATTGAGAGCATGTGCCAATCCTTGATGCCATCAATCATTTTCCTATTGTAATTTTGTATTCCTAATGTAAATGATAACAATGCATTTGAAGTCATTCAGTTGCTTTTGTGTGCAGTACAAAGAGCCTTATCACATATTTACTAATTGCTTATTTACATATTGACCAGGCAGCCAGAGGGGCACTGTGGCCGAATGGATAGAGCGCTAGACATGTAATGCAGAGGGTTTTGGGTCGAGCTGTATAAGCATCTTGAGTAAATCCTTGACTCGGAATTATTGCTCGGTGCCATTGATGCTCTGTTGTCTGGTTGTGTGTGCACTTCTGAACTTTAGAAGTAGGGCAGGATCAAATACAGTTGTATTAATAGTGTATTATTAATAAATGCAGCATAAAACTATACAGAAAGTGCCAACAGGTTAAGCAAGTCTGGTTTTAGAAAGGAAGTGTATAGTGCAAATGTTTGCATATGTAGTATTCGCTGTTTTACTGGATATAAGTGCAAGACAACACATTGCATTCTGTTCATATGTATGTCCTTTATTTGGCATTTTTGTTGATCTGTCTCATCTCAACATGTGCTTGTTTAAATTGACTTACCAACTGGCTATGTGAAGTGCTCACCATAGTTGTAAGTGGCACATAGGTATGGCTTCACTATAGGTGTGAGTGGCACCCACCCCCATGAATGGAGTTTGGTTTGCAATTGATGTGCCTTAGTGAGCACAGAATTGTCAGGTTCTTACTCAACAAGGATGTTCTCAAATAACAGGATTATTATTGTACATGAACAGTTGAAACATCTCTTTAAAGCTACTTTTGGCAGCCTTATCAGAAAGGTCACGAGGTCACTTTATAATAAGGCCAAAGGTAACTTAAATTCTGGATCAATTATACCTTTTATTATATATTAAGTGTTGTGGTGTAAAGATAAAAGTGTAAGATATGTATATACAAGATGTACTTTGAAAGGTGTTAATTCATCCAATTATGATTCTTGATTCTGATCCTACTTGAAGCGACGGTCAACTGATGCAGTGACACCTTATGCATTGCGATGATATTGGTGGTATAGAAGTCCTTAGGTTAGACTTGATTAGCAATTAGCATCATGACATGCTCTGTTGTTGTAACTGCCAAGTCGTTTAAAGGTTTCTTTAAATTCAGTTTATTTCTTGTGTGCGTATTTCTTTCGATATGATTTGCCTTTGACACATGTGTAAATTATGTGCTACGATGTGTTTCCACCGTTTGCAACAGTTAATGATCTTATCTCGGTAACAGGTGATGGTCTTCATTCATGCAATCATTTGTTCAGGACATTTATATAGAGCCCTCTAAGTTGTTTACGATACTCAGATGCGCTCTCAGTCCAGCTCCAGTAAAAAAGAACAGTTGATGAAAGGTGCGTGTAGCAGCTCTGGCCTATCAATCAATCAGTCAATCAGTTTAGTTTATTGTTCTATGCAAGCTGACATGTGTGCAAAGTCTTGTAACAGAGTTAAGGTAACTACGATAATACTGTCTTCAAAATGAGCCCCGCCTGAATGAGAAGTCTGAAACTTCTATACAATTATCTTCATACTGTGCAATGGATCAAGACTCTGGTCAGAATCTCATGTGGAAACTTCTACAGAGCTAATTTCAGAATGCCTAAGACATCAATGAAATGGTCATTTCTAAGCAAAACTATTTCCCAAAGACATAATCAACTATACTGAACCAGACAAGAACTGTGAGACCATGCGACAGAAGGACATGGTAATGGTAATGCAGGTCTATTGGAAGGCTGTTCCAGGTAGATGGCCCATCCAGTTAGATGGCCCATCGTCGGATTCGTACATCCGTTGGTATCTCTGTGCTTCAGCCGAAAGATGATTCAGCCTGATGCTGGCGCTTCGTCTTGTCCTCTCTGTTATGGGGGTTTGGTGTAATGTTAAAGTTGGCAGAAATATGCATAACTGTAATTGTAACAGAGTGGGTTTCAGTTCTAATCCCTGAGAAGCAGTGCTACTGAAATGCATTGGTTCAGAGTTATTATGACATGTTGATCGCCTCTGATGAGTCTCTCTCTCTTGAAGTGGCGCTATATAAATTTGCAGTTACAGTTATCTTGAACGGCTGGTCAGGACATTCTCCAGTTATGGATTCCACTGAGAGTTGATATATTTTCTGTTATTGGCAAGGAGCCGTATTCTCATTATGCTCCACTTCATATGGTGCCTTCTAAGAAGATGTAGCTCACAAAACGCTACCACCTGTTACAGTTGACTGAGAACAAAATGTTCATCTCTAAATTCAGGTAACTGTAGAAGTCACTGCTGGCTGTCCCTCACAGACTTGTAGAACCCAAGTAATGGCATCAAATATGAGGGTTCAGTGGTTCATTCATTACTTAGAAATGAAGGAGTGCTCCTGAAAGAATTCACTTAGGATGACATCCATGCTGTAGAGTCCAGGAAAGTTTCAAAGTGTTTGAAGTTCTACTCATTCACTTACCCCAAAAGGATTGAGGACTGAGTCAGCACACAGTGTTGCATCAGATCTGCCCATAGAATATGTTGTCAACAAATGCTTCTGCCATAGTTCGAGAATTCGCATTTTACGAATTTTAAGAATTTTAAAAATTCACGAATTTTAACGAATTTTAAAACTGCAGTTTTAAAATTCGTTAAAATTCGTGAAATAATAAAATAATAGAATTGGCAACGAATTTTATTATTTGTTTACTTTTCAACTTTTCAAACAAGTAAATGCCAATGTCATAAGCAATCACTCAATCAGCCGTAAGATAGCTGACTAGCAACACAATAGTACTGATATTCAGTTACTGTTCTACTTGGAGTCTTGAACTTCGATTTCTATCATAGTTGGGGTGTGTGACTGAATGTCAGTCAGCAGAACGAAAAACCACCAGTGCCCCAGCTGCAGTGTGACCAGCCAGTCACTAACACAGCTTGCAACCAAACTTGGTTAAAAGGGTTGGCGAGTTCACCGAGCTGTGTCTCTGATTCTGAGTCAGGAACAGCCCACTGCTCCCACTCTGGTTTCTGTATTTTCGCCATGCAAATGCTGCCGAATTCGGACAGAACAACCAACAAATTCCTTGTCACAAATACAACTGTCAACTGAGTTTTGAGAACAAGCTCTATTTCAGTGTGAGATATTGTATATATATTTAGTTCGCTTTGCATTAGAATCGCGTATGCATAATTATGACAGATATATAACATTTGAGTGTTGTGTCTTAGGGAGGCGCGGCTATCGCCCAGCCGGCTCTCGCTGTGCACAGATAATTGGATGTCGCTCAGGCAGAGCAAGCATTGCCAAGCACAAGCGCGGGAAGGATTTTGCTGACAGTTGATGTTTTAAGTTCTGTAAAAAAGCGTTGCTGACTATATATGCTGACTGTGTATGATAATATAAAGACTTCTATGAGTTAATAAGAGGTATACTGAAAAAGTTTCGGACGGTGTTTGTTTGATATAGATAGCTACCTATACGTAGAGTTAAGTAAAACAGTGAACAGTTAAATAGGCGTAATAGAAGTGAGATTAATAAGACTGTATTGACTGAAGGATAAGTGTTGACAACAGCAAAGCCATAAGATAGCTTCAACAGCACTGTATTTTTGGATTACCCTTTCCTTCTCCTTCAAAATTACTACATACTTCCACTCCGGTCCATGTTTTTCATCTTTAAGAAATTAGATTTTAACTAAATTAACTCGTTACGTAACAAACTTTTATATTGAATTTTACATTAAATTCTAAGCAGAAGCGTAACACAATAAATCATGACGTCATCACATTTGGTGTTCTTGCTTACGCTGTTTTTGCAAAAAGCCACTGTCTATGTAAAAAAAAGGCCCAACAATGGCCCAACAAATTTTTACGAATTTTACGAATTTTAAAATAATTTTTACGAATTTTAAAAGCAAAAGTCACGAATTCTCGAACTATGGCTTCTGCACAACACATTAACTGTAAGTGTGCGCTATTCATGTATGTATGGGCTTTTAAAGCGCATATTTAGAAAAAAAGCCTCTCAAAAGCTGTGTGAATATTGGTGTGGACATGGTCTGTCATCCTTGTGTAGTTCATTTCTCATTTGCTTGTTTGCTAATGGTAAGAAGAAGAAGAAGAAGAAGCCATCCCTAAAGCTAGCCCCTACTCTTCATTTTCTTAGCCTTGGCATGTGAGAGTAGATGGCCAGTCCTCTCCCTCGCTGTCTCATCTTCCCACCGAAAAGTGTACGGTCAGTGTACTCATCATAGCCGAGTTGGCTATAAGGGGAGCAGGTGGAGCAGAAATTTCGAAACAAATTTCTGCCCTGACGGGGATTTTAACCCCCAACCTCTCAGTTGACAGTCCAGCATGCTAACCCTAGACTATTCATACACACCATGGTAAGAACTGCAAATCAGATTCCTATGGTGACAAGCTGTAGTTCCTGTTTTGCTTTCAAAGTTAAGTGTGTCATGATCTTATGCACCTGTATGACCTGGATCTGACAAATTGGTCGTTTGGTTAATTCGTTGTAACCGATATTTGCTAAGGAGAGCCAAGAATGAGACTGTAATTCTCGGGTCACAAAGCAGTGCATTAATCTAGGGCTAATGAGGATGAGGTTTCTTAACCACCTGTCTGGTGACAAGCATCCTTGTTTGTCATGCATTCGTCTTTGATACTTTGTGACTGGCAGTCCTGTCATTACAACACGGCATGAGATCTGTTGGAGGAATCTCCTGTTGACACATATTCAGTGCCAGCAAACATTGCACTCGAGAAATGAACACTTTGACTTGAGCTATTCCTCACAACAGTTTTGAGCTCGCGGTCGTTTTCAGTGTCTGATCCGAAGCTTTCAAATTTGGTTAATTGTTCTGTGCTTTCCGTTAAGTTTTCTAAAGTCATGCAGGTCAAAACTTACGATCATCTGCTTCAACTTGCTTACCTTTCATATCATGACTTCGAGTTACAGTGACCCGTTGGATTTCAACTGAACTTCCTAATGAATGAACACTTTCGACTACATCTGTGTCTGTCTGTTTGTCTATATCTCTCTCTGTCTCTGTGCCTGTCTATTTTATGTGTTTATCTCGAATTCGGTATTTGTGACACAATATCCCTTTGGACGTGGGGGGTGTTTGAAGTAATTATGGGCCGTAACAGTTGACTGTGAAGAGGATCTGGGAATTTTTTCAGGAAAGATGGCAAATTGATATTTAGTAGTCTTTTACAATGCCGGATCTTATTAGTAACTGGTAATTAGTAATTGGTATGTTTGCACGTTTATTAGTAACTGGTAATTAGTAATTGGTATGTTTGCACAGTTTTTAGTAACTTGTAATTAGTAATTGGTGTGTGCACAGTTTTTAGTAACTGGTAATTAGTCATTGGTATGTTTGCACAGTTTTTAGTATCTGGTAATTAGTAATTGGTATGTTTACACAGTTTTTAGTAACTGGTAATTAGTAATTGGTATGTTTACACAGTTATTAGTAACTGGTAATTAGTCATTGGTATGTTTGCACGGAGTTGGTATTCAGCTTTGGTTGCACAGTCAGTGAAAAACTAGATTTGTTTACTGTCTCTATCTTGTCATTTGTACAATGTTTTTGATATCCTTAACAATGTTCAAAGAATCTGGAGATTTGAGGTGGTCAAATGGCTGGTGCATCAGCTCTTCTCTGTGACCTGGGTTCAAATCCCAATGATGTGAAATTACATGGTTCTTGTCAAACTGTACCTTGGGCAGGATCTTTGATCCGAATGCCTCCTTAATTCAAACACATACAAATCTTGAGACATTTTTGAATTTAACACTTTTAGTACATGCTCGTCGTTAAAGTGTTAACTGTTGTTTGCGCTCATGCCTCCATTACCAAGCAATGTGATTTGGCATCGGCATAAGCTGGGAAGTTAATGGCAAGTACAGAACTTGTGGGTCCTGTGTCAGAACCCAGAGATTCTTCCGTTGCTGGGTCAAGGACACTAGGACAGGAAATGAGTGCCACTCCTGCATTCTGCTAGGGATATGAGATCTTTTCTTTACTAGATTTTGAGAGGGCTTGGTGTTGTTACTTTTTCAGGCTTCACCGATTTCTTTTGGCTCCAACGTTCTTCCGGGCAACCTGGTTCTTGTGAAGAATGAACGAGGGCAAATGATCATGTTTCAGAACACGCAACAGGTCGGCAACGCTTCAAACAGTCAGGTCCTCCAGTCGTCAAATGCCAGAGTAGGCACAAACATTTCAATTCTACAGTCTTTCTCTTCCTTAATATCATTGTTATCACGTAAACAATTTCAATGTGGAGATTGGAGAATCTATCCGAAAGGAGTAATACGGAAATTGGAGAAAAGCTTGGTATCACCGATTTATTATTCTATTACTATGTATTCCTATATATTATTATTATTATTATTGTGATTATTATTATTATTATTGTGTGCCATTTGATTGTAGGATTTAAAATTGTAGTAAAATTAATTTTTAATGTAGTTGTGTAAGTACAGTGCAATCTAATTGACAAGCGATCTGTTTATGCGTGAGTTCGCTTAATGTTCCCTTGCACCTTGGCTACTGATATTGTCTACTTAAGACTTGTTTTTGTTGGTCATTTTTGCACTGTTGACTTTTCGTTGCACGTTACAATTAGGGCTGTAACTAGATAAAAGGCATAATGGGTTAAAATGATTTCAATGACAGCTGTTGATTGTGTTTGCAGCCTACGATAGCTACTGGTCAGATGAGCCTTGTCCCATCGGGTCAGACTGGCCAGGGACTAATAGCAGTCAGCAGCGGTCAGTTTATTCGGCAACCTATGACTGGCTCAATTCAGATCCCGTCGTCTGGCCAACATGGTATTCTTCAGATGCAGTCGGTGTCGTCAATGGCAACCATTGCCAAGCAGCAGACGGCAACGACTCCACAGTCTGCGGTTCTGTCCACTCCGTCCATCGTATCGCGGCTCGTCCAACCAAACAGCTTCGCTCAAGTCACAGGTCAGGATGCGGCTGTCGTCTTCGCCCGTTTTCACACTGCGGATGTTGTAATCGTAAGTGCAAATTTATATAGCGCCATCAGACGCGCTGAAGGAAGAGGTAACACGCAAACATGACCGCAGAAGTCTTCCAAGTTGCGTTGATACAGTTGTAATAACTTTGGAAGGATGGATGGCTCAAGTGGTGCATGGTATTCCAAATACTGCCATCCATCCAAGCACTAATTAACTGGTGCAATTTTACTTCAGAGCGCTGCTAGCAAAACTAAAAGGTGTGCTTACTTATCTGCGGGCATAAGTAAGCAAACATTTATCAGATAAATAGAAAAGTCGTGTCTCGATGGTTCCTCACGCATTCAGAGCTCAGAGTTAGGTAAAGGCTTGTCGCAGTTTCGTCGTGGCCATTTTGTACTTTAAAACTTTGCCTAGGTCTAGTAAGCGTTTAACACTTTAACAACAAGCGTGTACTAAAATGCATGGAAAACTAATCTCATCGTTAAAGGATTTAAGTAAAAAATGGCCGTTACAAAACTCATTTGATGGTAGATGATTTGTCGATGGTTGGGTGACTCATAATCAATTTCTGCATCTTTGCTCTGTTTCCAGTAACTCATCCCACGTCGTCATCATCATCTGTTGCTTCGGCGGCTGGAAGTTCTGCGGCCGTTGGCATGGTGACGGGTCCTAACGTAAAGGAGAATGTGCTGGAGAACGTTCGCAAGTGCAAGAACTTCTTATCAACGCTGATAAAGCTGGCGTCAAATCAGCCGGAGGAGACTGTCAGTAATGTCAGGAACCTGATTCAAGGCCTTATCGTAAGTGTCAAATATTTTGTTCCATTGGTCTTGTTATTCAAGGGAAGCCATTGTTGGTATTCCTTCTATTGTTATTCATGGGAAGCCATTGTTGGTATTCATCGTATTGTTATTCATGGAAAGCCATTGTTGGCATTCAACCTATTGTTCATGTTATTTGACCAGTTCTTGTGATCTGTTGTCCGTTCTGCTGTTATTCTTTATGTTATGCCCTTTTGTCTTTCTATTGAGTTTGTTATTTCAGGTATTTTCTCATATTGTTTTTTGCTGTGATATTCAGGGTTGAAACTGAGTATGAAATCAGTGCAGTTTTTTAGTTTTCCTTCTAGTAAGCTTTGCCAGAGGCAAAAGTGAACCATCTGGAATATAAGAAAAACTGAAAAAAGTGAAGAAAATGTTCCCAAAAGGCTGAAACAAATCAAGATTAATATAGTTTTCATTCTAGTAAGCTTTGCCAGAGGCAAAAGTGAACCATCTGGAATATAAAAAAACTGACAAAAAATGAAGAAAATGTTCCCTAAAGGCTGAAATAAATCAAGATTAACATAGTTTTTGATTTCGTAATGGTTTTTGTTACTGATCTTGAGATGCGCAGATGCCACTTGTGACCTGAAGATGTAAAGATTTAACAGAAATTCTATGTTTAGGACAACAAAATGAGAGTTGACAAATTTTATGCATTCATTATACAGAGAAAAATGTTGAATTTGTGTGATGTTGAGAGTGGGCCAGAATTTCGTCCTTTTCATTTCAGCCTAGATTTCGACGCTTGGCAACTGCCTTGTGAACAGGTTTTTTGGTAACAGACATTAAAGGGTAACTGGCTGGACTGTGTTTCAGGATGGAAATGTGGAACCGGAGGATTTCACTAACCAGTTACAGAAGGAGCTGAAGTCCTCTCCACAGCCATACCTTGTTCCATTTCTGCGGGTAAGTTGGTGTTATGCCAGAAACTCGTTGAGATACTGTCTTTAAGCAGCATGTCAAGGAATATCTTGTAATGCTACAATGAGATCATTTTCTAAGGCCGAATTTGAATTTGATCCACATTTTTGATCACCTTTTATGAGAATTGTGTGTAATTGAGCGTGTTGTAAGAATGGTCTAGTGTATCAAAGAGATTCTCATGTCATAGGTTCCAGCACAAAATTGAATCCTTATTTCAGCTTGAGAAGGTAACGACAAAAATTTTACCTCAAGTAACTCTGGTTCCAGTATGCACACAAAAACCTCATTATGACCTTGCTTAGGGAGATACATCAAGAACTGAGTTGTGTTATGATGACAGCGTTTTCTAAAGCATCAATAACAACTAATAGCAATGCTATACAGTAAAAATGATTTTTGTTTATTACATAAACTGGTAATTTAATAATATTTAAAATAGTAAAATTTGCTGGAAAGCCTTTCCAAATGCGGGAAATGCTCTAACGACGATGGTTTTGTTTTTGTATTTCTGATTGCTAAAATAATATTAAAGAAATAAATTCTTTTTGCAGAAAAGCCTTCCGTTTCTACGGCAGTCGCTTTACTACAGCAAGATGACAATCGATGGCATCCGGGCTCCCCCGGCATCCGTAGCAAACCTCGGGGTGGCGCTGTTGCCGGTTAATACGACGGCCCCGGCCTTCAGTGTTGCCACGGCCCCAACCATCACAAGGCCGAGGCCGGCCTTACCAAACGCGGTAACGGTGAGTTGCAGTTTCTGCTGTTTTGATGAGCTGGGCTGGAAGTTTTTCTGGTAAGGATAATATCTGTGTGATTTTATGAGCCACCCCATGCAGGGAATTTTTACTGGAAGTCAATACTTTATTGTTATTATATATTTACCCAGTGCAGATATAAAATTCTAGTTATGATCAGAGTTGACTGTGCTTAGCACTGCTGTGTCTAGCGACACCTGTTGGATTAGTTCTGAACTAACTATTTCCCATTTTATTGCTACCTATTCTTAATACTTTTATCTTGGTACCATTCTTTATAACTGTTTGTATATTATTACTACTGTGCATAATGTTGCTGTGTACTGCTATGTACAGAGCGCCTTTATGTCATTCCTAAAGTTGCTCTGTAAACGGCCTTGTACACATATACATTGTTATGTGGTAGATGGTTGATAGCATATCGTTACAGAGTGTTTATTGTTTGACTTGCAGAACAAGCCATCGGTGCCTACTCAGGTCCATCAGCTGACCCCTCAGCAGCAGCAACAGCACCAGCAGCAGCAGCAGCAAATCGCCCGGTTAGCTCTCATCCAGCAGCAGCAGCAGCAGAATGCAACCAATGCTCGCTTGTCTGGCGCCAAGACAGTGTTCCAAGGCATCTCTGACCAGACGAAGACCCTCCTCACGCGACCTGCCTTGTTGACCATGCCTACCCCTTCCGGTACGATCGCGCCCCCTATCGGCGCCTTCATGTCCACCACGAACGCGACGAGCAACGGACTCATCGGACAGTTGGCCAGCGCATCCGCTCTGCACAAGGGCGAGAAACGAAAGTATGAAGCAATGCGGTAAGTCCCTGGCCAAAGGCCACCCACCCTCCCTCTTCGTCTGCTTTTGCATGTTTATATAGCACTGCTTGGAATAGATGAAAGATCCAAAGCGATATGAGCTGAAAATTGTTTTTTCTCCTGTTTATTGACATAGATGCGTATGTACGTGTGTACATGCGTGTATAAATACATGAGTGGCTTGTATGAATGTGTGTGTGCATACATTCATACAAACATACATGTGTTGGAATAATTACACGGTGCCTAACATGCAAGCATGCATGAATTGCATATATTCAAACGTGCTTTCACAAAAAGATACATGTGTTGGATAATTATTAAATGGCGCATGATAACGATGTTGCATGGTTCTTTGTCGACTAGTCTACTGGTTAGCATGGCAGACTGTCAACAGACTTCAGATCAGTTCAAATCCTCATTAGTGCAGAAATTTCTTTTGAGATTTTGGCTCCATATACATCCCGTTACCAGCTTGACTATATCGAGTACGCTGTGTACACCATTGGTGGTAATATCAGATGGTGAGGGAGAGGTCTGGCCACCCACCCTCATATGCTGAGGCTATGAAAATGAAGTTGCTTACAGTTCATACCCATAGCTGGCTCTTGGGACTGGCTTAAGGGACTGCATGTTCTTCAAACTGCATTTTTTTGTGTCTGAGATTTTAACCAGAGATTTTCATTATTTTAACAGAAACTTTTAGCAATTCAGTGAATGAAAGAAACTAAGTTTCGTGTTTTAATGTTGATGACAGGGATGATGACGACATCAATGACGTTGCGACGATGGGTGGCGTCAACCTGACGGAGGAGAGCCGCAACATCCTCGCCACAAACTCCGAGCTTGTCTCCGGTCAACTACGGTCGTGCAAGGATGAAAAGTTCCTCGACACGCCACTCCTCACGCAGCGTATCAACGGCATCGGTTGGTCTCAAGTTCTTCGGATTTGTCATCGTTCGTCTCTGTTTGCTTTGTCTGTCATTGTCACAATCGTTGTCATGAACTTATGTGTTGACTGTTGTCATGGGTTTTCTGTGTTTTAAATTTTTGTTTTTGTTGCTTGGTATTTATCATGGTCATGGCTTTGTCATTTTGTTTTCACATTGTTGTGGCGTTTTCTTTTATTTTGCAAAATTGCCTGTTGTTGTGGTGTTTTCTTGTCTATTTTTGTGTTTTTCCATTGTATGGTGTTTTTATGATTTTGCATTCTGTTGTCATGGGGGTTTCTTATTTTTGTGCCATTGTGCTGGCTAGGTGTAACTATGAGTTAAAGTGAGAGAGGTCTGACTTCTATAGTTGTGGGTGACATAAATAGTGAGAGTGGACTCGGTTGGCGTCTTGCTATCAACACCAGTTGATGCAGTGACTCTGATACCTCGTTAGAATGTATACAGCAGGCATGGGCAACTTCTTTTAACAGAGGCCCGACCTAGGATTTTAAGGGCAGCTCAGGGGCCGCATGCCAATCGTGCTCAGATTTTTGCAGATTCATTTTCCCAAGAAAATAAGACAATATTAATTTTATTCAAGCTAACTATTGCGATATAACCGTCACTGTTAAATTTATGTTAAACTAAATGAAGATAATTTTTATAATGAAAATATAATTATCCTTATTAGGCCTACCTACAGTCCTACACTACAATAAAATACTAAATATGTTAAAAGTTTCTTCAGTTTAAAAATATATATTAAACTGTTAGTGTACAATGTATCCATTTGCTGGTGTGCTGTAGTTAATGATTAATGTGAAATCTGACACTTCTGGTCACGACGCAATTTATCCAGCATGGTTGATTTAATGTTGGAAGTGGCAATTCAAATTTCATTAGAAAGATTGTCATTTGTTAATCTGCAACTCTGCATCTGCTTCTGTATTTTTTTAATTTCATCTTTGAGAAGAATTGTTCACAACTATATAGGTGCATGGAATCAGTGCAACCATTTTTAGGGCATGAAATCTAAGTGAAGATGGCTTCCAAAGTTTCGAACCTACCCACTCTGTGGTCTTGTTTCAGGCAGAAAGTCATTACATTGATGAATGAGTACAGGGCCGGATTAACCACTCGGGGGGCCCCATGCTAATTACACACGGGGGGCCCCTTGTCGTAGGCCTATTGAGCATGGAATTATGGGGATGCCGCAAAGACAGGGTCAATGCTGTATGCTATGTTGCTCAAGTTAGTAGTCAATGCACATAACTCAACTTTAACGCTTTGCATAATTTGGGACTATCAGTCTTAGATTATAAGGTCGTTTCAAATGTTTGTTACAGTTGGCCTATATCACAACATGCAATTAGCTTAAAATTATAATCAGAGTTCGAATCTGTTCTCTTCAGTTTTAACAGCTCAGAAGCATTTGCGACTTTTAGCAGCAGCTAACTGAGTAATAATATCATCAATTGAAATCTAGTTAAGCACATCAATTTCAACACAAAGAAGTTCCAATGTAGTTAGACGTTTGCGATTCATAGATGTTTGCAGTTTGTTTTCAATAAGTCCCATCTTACTTTTAAAAATGTTCACCTGAATAATTGGAGGTCATCAATGACATGAACACACGCAGAGTGATAGAAACAGACATGGGCGTCTATAGGAATTTTTCCGGGGGAGCTAAATTTTTCTAAGGGGAAAATGTTTCCAAGGGGGCAAAATGACGCTTTTACATAGCTACTCACGAACACAGAAAACGTGACAACTTTCAAAATCCATGGCAGATGCCCATGGGAACAGAGATTGTTTCCAGAAGGTTCTCGGTGTACAGTAGCATAGCTAAAGAAGCAGGTGTACGTGGCGCAATCTCTAAATTTTTCAAAATCAGCTAGTTAAACCATTTCGTCAGGAAATGTGTGAGGCTACAACCTCTTGTGTATGTTGCGGCCAGCCTGCTGGAAAATTCTCAAATCTTGTCAGGCTCTAATCTATCAAAAGCTGTTACAACTTGGAATACATGACGATTCAACTTCACTGTAAACGTGAATTCTCTGCCTCAGGGGCGTCAACAACTTGTCTATAATAACCAAATAAGTTTCAGCACGAAACTTGTCTCTACTTTGCAAGATGATCGAGCTCGCTGCTATGTGTGTGCCAGGAAGCAAATCGCTTCTCAGCATAGATTATTATATTGATTGAAAGTCGAGTCAAAAGAAACGTATGTACACAGCAGGTGGTTGCTCGGCTGACATTTCAAATTTGCAAAATTTGCTTAGTCTGAAGCTAGTAAAACTAAGCTTTTTCTTGTGAACAAATAATCATTTGGTGTTATAAATTCTGTGTTTGTCCTGCAGTATTCCGACTCTAGTCGGGGGGCCCTCCTGTAAGCGGGGGGCCCCCTGCTAAAGTATATTGAGCATACTGGTTAATCCGGCCCTGAATGAGTAGTGAACTAGTTGACTAGACAAGAGGCCGGATTCTTAATAAATAAGAAACGGATGTTTTAATGTCGGCCTAAGGTACAGAGATTCAGACATTCATGTAGGGTCGGATAAAAGTGCCAGATACAATGCTAATATTAACGACATGTCAAGGGCCGGTTGAAATGTCCCGGGGGCCGGATCCGGCCTGCGGGCCATATGTTGCCCACCTCTGGTATACAGTCTCCCTATACTGCACATCATCAAATCGCAGTCAGCAAAATGGATTCCACTTTGAATTTAGTCCTGGAGTGCAACTTTGGACTGTAGGTTCGTCAGGCAGATGCGTGTCTAGATGAAGAGCTGTCCCTTGAGCTAGCATGGGAGACGGCCATGGGTATGAAGTGTTAGCGACTTCATTTTCTTAGCCTCGGCATATATGAGGGTGAGTGTCCAGTCCTCTCACATGCCGCCTGATCTTTCTGCCGATGATGCACACATTAGTTTACTTGTTAAAGCTGAGTTGGCTGCAGGGCGGAACAGAAATCTCGACACAAATTTCTGCTCTGGTGGGGATTTGAACCTATGACCTCTTGATTGACTGCTAGGAGTGCTAGCCACTAGCCACTCATTCATCTCCATAACTAACCTAGAGAACACAAACAGCTCATGAGATTAATTCATTTTAAGATTAGCGGGTATGGGCTATTGTTAACTTCTCAATTTTGATAATCTGCAAGTTTAGTATTATTATGATGTATTGTTTGCACTGTTAAGACTCTTGGCAATCTATTCCGATTCACAAGTCTGTAATTGTTATGTAAAGCTACGTCTCGTTGTTTAATGCTACTGATGATATTGTTTGTGGCAGCCAAGAAACGTGGCATAGAAGGCGGTGCTGCAGGAGATGCGGCGAGCTTAGTTTCACATGCTGTGCAGGAATACCTGAGGACGCTGATGGAAGAGCTGGCCATCGCCGCCTCCCATCGTCTCGAAAACTTTAAAGTGAGTGCGACTGACCATCAGATGTGAATTTGTACAACTCATCGTAAGATTTCTATATTGTCATTTTAATTAGAGACCACCTGAAGAGAAACTCAAAATTGTTATTAGAAATTTGTATAACGTCACCACAAGAAGTGTTGTCTGCGTTAGCCAAGTGACTTTAAAGATCATTCGTCAGGAAAACAATGCAGAGAAAACTACGAGAGTTGCCAGTGACAGACCCAACCAACAGATTCCCAGCTAGAGTTGACAGATGGTGGCATGTTCAATAGAGACCGTTGGTTATTTAGACATTTAAAAGTATCTCACTACAGCACTGCTTCCAGGATATGTTCGAAATGTTGTCGAAACTGACGATATAGTCGTGTCTGGTTTCTTGTTGACAGAATGATCCACGGTACGAAGTGTCAAATGACACGAAAACCCAGTTGAAGTTCCTCGAGGAACTCGGCTCCTTAGAGAGGAGGCGACACGAGGAGGCGGAAAGAGCCATCCTCATGCGTGCCGCTAAGGTTAGTCATGATCCATTTTGTGCGTTTCAGAATCTTAAATTATTAGCTTCCTCAATATTCAAATTGCAATCTTCAGGCTGGTATTGGGCTGACAACAGGCCTACTGGAATCAGTTGTTGTTATTATTATTATCATCATCATTGTTATTTATAATGCATGCTGTATCACTGAATCAAAAGCCATAGTGAATCACGGACTCTTTCAGAGTCCCTAAACGGCAACTTTCTCAGGTATACTTGAACCTGTACTCTCCATGAACAACTTTAGAAGCCATACCTCGCAGTTACATTATAAACTCTTTAAATCATTTGAGTTTCTATAGCTTCCTAATTAATCCTATTTCGGATAAAAATCCTATGTGATGTCTGACAGATATTTGGCATTTGAATTTTCTTTTTAAACTTGAAATGAGAGTGATGTTGCTCGTAGAAATTATTTGATATCAAAGTTTGATTGCATTAGTTTGTATTTTGAACGTTTATGTTTTCTGCTTTCTCAGAGTCGAGCAAAAGTCGAAGATCCAGAACACGCAAAACTAAAAGACAAGGCCAAATTGGTGAGTATGAAAGCAATTCAAGCTCAAAAACTGTATTCAGTACTGGCACTTTGAAGGATGCTGCTCTGTCATACTGCAACTGCGTCTGGCCCATGTCTGCTTTGAGCTTGTCTTAAATTTTTATTATTCTTTCTTGTTGATTAGATGTTTGTTTTGTCGTGCTAATTTGTTAATCAACTGTAAAGCAGAGAATGCTGAAAGGAGATATTTCTTCAGATGTTGAAGGACAATGGACTGATAGGTTTGTCATTGGTTAAAAGTTTATTGATTTCTTCATTAATCACTTACTTTAATTGTTGAGTGGGTGATTGAGCAGGTTAGTCCTTGGCTCAGCAGTTTAACGATTGCCTCAACACTGCTGTTTATTGCTTGGGGCAGCTCACTTGGCTCAATGCTCAGCAGTTTAACGATTGGCTCAGCTGTTTAGCGCCTGGCTCAGCAGTTTAATGATTGGCTCAGCAGTTTAGCACTTGGCAGAATAGTTCAGTGCTTGGCAGAATAGTTCAGTGCTTGGCAGAATAGTTCAGTGCTTGGCAGAATAGTTCAGTGCTTGGCAGAATAGTTCAGTGCTTGGCTCGATGTTTGCCTGAACATTTATTTGGCACTTGTCACAGATCTATAAAGAGTGCTGAACATGGATCTGACATATAAGCAAGTAAGTAAGTAAATATGTACTTTAATGATCCGCCTGCAAACGCACAACAACTAACGAACAAGTTATACAATTAGCATGTGCATGAAACATAAAAGAAAGATAACTAACGTCTATGAAACATCAGCCAGACCCAAAAGGTAATGATGGTTAACAATTTTGGCAAGTGCAGAGAGCAGCTCTGGCACTATCTACATAACCATAACAAATAAATGAATGAAAAAATTGATTTGCAGATGCAACAGGCCGAAATGGACGAGCTGCGACATCAAGAGGCGAATAGGACGGCACTTGCGGCCATCGGATCACGAAAACTTCGTGCTGCTCAGGTCAGTCTCAGCTCATTTTGCCAGATTTAGTTTCAGCTAACTCTAGACAAGACTTCAGAGCTGAAGTTGCTGACAGAGTTTGGCTTTAATGCAGGATACTTTTGCTAAAGGGTCCTTGGATCGGTTTTGGTTTTAAGGGGTTGGTTTTAACCATGATTGGTTTAAAGTGCCTATCCACATCTCAGTTTCACATTCCTCTGTGTCTTTGTGCAAATTTCTTTCATGACCTAACTGGACTCTTTAACATCTTACTTTATGTACAATGCCTTTTCCTCTGACATCAGTGGTATGTTATTATTATTATTATTATAATTAGGAAATTTTTGAATGTGAATATGAGGTCATGTAGTTAGTTATCAAATGATTGAAAACCTGTGTAAGTTATGACGTGTTTCTTGAAGGAAGAATTTGAGCTATGGAGATTGGTTGGATACATAAACTGCACTTTAGGAATTGTTGTTAAATGTATTAGTACAACGCATTGCTTTCTAAGATATAGCTGTGTCATCATTATCATTTCATCATCCGTTTATTTCTCCCACGGCTCTTTTAACAATAGTCTGTAACATGACTGGTTTTCTTTGTTCAATGCTGACTGGTTCAGGGTTCAAGTAGTTCTAGCGATGCAGGAACCTCTGTCAACAAAACCATCGTAAGTACGACTAACTGTGCTCTTGCTTTTCTGTTGATGTGCTTTTCAACTC
This sequence comes from Allolobophora icterica, assembly GCA_963556255.1. NCBI lineage: Eukaryota > Metazoa > Annelida > Clitellata > Crassiclitellata > Lumbricidae > Allolobophora > Allolobophora icterica. The sequence goes on along the minus strand of OY744606.1, from coordinate 401,471 downwards.
AACACTTACATTAAAGTAGGTTTAAGAAGAAGAGCAGTCCCTTAAGCCAGGCATGAGGTGAAGCCATGATGTGAAGAAGTGTTGGCAATTTCATTTTCTTAGCCTCGGTATATAAAGGCAGGTGGCCAGTCCTCTCCCTCACCGCCTCATCTTCCCTTCGACAGTGTATGGTCTGTGTACTCATTATAACTAGGGGACTCAAGCCGAGCTGAAATGTAGAAAGAAACTTCAGCTTGGGTGGGTATTTTAACCCCTGGCCTTTTTCTTAAATTTTTACGCACCACTATCTAATAGCAAAGTGTCATTCTGTGGTGCTAAGCAGAAGTTCTCTGATGTATATGGATGGATTATGATTTGTGATTTCACTCGAACAGACCATCAACCGCTGTCTTAATCATTATGATAACGGCACTATAGAAGTGATTAGATTAGATTAGATTAGACGAGCAATTTCACCTCCAGAAAGGCTGTGCTGTTATCACTGCTGCAGATATATTTGGTTTTGTTAACGCTTTACGTGACTAAGCGCTGACCTTGGACGTTGCAGGTACCAGCGAGGCCGCGCATTCGTCGAGTCAACCTCAGGGATTTCTTGTTCGTCTTGGAACAGCGCAAGGACATGCGACGATCGCTCATGCTCTACAAAGCATTCCTCAAGTGAAAAACTGTGTCATTGTCATCATCGTCGTCGTCATGGTCACGAGTCTGTTCGTCCATCTCGACCGAGTCGCGCGGTCGGGTCGTCGTCATTGCCGTGGTTACTATTCCATTCGTTGACAGGATCAGAGCGGCGGAAAGTCTGTTGGAGCGGAGCTTAGGAAAATGGAAAATTTTTCAATAATGTTGTAAATTTTATTACACGGCAACAATGACTGCTAAGAAGAGAAGACTGGAGAAAAACGTGTGTTTTGTCTTTGTTGTACATTTGTGATAAGAGCGGGCTTATCAGGACAGCGTTTGTCCGGCCCTCTGGTGGTCGGTATGCACAAGTGGCCAACTGGCAGTTGATCTGTTTCCTTGCCACCGTTGAAATAATAGACTGTTGTCGGTCGGTTGATGTGGCTAAGATCTGTGGATGTATGGGTGTTGGAGCTGCGTGGGGATGAGGAGCGGTTGTGGTCAGCTGGAGGTAATTTTTGGTCAGTTATCTGTTCGAATTGGTCAACATCTGTGATAAGAAAGAAGGACAGCTGAGTGTGGGTTCGTTGTGGTGTCCATGTAGGAGACTATTTTCGTGTATTCGTACTAGAGGCATTCAGGTATTCAGCTTCGTTATGAAGACACGATGAACTGAGACACTACATCCCGGATCACCCAACACTGATTCAGACATCAGGACGGATTGAGTCATTGGTTGGTGCTGTGCCAATAGGTTACACAGAGAGAGACAGAGACAGACAGAGACAGAGAGAGACAGAGGAAGATGTGGTGTAAATTGGATGGAGCAGGAGACTGGGTCATGTGGACAGTTGTGACTAGTGATTGGTTGGGTTACAGTGCTGTCATCTCTTATTTGGTTGGCTTTAAGCTTAACAATAACAGTTGCTATAGTTTTCAGTTCTACTCTAGGACCAAGGACTTAAAATCTAACAATTTCTTTCCAGTTGTACTTTGGGGCCAGGATGCGTGCCTGACCCAGTTTCCTGCTCTGTTACTGAATAAGCTATCTTTTCTATATGTTATTTTATCTCTGGCTGTGACTGTTTCAGCTGCCTGGCACACGGACTGTAATGAGTAACTAATGGAGTATCTCTTAACAACCCACCTCGTAAGCCGTGTCTTAGCAACATGGATCGCCAGAACTTGACTGAACGCATTAGACTCTTTGATTTAAAAATATTTGTATTTGCATGCATAGCTTCCATTCCATGGTTTTATTGGGATCCTGAATTGACCGACTGAAGAGTTTGCACGGGGGGGGTGGGGCGCTGGCAGAATTGCCTTCTCAGAAGTTAGCACAGATATTGGTGTTTTGGGTTGGTTGCTGTACAGTATGCGCTGTAGACGAACATATCAAACGTCATTGGATGCTAATCTTATGGTCATCGTAAAAGTACTTGTCTGAAATATGAGAACTTCTCTGTAAAGCTGTCTCTGGAACCAGACTAAGGACCATCTTATGATGAGGTTGTCTTAAAACGAGGCTGTTTTTCTAAAGTTGAACTGAATTTCTGTATATCCCACTGTGTTATGCCAGCATTTGTGTTATATGGAAATGTGTTATAAAGAGGATCTGGTGTATTTGCATTTGATTTCGTAAAGGTCACTCTTCTCCTCCTTCTACACCTCCATCTCTTGTCTGAACTGGCTGTGACCTGTGTAGATCCATGCCAGAGATCCAGTAATTACTCATGTTGAAACATTCGGAAAAATTGTTTCATATATTTTGGCAATAATGGTTTGCTTGTTTAATATTACACAAACCTGTTGTACAGTGTTGTTTTCAGTCGGATGGCAATTGTTTATTTGTTTTATCTGAGCCTCTCTTGCGTAGATGAAAATCCATTTTCGGATGTTCCTAGAGCTGTTAACTGGGTTAGGTTAAAGTTTGCTCTGAGCCTCTGCTTAATTGGGTTTGGTTACAGTTTGCTCTGAGCCTCTGTTTAATTGGGTTGAGTTAAATTTCGCTATGTTCCATTGTGTAAGGCGATTTACAGCGGAAGCACCTGGAAATTCACAAACCACATCCGTAATCACTGTGTGTTGGGTTTCGGTGTTGGGATGGATGAGTTGGGTTTCGATGGGGGAGAAGACTTCATTCTCATGTGCACTGTGTGCATGAATTGTGCAATAGAATAAATCTGGGTTAAGTTTTTGTTAATACTGTTGAAAACAATGATATGTTCAGAACCTATGAAACTTACTGCTGTTGAAATTTTCTAGGTAGATTAAAGCCGTGGGCATATTCAGTCATTACAGATGAAGGCATCCCAGATTCATTTGGCTGATTTTTTGACAAATAACAAGTTTTGTGGATAAATGTGTAAATTATCAACGGTATTTCATTTGCTATATTATTTGATGTGCATCTTCTGGGTTTCCGTTGAGTTGTTGATGCAGAATCCAGTGTTTATGCTGGACAGCTGAGAACAAAAGCGTCTGGTTTTCGTCTGGGTGTAAAGTTGTGGCACGCTGTACGGATATGACAGTTACCAACCTCACTGTCCATTTCTCTTGCAGCATATGCTCTTCAGCTGAAAGATTTGTCAAAACTTGCCTTACTTACCTCACCAACCTTACACGACCCCCTCCCCTCCCACCCCATTGACAACTGTTCCAAGACCTGAATGCAAGTAAAGTTCTGTAGTGGAACGCAGTGGATTGCCTAATCTTCGACCATTCAGCTGCCATTAGATGAATCGTGTGGACAGAGGAGCCAATGCATCATAGGATTTGTCATTTACCTCACAGCGTTTGCCAATATCAAATTCTGCTTGATGACAGAGGCAACAGCCTGTCCAGGGTCGTTGGATGGAGTTCACTGAGCAGGCTTTGGTCACGGAGTTTTTGGAACTTCATGCAAGATTCTGAGATTTGACTATTTATTGAACTGGGTGTTGAAAGTAGAGACGAATGCTCTGGCACTACGATATTCTGGGCTTTGTTTTTTCTGAGTGTAAAGTTAGACAGTTTGAACTGGGTGTGTGTTAAATATAAGTAAATGCTCTGGCATGACGTGACAGTGTGTCACTGAAACTCTGCTGGGAGTGAATGTGTCAAGTGCTTTGTGAATTTAACTGGTCAGCCTGACTTGACTAAGGAATTTCTTGTTTTGGGTTCAAATTATGTTGAGTGCAGCGCTCTGTATATGATGCTTTTAAGAGCCTTGATAAGGCATTCTGTAAATGTTATGTTTTGTTCTTATGTTCCACATCGACCTTTTCAGTCATCCAAATCTTGCAACCTATATTGTTCCCTGGTCTGCTGGGGTCTTCTCTTGTGATCTGACATAGTCTTCACCTGTCTTGTTTCTTCTAGGTTGACCCCGGGCCTCCTTTAACTGACCCTGCTATTTGTTTTGTGCATTGCAAGTCTTCTTTTTCTGAGCCTGCTAGGAGGTATCCTTTTTGGAACCATCTATAGGTCTTATGCATTGGCCTTGGTTGGGTCTTCTTTATTTGTGCCTGCTATGGGTCTTATGGGTTGGCCCCAAATCTCCTTTTTCTGAGCCTGAGTCTTACTGTCTGGCTTCAAGTATCCTTTTCTGTGCCTGCTATGGGTCTTATGGGTTGGCCCCAAGTCTCCTGTTTCTGAGCCTGCTAGAGGCTGGCCACCAAGGGCTAAGCTGAACCATCTTTGGTTGTGGTTGTCCCCATGGACAAACCATGATCAGTGAGAAGGTTTCATGTCAGTCAAAAGCCGGTTGTTGGCCCATGACAGTTACCTGATGGTCATCAAAGAGATGACTTTCGTCCACTCATCGCTTGGTTTGACTCCTCTTCCCAAATTGCAGACACTCAACCCTACATGATCTCGCCATCACTCTTCTCGTATTTTTCGTGCACTTGTAAAATAACTGTTCATACACACACTGCCGTGTGTAACTGAGTCAGATAAATACACGCACATACAGACGAACATATTTATCTATATTAACTTAGACCAAATGTTGCTGGTAGGAATTGGATTTTGATGGATAGAACTGTCGAATTCTTAGAGGTTTACTTGAAATGAACTTTGTAAAACGAGAGACCATCAATGCCAGTCTCTGGCGCAGACGATAGTCGGAACATTTCGTGCAAGACTGTGACTTTAGCGTCGATTTTCCGACGTCGCAAGCGAGCATAGCACCGCACGTGTGCGACAGTCTGTCGTCATGTTGCTGCTGCTGCTGTGACTGGTGGATTGATTGCTTTGTTTTTAGCATCTTTGGTTGTCTGTTCATAGACTATTCATTGATGCATTGTCTATGTTTAATTCAGTTTCATATGCAACTAATATATCGATGTCTATATTATACGCGTCTGTGTATGATTTGTATTATGTGCGGCGTGTGTGACGCGTGGTCTGGATCTGTAGTGTTGCTTGTACAGAGAACTGTGTCTCGGTGTTGCGAGGAACATATGGCCGATGATGGCTTCAGAATAAAATCATCATTCTAATGGAATTTCTCTTTATCTCATCTTCTTCTTTGGGTCAGGCAGCGGCCAAACTGCTCATCCACGGGTGGTGGACGAACTCCATATCTGAAACCTAAGCGTATCTGGCTAATCATTACATGATTCAGATAATCACACATAAAATGTGTGCAACATGATGCGTTTTGTCGATTATTGTAACCAAGAATGCATTTAGTTAATCCTTTAAAGACTAGAGGGATTATTTTTCCACACACATTAGTTCACGCTTGTTGTTAGAGTGTTAAGCGGCAGATCTCAGATCCAGTGTGATCAGGATGAATTTAACCACCACTGGGTTGAGGGTGCGTTCATCTTTGACCGCTTTGGTCAAGTGATAGCCTTTGACCGATGGGTCAGTGACGCATGAACTCTTTAGTTCAATTATTTTGCCGATACACCATTGTTTGGTGGTCATATTCTGGTAGTTATGGCGTTTGAACTGTCTTAGGATGGGCCTTTACATTTGATTCAGATTCTGCTGGTGACCCATTTTTGTGAGGGTCATGGCATTTGACCTTTGCTGAGGTCATAACGTTTGACCCGTTTCTGTAGGGGTCATGACATAACCTGTTTTTGAAATGTTGTGGTAGATGACCTTCTTGCTCCTGGGTTCACTGTAAAGTTTTCATGGTAACTTGTGATGTGGTAATGCTTGGGTGGTAATTAGCAGGTCTAGTGATTGTGGGTTCAAGCTCTGCAGGGTGACCTTTTGCAGCAACCCTGTGTACCTCATTGCCAGCCAGAGTAGGGACGATGCTTCTGTGGCTGTAAGGTCCTTTGGTCTCAAGAGGACCGTGCTTCTGAGAAGCTCTCATACAGAAGCATATAAACAGCTGTGTTACCATTACCTTTACATAACTGAGGAGTTTCTCGAGAGCCATACAACAACCTTTAGCTTTACTTGGGTTGCACTCCTCATGCGCATCCGCTTAACGAAGGAGAATGACTGAGTTCTGATGTCGATCACTGGGACTCTCTTTCTTAGCAAGAAATTACATTTGACCACTGATTTGAGTTGCTCATCATGCAGTCAATAGCTGTTTCGGATGCTAATTGCTTGGCACAGTTGTGTCAGGCCTTATATATCGTCGACGTTTCACTGTGGCCATCTTACATCCACCCAGTAGGACTAGACTGAGCTATTCAGACACACGTTCTTTGGGTCCACAGCTGGCCCACGCTGAACATCTGGTGGGGATATGTTGTCGCTCAGTATCCTTTGGTAGTTGAAATTCGCGACAGTGCAGGCATCTTTCGGTTCTTAACTCAACTGCAAGTCGACTTTATTGTTGCAATGGATCGAGGTGTATCATATTTCACTTGGGTTGTGTGTGCATCTCGAATTGTAGAATGAGGGCAATTTGCTAAGAAAATATATATTAAAGACTTAAACTTCTTTGTTGGTATCAGGTGGTTGGATGTGGCATTAGGGGCCATCCACGTATTACGTACGCACTTAGGGGGGGAGGGGGTCGGATTTTGGCGATTTTGCGTACGGGGGGGAGGGGGGGTTACAAAATGTGTACGTACCCAAAATAAATTTCTAATTATGACGTCCACATTAGCCTATTTATAACTCTGTATTATCCTATAGTCGTCCCATGGCATTTTATTACATTATATAAAAGCCATGTGCAGTTATTCTGTGCTGTGAACGACACCTATAATTTGTCTATATCGGCCCTTCAATAATCTGGCCTAAAGTGCAGACAGGCTGCCTGGAGACACTTTCTGCAGCTGGTCATCTGGGGGGGGGGGGTGCGCGTCGAACGTACGTACTCAGAGGGGGGGTGGTGGAAGAAAGTACGCTTGCGAACAGGGGGGAGGGGGTCCAATTTTCCAGGATTTTTGTGTACGTAATATATGGATGGCCCCTTACTTGTTTCCTTGCAGTGGGGGATTTCAATTGATTACCTCTCACCTAATCAAATCAAATCTCTAATCTAAAGACTTGTTGTCGTAACATGTGGTGCGTCAGTTGGTGGTTGCCTCAAACACTATGCCACTCTATCTACTTGCAAAAACTAGGGGGCATTTGACACAGTTACACCATGCAAACAGCATGAGTTGTACTTTAGAGCCTAGCTCACAGGCTGTCAGCCTGTCACCATATGCCAGTGTGGGAAAACTTGAAGGCATTTGACGCAGTTACCATCCCAACAGCATGTTTGTTATTGACATCTTAACTTAGGCTGTATCACAATGCCCATTTGCAGACTTGCAGGCATTTGACACAGTTGCCATGCCAACAGCATGCTTGTTACTGACTCAGACTGTATCACAATGCCCATTTGCAAAACTTTGCAGGCATTTGACACAGTTACCATCCCAACAGTATGTATGTTATTGACAGCTAACTCGGAGTGTATCACAATGCCCATTTGCAAAATCTTGCAAGCACTTGACACAGTTGTACCACCCAAGCAGCATGTTTGAAATTTAAAACCTAAGCCTTTGCACAAGAGGCAGTAAACTATTGACGTTGGTTGAGTTGCTGCCCAAGTAACAAAGTGGCCACTGGCATAAGTACGGTAATAAATTGTGGACGTTAGCCATTTAGTTTTCTTAACTGTATCATTTTCATTGGCAGCAGACTTAGATGCACTTTAGTTTCTTCTTCATTTGACTTGCACATTGAGAAACTGTTTCTGAGAAAGTGTGTACTAGGTACATGCCTTTGTTAACTCCGATGAATTCTGATGGTTTCAACTGATATGAAATTTCACAAACTACATATGAACTGCGCTACTGTAAATTTCACAAGCTATGATCTGAACTGTGTGTTTTGATCTGTGATTCTGTAAGTGGTGGACAAGCGGTAGACACGTTTAAGACGTAGAGTAAAGGCGAGTGCTAAGTCTAAAATTTGAGTTGTTTCCCACTAATCATGCTACTGAATGTAGCAGTAACTTGTGCATGTAATTTTGCAATGTGCACAGTGTGGTGTGTGCGTGCGTGAGTGAGTGCGTGCGTGCGTGCGTGTGTTTATGTGTGTGTGGCTCCTTATATGGCGTTTACAGAATCTCAGAAATCGATGCAGAAAAAGGAGAGGTGTGCGCGGGCCTTGAAGACCAATGCATCTGTTGAAATTGATAGTTTGTTATACCGCACCGTCTAACTTGTAGGGGAAGTTGTTTTGTCGTTGTAATGTGGCTCTGGCAGTTGCTCTTTAGCGGAAATATCCACCAGCCACGCACCTGCATGAGTAGGCTACCACTGTTGAAATTGGTAAACAAGGCAAGGTTACAGTACCTTGGCTATGCATCGAGCTTTTATGTCGCACATTTATGGTCCATTGAAAGCACTGTGAAGATGGCTGTCTACTATAAGGGATATGAGCAGCTCACTATGTGGAATATGTATAAGCGCTTCAGCATAGATTCTGAGATTTGATTCCGCATGTAGCACGTGCAAACCAGTTCTGAATCGCGTGACCTTCAAGGAAAAGTTTTTCAGCTGTCAGGTTACATTTTCATTGTTCACGTAAAGTAAATCGATGAGGTAAGTTCGGTTATATCTCGTGACTCATTGTCTCGTCAGACACGAATTTCTCTCGCACAATTATGGTTTCTCAAAGTATCGGGCCGCTTTGTGTGTTCTGAGTTATGAAGAAAAGTTGAAATGGTTTGGGTTTGGGTCAACAACAATGGAGAGCAGGACGAGCTGGTTACAAGATTATCGCCGGGTATTAAGAAGCCAGCGGAGTATGGGCGAGGTTCTTTAAATTAAGAATTCCACAGGAACATTCTGGAATAAATTCTTCAGCGCAAGATGTGTAGGCTTATGGGATGGTTTGAATGATGGATGCTTTCAACAGAAAGCCAGAGAAAGTATTGGCTACTGAGCGTTCTCGGTTTGTATGGACCATAGTTCTGCAACCGATTAAAATGTCTTCTGAACTATTTACGTCGTGTAAGTTCTTGCTTAGTGAGTCAGATATATATGCGTATAAGTTAACATAGTCGGACTTCTCGCGTAATAAGTTTGTTTTAAATAAATAAATCGCTCTCAGCAAGGCTACGAACATCGGTGGCGCCTCCAGCGATTGATGTTTGCGTTACAGATATGAACAGAGAACCAGACTAAAAAATTCATGTCGTCGAGATTTTGATGGATGGGGTAAAAATGCAATCGGATTGGCTTTTACTTAAGCCAATTAAGTAATCTCAAATCTTTAGAAATATCTGTACGGAAATAATGTTTCGTTTATTCCGTTCTGAAAATCGGTAAGATGGAAATCGGTTCTGTACCATTTCGTTAATGCATTTGAGTGATTTTGAAACGGATCTGTTCATTTGGTAACGGCCGCGGAGTGTCTGTGCAGGACCGGTCTAAATTTAGACCGGTAAGTAGCCGCAAGGTCTTTGCAGGTTTGCTACGTGATAGTTTTGCTACCGATTAAAATATCTTCTGAACTATTTACGTCGTGTAAGTTCCTGGTTAGTGAGTCCGATATTATACATACAGGATAGAAGTTAAAATAGTCGGACTTTGTGAACAAAATGTTTAGGTTATGATACCATTGGTATTATGGTGTTGGCTACTCTGTTAATTGACCTCAATCTTATTTTGCAACTGCATTTTCGTTTTGTATGGGTCACAGTAATTTCAGTCTCGGTAACACTTTATGCTGGCGTGGCAATGTAAATAAGAAAGTAATGGAATATTCCTTGCGCTTCAAAAGCCCTACTTAAAACCACTTGACAGTGAATTCCAGAGCGACCAGTCAACAGATACACAGATTAGTAAGCATAACCAAGCATGACTAAAGTCGTCATAAATTTTAATGGTTATAACTGTGCTTTGTAGAGTAAAAGCCCCTTGAAATAAGTAAAATTAATTGCAGTGAAATGCAAATGCTGGAGCTCATAAACTTCGAACAGCAATGAGGCAGGATATGTCTGACCTGCTTGTAGCTGTCTTCATAATATTGCATTACATTATGATAGGGGTTCATAATAGTTGTCACTTTCTCTTATGCCCATCATGTCTCCACCTCATTGACCTGTATCGTAATTTTAAGATAAGCTGCATTCAGTATGGTTTCCCATTTATGAACCTAATTACACTTTATATGGTATAATAATTTTACAACAATATTATATGAGTATCATAACTGTAATTGTAATTACGACAATTTATATAGCATTATCAGTGTATAGTGTTTTAAGAAAGTGTTGGATTTACTTTAGGAAGAAGCAAGGCCATGGCCTGTGGCAACACATTACAGAGGTTGGCAAAACGTAAAAATATTAAACATTAAAATTTAATAGTAAATTTAATCTAAAACTGCAAGCGAGACGACAGGGAATAATTCTAACAGTATGATGTTAATGACATTCAGAGGAGTAACTTTGGTAAAAAGTGGGGGGTACCAATTTCTTACATACACAAAGCAAGTCGGATACTGCGATCTCTGGGAAGGCACAATAATAAAATATTGATTGGCATTGTTCAAAAAGTGGGGGGTACGGTACCCCCAGTCAAAAAAGTGGGGGTACAGGTACCCCTCGTACCCCCACAAATTACGCCTATGATGACAATATATAATGTTAAAACGTTTTAAAGTTGTGTTTGTATCTTCTGAATTGTTGGGTGTTTTTGGAAACCAGATTTAAAACATCAGAACTTTTGAGCATAAATAATAGGGGTTGCAAAATAACTTGGTCTGAGGCGTCAGGTTGTTAAATCCGCCCCTGTTTTAAAAGTATAAGTTATGAATGTTGTGTATGGAATAGCAGGCCAGCCTTTGTGCAAGCTCAACCCTCCATCCTTGGGGGGGGGGGTTGTGAGTACCAAGAGAACTATGGAGGTTAAAAGGGGTGTTGTGTTGCTTGGGTGCTGTGGGTGTGTTTACACTTCCATTGAAAGATACGTAAAGCCCAATGACTAGGCTTACCAGCCCTGATTTTGAAGTTTCTATCGAGGTCGGGGTCGTGTATAAACAACTACCTTATACCTGTCATATTTTCAGGTTATGAGTGTGCTTCTGTGAATACCGTTATGTACCATTATATTTAGTTTGCTATAGACATTCATTTAATATATATATATATATATATATATATAATGTGCAAGAATGTGTAATTAAAGCCACATATATATACATTTGTGTGTATATGTAATATATATATATATATATATATATAATATATATATATATAAGGTTTGTTGATGAAATATCAAATGGATATATTGTTTTATGGCTGAGCACATGAGTCAGTCATAATGTATTCCCTTAGAGGTAATGTGATAAATGTAATGTAATTGAATGGCAGAAATGTTTTCCATGGCACTGTCCTACGTAGCAAGCTGGCTGGTTGGGGAGCTGTAGCGGTACATGGTCTTAAACGAAGCCCTGATCAAATATATATATAAAAATAAATATGTATTATATCTGTATATCTGTACAGTCTGGTTGTGGGATTTTGAGTTGAATAAATAAATTAGTGCAATATAAAACTCCAATTGATAAGAATAAATATTAAATAATAAAAAAATATATGACAAATAAATATGCATAATATCGGTATGGTTTGTTTATGGGCTTTGCAGAATATAATTATCAGATATGTTTTATGGTTTGGCAGACAAATTAGCCATGCGAGACTCTGCTTGAGATAGCAGCAGGGTTGCTGTTGACATACTCACATGCTGTTCATCTGTAGCCCAGAAACCAGCCTTCCATTCAAACGGCACTGAATTGACTTTTCTACAGAAACTAATTTAGATGAATGGTTCATTGTTTCTGGTTTCTTAATTAGAGTCCTTGCCTTACCGTACTTGACCTCTTAGTGTGTTTATGACTTGTGTGCACGCCCATTGTGCGTGCTCTTAGCTTAACGTTTCAAGTTTCCTTCAGTTTTAATGGCACCCCGAAAATAGATTCACTCTAGTGACTCTACCTACACTTCTATCCCCACACCTGAACTCCTATATTTGAAGTTAATCTCAATGTGTAGTAGTTCCCCCACCACTCCCCGTCATTCAACAGAACCAGGCAAAACATCCAGAGGCAGTGGCGTAGCTATGATATTTTGCGCCCGGGGACGAACTATGAATTTGGCGCCCCCTCCCCCCCCCCGTTTTACTATTTCACATTTTCCACATAATCGAATGGCAATTTTAAATTTTTTAAATGAAATAAAATATGAAAAATACAGACAGTACATGCATGTTTCCCTTAGTGCTCAATGGGGCGCCAAAATCATACATAAGAACTTATTTGTAAGTAATGAGGATATAATTGGATATATTTGGGGCGCTAAAATTGAATCTTATGCATTCATTCGTGATAAATTAGTTAAAACTGCATCAAAATTAAGAGTAAAATTATTTATCTTAACCCTCATTTTGGCGCCCCCTTCCCTTGGCGCCCGGGGACACATGTACCCCCTGCCCCCCCCCCCCCCTAGCTACGCCACTGTCCAGAGGTAATTCACACTCTGAGCGTTAGGGAGGAGTTTTACTGACAGAGCAGCCTCCTTATTCAACTACCCTTATCCAGAAATGTAGCCGAACTACGCCACTGTGGTGGGCACACACACACACACACACGCACACGCACACGCACACGCGTAGAGCCAACCAAAGGATTCCCATCTACAGTTGACATATGTTCAGTCTGTGAATCAAGTTCCATCGATTGGTGGCATTGTGATGATGAAGACGATGACGGTGATGATGATGATGATGATGATGATGATGATGATGATGATGATGATGATGATGATGATGATGATGATGATGATGATGATGATGATGATGATGATGATGATGCGTTAGTCACAGGTCGTTGTCTCGGCAGCAGAGACTGCCAGAGATGATTGTATTGTCTTTGATGGTTGATTATCATACGGTCTCCATGGCGCTGAATGTCCCTACCTGTCGACGCAATACAACAATGACCACCTGCTTCTTCTTATTCGCTTCAGTGGATCGCTTTTTCAGCGCGGTCAGGTAATAGATACTGTCCTTGGTGAGCGGGAGGCAGGGTCATTAGAACCTGTGTTTGGCAGTTTGGTGTGCGGAGGGTGGGTTGGGACGCAGTCAGGCCCGGCCCTAGGGCAAGGCGAACGAGGCAACCGCCTTGGGCCCCGCGCTTTCTGGGGCCCCGCGCTGCTGGCTATAATTTTTTTACTGTTTTGAGATTGAGCGCTGACAACGCTCACGTCTCTTAACAACAATACTGGTAGTCAGTTTGCCCCGTGAATGTGATAGGGTGACTTAGGATAAGGCGAGCCTGCAGATAAAGTGAGTCACAATTACTGTTGTGCTGCTTGTGCATGTAGAAATAAATTTTTACGGAATACGGTAAATATTATAATTGTTGACTAAAATGAGTTATGATACGGTAACTGGTTTCATGATTGCTGAGGAGTTGCAATGATCGAGAGCTATAATTCCTGCAGCGACATACAACGATCCTGTTAAGATTTTGCAATTTCATACAATAAACAAGCGATATAGTTACTTTATTAACACGCACATTGCACTTCAAATACGTACTTCTGACTGTTTCTGTCACTGTAGCTTCTGGAGAAAGAAGCTTTTCAAAGCTATAACTTATCAAAACCTACATGCGATCAACGATAATGCTTCAAGAACGGCTCATTACGCTTTTGCATTAGTTTAATACATATGGTATTGCCAACTTTGCTATTTTGTCAATTGAGAATGATGTTGCTAATGATCTGGACTAAAGTGAAATCATTGCGGATTTTGCAACCATCAAAGCTCGCAAGATTTCCTTGTAAATAAACACATTTTAAAACATAGAACCCATGTGCACGTTATTGTTTATAGTGACTAACATATTTTCAATAAGAAGGATGCTAAAATATTTTAGTTATTGACATCCTTTTTCAGTTGTCAGATATTCAAAAAATTAAATAAAACATAATTATTGCTTTTATTGTAAAGTGCAAGTATTAAGAGCCTGATTTGCATTTTGCGTTCATTAACCCATTTAATTTCGATTTTGCATTAGTTTAATACATATGGTATTGCCAATACCGTATTGGCAGGAAATCAACTCCGCAATGCCATTTTTGCTTGGGGCCTCGCTCATCGCTTGCTGCCTTGGGCCCCGCACACCATAGGGCCGGGCCTGGACGCAGTGAATGAGGTCGTTAAGGGGTGGCGCTAATCGAAGGGCGTATAGGGTAATCCAAGGAGGACTAAATTAAAGAAGCTAATTAATACCGGTACCTCATTGACTAATCAATGTACTCCTGTACATAGTAGGGCTGTTATAAAGGGTCCTGGGATAATCTGATGGGAAGTGAACATCAGATTATTCTTATAAATTCTCTGATGGTTTTCTTAGTGGTCTTGCTCATTGTGTGTGTGTGTGTGTGTGTGTGTGTGTGTGTGTGTGTGTGTGTGTGTTTATGTGTGCATGCTATATATGTATATAATAGGGTAATGTTACATATGTCTAGATTATGCAAGTCGACGTGTTGTGGGTTCATGGGGTCAAAGGATGAACCAGCTGAGGCAGAAACACAAACAATCACCGTTTTAACCTCACAATTTGCATTGCTATGCATTTATAATGACCCCCATGAAGACTGAGTTCGTTCAGAGTTCACAAAAGGAGCTCTACAAACGCTAGTATATATATGCATGTATATATAATATATGCATGTATGTATGTATATATATATATACATACATATATACAGTTTATGCACCTTATATCATTCTGTGCATTTTGAAACAGCATTACAGAAGACATTAGATTAGAAGTCATTGCCCGTAGTCCACTATTGCATTCCAGCATACCTGGGTACTAACCAAGTGTATGTATACTTGGGTCTACTAAGAATACTGTAATACTTTACATCGAATGCAGTGAGTACACTGTGACATAGGTGTAATTTTCAGGGTTACGGTGGTACTTGTGCCTCCACTTTTTGGACTACCTTACCTCTATTTGTTGGACTACCTTACCCTTCCCCCCAATTTTTGGACTGCCTTACCCCATTTTTTGGACTACCTTATCCCCACTTTTTCATACCAATAAACAATGCCCATTGAGTATGATATTGGCATTTTCCAAATGGCTTATCATGCTATTAGTAAATAAAGTAGTTGCTCTGCGAAAGTATAGAGGAGGCAGAGCTATTTGTACTCCTTTGTTTTAAAACCAAAGTGTATGCTCCCCTTCCCCGAGTTTAACTGTGTCCTGCTTCACTTGACTGAGCGATACTGACACGTATGTTGAACCTGTGTGAAATCAATTACGAGTAGTTCAGATCAGAGTAAGATATAGGCGACGTGTATGTGACGCTAATGAGAGACGCTATTAACAGGTGATGTTAATTAAGTCTATTCTAACATATAGGTACGTATGCACTCTTAGTAGCAGTACACAGCAAATTGTCTGTATGGTGTGTGTGTGTGTGTGTGTGTGTGTGTGTGTGTCTGTCTGTCTTCTATGGTGTGTGTGTGTGTCTGTCTGTGTGTGTGTCTGTCTGTCTGTCTGTCTGTCTGTCTGTCTGTCTGTCTGTCTAATATTCGGTATCATGACAAATGGTTCAGGACAAATAGTTTACTGACCTTTCGAAAGGTTCACGATCTTCCAACTTCTAGTTATATATTCATCGTTAATCCAGCTTCTAGCTTGAGCTGGGTAATCATCGAGAATCGAGGTTCTAGTTTCAGTTATATAGCTCAAACTAGAAGCTGGATGAACGATGATTATTGTATTATTTATCGTGAACCTTTAGTTGTGAACCATTTGTTGGTGAAACATTTGTCGTGGAACCCTAACATTCATCACTGACGTTGTGGTACTGACCCGACTACGGTTTCATTTTGATGCCTTGTGCATTAGATCACACGGGCGCTATAGAAGTTGTTTGTTTTTACTATAGACAACGACCTTGAAGCGGTGAATGGTAATTGCTAGACGCTGGAAGAGATAGCAAGCTTCTGTAGGGTCTCCTGAAATGTGGGTCAGGCAGCGCCCCATGAAGTCCTTGATGAAATCCAGCCCATTGATATTGATGGGCTCCAGGGTATTGTTAACCATTTTTATTGTTAATTATTATTTTTCCCGCGGGGTACATATAATCGCTCGGGACTTAAAAAGCTCCAGAAAATATACTGTCTGGGATTTGGACGACCCGAAGACGATAGCGGAGATGCTCCACCCACCCCACCCATCACAGACTATAGCTATGTTCTGCGTTAAACAT
Organism: Allolobophora icterica; assembly: GCA_963556255.1. Taxonomy (NCBI): domain Eukaryota; kingdom Metazoa; phylum Annelida; class Clitellata; order Crassiclitellata; family Lumbricidae; genus Allolobophora; species Allolobophora icterica. The sequence continues at coordinate 385,147 of OY744606.1, read as the reverse complement.
CGTGTCGTAACAAAGATGATTAGCGTTAGACTAATTATAGTAGCGCTATTAGTTCGTGAGAACTGCGTTTAAAAGACAATTCGTTGGGATGATTCGATGTTTCAGCTCAGCGTCATTTGTCCCCATCGGTCTGTCGGTCGGTAGGTCTAGGTGTAAGTGCACAGAGCAATTCCCTCGGCTCAGGCTTTCAAGGCTGGGCGATATGATTTCGATATAACTGTTGTGCCGTTCGCGCACACCTAGACCAGGACTTCTAGAAACTGGCTTTGTATGCAAACCTGCAATGCCCACAGCAGCTTTGCATGGCTAAGAGGAAGAAGAGCGAATCAGAGGTACCTAAAAGGCGCTATATCAAGTAGCTTCATACATACATACATATATACATATTAAATTGTAAATAAGGTGTCGCTAAATGACTCGAGTCTTACCCGAATATCTTAAGGGCCAGAAAAGTTTGCGATTTTAGCCACTCGCGTAACGCTATAAATAAATGGCGCGCTGATATTTGTGGATTGACAGTTCATTGTCCGCAGTGGGCAGCTGCATTAACTGTCTAGAGGTCGTGCGGTTCGCCTCCACGATGGTATCTTCTTTCAGAGATTTAAATCTCGGGCTAGCACGGTTCGTACACGGGGGACCTTAAATGGCATCCATTCAAACGGGGAGCGGTGGTGAAGGATCTCACCCAATCAGTTCATGGGAAGATGAGCAGGATCGAGGCCACATATGTCTAGGTGTGTCGCTGTATGAAACGCCTACATTTACATTTACCAGAGTACTCTGCTGTGGCCGAGTTGAATTAAGATTACGAACGTTGATCCAAAGTTCTTGTTCAATTGCCAATGGTTGCGAGTCCGCACCGATAGATGTGGGCCTTCGTAGGCCGAGACTGTTTGCGTCTGTATCGTCACAAGTACGCTCGCACTGGGAGGATGCCCTCATTCTGGTGCTCCACTGAATGCCAGTGTTTGACTTGTAGGCCTGTCGTGCGCGCTATGTAGGTTGTCTGAGTCGGTGGTCGTAGCGACGTTCACTGTGGGCAGCTGTTGAATAAGACGTGTGTGACTGTTGTTAGTATTGTTGATGCTGTAGCTACGTACGGAGGTTGTGCGTGTCGTGAATAGGTCGATGTTGGTCTGGATTGTTTTGGAGGGACAGATACCATTGACATAAGACAGCTGCTGCTGCTCTGGAAGATTGTTATTCTTACGGATCGGTTTTTCTACGGCTGTGAGTGTTGAGTTGCGATTTCTATTTCTCTCCTCTTCTTACCGTTTGTTTACTTCATCGTCAGTTGGATAGCAGCATTGTCATGCTCTGAATGATTGTTTTTAGTACAGTAACTGTTAATGTAGCTCTGTTATGGGATCTACGGCAGGGAATGGAGTATAACGAGACTTGAACGCTTAGAAGAAGAGCAGTCCCATAAGCTAGCACGAGAGGCAGCCATGGGTACGAAATGCTATATCACTATAGCGACTTCCTTTTCTTAGCCTCGGCATATGAGTCCTTTCCCTTACCTTTTCATCTTCCCGCCGACAGTGTACGTTCAGTGTACTCATTATAGCTGAGTTGGCTAGGGTGCAGGTGGAGCAGAAATCTCAAAATGAACTTCTGCCCTGACAGAGATTTGAACCCCTATCTCGTGGTTGACAGACCAGCATGCTTACCACTAGACTGTCATCACTCATGCCATATCCCTCGGATAAGATGAAGTGCAGTCTGGAAGCAGTTACTAATAAGCATCAAGATCTTGTATTGATGTGCATGGGTAACCATTGCAGTTCCCCCTCAGGCATGTCCATATGAACCCATGGTATACATATACGGCCAGGTTAGCTTGTAAGACTGTCAAGCCAAAGGTCAGGAGTTCAAATTCCATTCGACTAGTGCTGCATGTAGTTACTGGGATGAACCTGAATCCCCGAAACCCGAATCCCCGAATACGCTGAAAATACACAAAAGCCCGATTTCCCGAAAACAGTTTTATAGAAAGCGGCAGAACTCTCGAAAACTATTCAAAGTTAAATTGTAAACTCGTACGTGACATACACCTAGTGTGGTCTTGATGTAACTCGATATACTGCCTATTCACATGTTTATTTATAATTTTAGTATAAAATCGATTTCGGGGATCCGGCCGAAATTCGTTTAGGGGATTCGGGTTTCGGGGATTCGGACCAGACCCGTAGTTACTTGAACTCGGCTGTGTAATGAGTACATCGGCTGTACATTATAGTGGCGCTACAGAATTCCTCATCAGATGACTTTATTACCCATTTTCTTGTAAGAATTCCTTTTAAGTTCCACTTAGGAGTTGTTATTGTGATCCTGTTTTCTTTCATGTCTCCGGGGTGTTTTTCTCCTCCTGCAGTTCTGCAAATTCCTCAGCAGCGTCTGTGATTATCTAGGCCAACGGATGACATAGGATGGAGTTCAATCTCCTCTCCTGTAGGAGTCTCCAGTTCCACGTAAAAGGAGGAGCAGAAGGGGCCCAGTATGCAGTGGTTACTGGTGACTTTGGCCCTATGAACTCTGTCTGTCTGTCTCTGTCTGTCTCTATCTCTCTCACTGAGAGGAGACTTTAATGACAGAGTCTTCGCTGTAGATGTGCTGATGTACAAACTGCAGAGGCTTGAGTATATATAGTATAGGGATGGTATTGTACAGTTTGTACTCAGTTTACTTTAACTGTTATCTTTAGAATTTCTTAGGACTGCAGTGGTCCATCAATACGTTGTGCAGTTGAACCTCAGCCTCACATTGCTGCCTCCTCCTTATCTCTACATGAAGCTCCCTCAGTCTCTTGCTCTTACCTTATCTGTGGTTAAGCTTCAATATACAGTATTGTATTGTATTGTATTGTATTGTATCTAAACACTTATAAAGCGCCTCTGCCCTCTCACAGTGTTCGCTAATCCGAGGCACACAGTATTGCTACCAGAGAACAGCAGTCCCCGAGGGAGGCAGCCATGGGTATGAAACGACTTCATTTTCTTAGCCTCGGCATATGAGGGCAGGTGGCAAGTCCACTCCCCACTGCGTGATTTTCCCACCGACAGTGTACGGTCAGTGTACTCGTTATAGCTGAGTTGGCTAGGGGAGCAGAAAGCTCAGTCAAATTTATCTCTACAGTAAAGCCTCGGTATAATATTGTGTCTCGCGGTTGACTCTTGTGCTATATTGCAGACTTGATGATGTTGTTGGCCTTGCCTGAACAATGCTCTCTGTAGGGCCACCATAGTTGTTTTTAGAGTACTTGAAAATCTGGAATTCCAGTTTCTACTGGCTTTGGGGTCTCTCTCCTCCTTCGACTGCATTACAATCAGTGGCCTGTCTGACAGCCAAATGCTCTTGACACTCAATAGTGTCGTTAGATCGGTTGTAGTGACGGGTCTCAGAGGTCTCATGGCACCACCTAAATGGGGATTACAGTACTTATTGTTGCTTTACATTACTGTGCAACAATGTTCCAGTGGTTTATGGGTAATACGCTTGGTCAATGATGCTCACTTTACTACACTCAGTAAACTTAGACTCTCTATACACACTGTTTGTAGTCTTAAATGCGCGACTTATTCTTACTGCTTGCTCACGTTGGTCTTAATGCTCACTCTTTTGATGTTAATGCTCACTCGAGTTAGTCATAATGCTCACTGGTTTGGTCTTCGTACTCATTCGGAGTCACTCATTTCAATTTTGATGCTCAATCAATTTAGTCTTAATGCTCAATTGTTTCGATCTTAATGCTCACTCACTTCGGTTATAATGCTCATTCATTGTTTTTTTGTGCTTATTTCTGGCTCACAGCTTGCTACTGCATTGTTATCATCTGCTCCGATTGTACCGCTTCACTTGTCAAAGTGATCGACTTTTTAAGAATTGTCTGATCGGCCTTGAGCTTGATTGCAACACCAATTGACCTACTTGATTTCCCCCTCGATTCACCCAATTGATTTGCCACTCGATTCACCACCCACTTGATTTAACCACTCGATTTAATCACTCGATTTAACCACTCGATTTAATCACTTGATTTAATCAGTCGATTTGACACTCGATTTACACAATCTGTGCTTTCTGTGGTTACTCAAGTGGTACAATTGATCTGTGGCTAACAAAGCCTTCATCTGAAACCGATTACAGGAATTAAGACCAGCTCCACCACCACTGCCCGCACTTTGGTGATGCTAGTCCCAAGCCTGGATGAAGGAGGAGGGCAATGCTAATCATCACAGCGTCGTTCAACAGAACTTGAGGGATCGCTGGTGCAATATAATAATAATCACTAAGGTCCGCACTAGCCAAGTTGTCACTGCATTTAGTATTAGCATTGTATAATGATGGTGACGATGAACGTGATGATGATGATTTATATGATGATGATGATTTATATGATGATGATGATGAATATGATGATGATTTTTCTCAACAGGAAATTCTCTCGATAAGCCCTTATCGCAGTCGATCCTGTGTTTCAATGCATAGTATCCACGTTCCTGTAACCAGTCTCTGAGCGCAAGCGTCGGAATGGGAGTGCCACAGAGTCTTCCGCTTCCACGATACGGTTGCTGCATTCGTCCGCAGAATCCGAACCGTTGCAAGGAGAACCATTCGCGAATGCCCCGAGGAACGAAAGGTGGCCATCGACGCAACCTGAGCGCCGCGTTCAGCTTCCCCGATGCAGAGGCTATCTGTTTGGGGAGCGATCTTCTGAATATTAACACTGCAACGGAGGAGGAACTGATGACGCTTCCTGGAATCAACCGACAGACGTCACAGAACATCGTTGAGTACAGGAGACAGATCGACGGATTCCGCAAGGTGGGAAGCGTAATCGTAACATCTTTACGGCGTTTGTTAAGGATAGTCAGAAGCTGAGAATTTCATATTATTCGTTATTATTATTATTATGTTAATGTTTATGTTATTAATAGTGTTATGGTAAAGCCTCAGAGAAGCAGTTGGCTTATCGTCACTGGATTATCATCATCATCACCATCATTATAATGTATCCCTCAGGATTTGTAAACAAATGTAGGTCCATTGCTTTGGAATGGCTAATATTGTTACTGTTATTATTTCTTGCTATGATGATTCTGATCAACTGACCATCATATTTTTAAGACATACTTACAAATGAGTGTTAAAAACTTAAAAACACAGCAGGGGTCTTGTAGAATTTCTTGTAGTCTTTTGACCTGGCTCTGGTTGTACTGTTCTCAAAGTTCTTGTTTTTTTACTGAATAACACTTTTCTCTTCAGATCGAAGACCTCGCTTTGGTGTCTGGAGTGGGAGCAACGCGGTTGAACCTAATCCGGGCAGAACTGTGCGTCGGAAAACGAGGATTATCGAAAAACAGTTCGGCGTCAAGCAGCGGAATTGACATCTCGATGCACGACAACGTGAGCCGTGGTTCGGCTGGAGGTCAAGGACGAACCGGAGTAACCAAGGTCAATGTCAACACATCCAATGTTTTCCAACTCATGAAAGTTCGCTTCCTGACGCAGTACCTTGCCGAAAACATTGTTGCCTATCGAGACAGGAAAGGCCCTTTTGCGACCTTCGACGACCTTCTCAAGGTCAAGGGCATCAAGTCCGAGGTCCTGAGTGCGATCCAGCCGAGTTTGATGCTGGCAGACGACGTCAGTTCAGTCACCCTGCGTTCCATGAATGGACCTCGTACGTCCGATGTTCTTGAGGGAATGAGTTTGCACGATCCATCCTGTGGCAAGTCTCTGGAGGTTCTGCCTTTGGGACCTCTGTCGAGAAGGTCTGTCCGAAGCTGGACTCTGTCGGCGCCTTCGGAGAACGGTCTTCGTGTCGCATCCTGGAACCTGGATCGGTGTTCCTGTGAGAAGATGGATAACCCAGGGGTCAGAGAGGTCGTTGCCATGACGATTCTTGAAAATGGGTAGGCAGAGAACTTTACTTGTTTTCAGTTTCTTTGTTGTTAGTCATAGTTTCGATGTCTTGTTGATTTGGATGAACTAATTACTTTTAATTAAATTCGAATAATTATGTCTTATGATTTTTTACAGAATCTAATCTAACCTATTCTAATCATCGTATCTATTGACTTCTATTGTGCCACACAGTAACTTTAGAAAGTTTGTCACATTGTGTCATTTGTTTTTTTCATTTATAATTGTGTTTAAAATGTATTATTGAAACTATTTCTTGTGTTTAAGAATCATTTCTGAATACAGCTTTGAAACTATTGAATGTGTGTAGGAATTATTTCAAAATATCTTGTGAAATTTATTCGTAGGGTTGGAATCGTGGCCATACAGGATGTTACAGATCCGGAGTCACTGCAGAAGGTACGTACAGGTAGATTTAAGGATGATTGTTAGAGAGTTCCCTCCATTGCCACTTGAGCCTTTCTCATTGTCGTCACATTATTCTACCATTCCACTTTACCCAGCATTGTATTCTACCTTACTTTGTCATACCTCGATGAATTACCGGTATTGTGGTCTGTCAGCAGCAGTCTTGGTCAATGATCATGCAGTTGTGGGTTTGACTCCGTGTAACGACCCTGGACAAATTGTTTGCAATTGTGTCTCTGTTACCAGGCTGTATAATTTGAATTTGGTAGTGGAGTAAGCTGGAAGTAAGTGGTAAGTCCTGCGATGTGCTTATCCCATGTCCTGGACCTTGGGATTTGTCCACTGCTAACTCAAGGGCCGACTACAGGAAAGCGCCTCCCCTACGGTCCATATGAACCATGGGAGCCTTGCCTTTTTTAACTTACCTTTTTTGACTTACCTTTTTAACTGACCTTTATTAACTTACCTTGTATTATGTTCTTTATCATTAGCATGCTATTGTACCTCATCTTACGTTGCTTTGCCTTGCCTCATCTTCCTTGACTTGCATTGCTTTACCCTACCATTACGTCGCTTTCCCTTACATTGCCTTGCCTTTACCTAACCTCAACTGACCTCTCCGATCTAATGACTTCTGTAGCGCCGTTATCTCAATGTCCAAAGCATCAGTCGATGGTTTCTTCAGTCGCAATCAAAAATCACGATCCATTGGAGAAACCAAATTGACATCCAACAGAGAGCAGAAGACCCGTTGCTTTCATTAGTTTACGAACTGGTTTTAAAGTTGACCTTGATTGTTGTTTTGTAGTTGATCGATGAGTTGACCAGTCCAACTCTGGCCAACGTTAAGAGTTGGCTTGGCTCTCGAGGCAACTGGAAGTATATCGTCTCACCGCCTTTCTTATCGCCCAGTCGGGTGAGTGGCTTTTCCTGCGATTCAGTCTCAGTTACTTACTGATTTAAGGACTTCTTATAAATCATTGATTCTCTGAATGCGGAACTTCTTTTTAAAATTACTCAAGGCAAATGTATGATTTGTGGCGAGACATTGAAAGTCCTCGCTCGCAATTGGACAAGACCTGCGTCCATTGAAGATACATTATTATTACTACTATTATTCTTATTATTATTATTACTATTTTTGTTATTGTTATTATTATTACTATTATTCTTATTATTATTACTATTATTGTTATTATTATTACTATTATTGTTATTGTTATTATGCATTTATTAAGCACCACTATCTGATGACCAAACATCGCTGAGCAGTTGCGAGTGGAGGACTTGCTCAAGGTCCCTACACAGTAACCGTCTCAGGGGAGCATTATCGCTGAGTTGGCTAGGCAAATCTTGAAACAGTTTTCTGCTGTTGCTGGGATTCAAACCCCATCTCTTCACTGACAGTTCAGCATGCTAACCTGTTGTACACCCATCTGCGAACAGGTAGTAATAGTATCCAATATTTAAGGACATCTTATGTGGCTGCAAGGGCCATTGACGTGGACCTTACTGTTCCTTCCTGGTCGGTAATATTGGTGATGTAAGCAGACGCTTATAATGTGTGCCTCGCTGTCAGAGTATACCTGCCTGAGGCACGTGCGATGATGTTGACAAGTGTCTGTGTGTATTGGTGAATGCCGTCAGCTGGACTTCTTACCCAGGGCTTAACTGAATTGTTGCCACAGTTCTACATTGAGTGATGACGTCTGCTTTGGCTCAGATGATCCGAGTGCCAAATGGTCTCGGTCTGTTGAATGTTAAGGGACGTTGTGCACCCGTGCGTGAACAATTCTTGGGATTGGCAACACTTATGCTGTGTCCTGGATCCAAGTCAATGGATCCAAGTCAAAAGAAAAAGGCCTTGGTGGTCGTTTGGTGGTGGAGGAGGAGGAGGAGGAGGAGGTGGTGGTGGTTATTAGGAAGTTTATGAGTCATCGTGAAAGTCCTTGAGGAGCATAATCCTGAATGATATCATTGTCAAGGTAGAGACTTAGGCTTGAGTTTCAAGATTCAATAAAAAGTCCCATAAGCATCATATACTGAGAGGAGACAGGAGCCATGACTCGGAAGTGTTAGCTTATTCTCTGCACGTGAGGGTGGGTGACCAGCACCTGAGGGTGGGTGACCAGCACCTGAGGGTGGGTGACCAGCACATTCCCTCTCCGCTTGACCATCCCACTGTAGTGTGCGGTCAGTGTACTCATTATACATGGGTTGGCTAAGTGAAGCAGAACTCTCGAAACATTTGAACCTCCAACCTTTGGATAGACAGTCCAGCACACTAACCTCTAGACTAAGGCTTTGTTGTCGAATGGCGCTGTATAAATTGTCGTCTGTTAGTTACATTACATCTGCATATGGGGGGGGGTTGGTCCTTTGGTGGTTGAGTTGCAGGTCTTTCAACCAAGAGGTCGGAGGTTCAAATCCCTGACAAGGCTGAAAGATGTGGCCAAATTCTGGTTTCAATTTAAAGGGTGTGCAAGGTATAACCCGTAATAGAGAGGTGAAAGGTCAAGGAGAAGCACTCTGATCTCCGACCTTGGAATTTGACTGGAATTTTCCGAGCCATAGCTCATATATATAAGTATTATACAGGGGTCCATGGCCCAGCCCAGTTTGACCTTTACCCTGTCGTGGAACTGGATCTGTCTCGATTGCCGAGTGAATGTTAACACCCCAGTCACCTATACGAACCCGTTACATCCAAAGAGATCTGAATCCGTTGCTCAGTGAAGCATGATGTTTTAGGACTCATGCACTCGCGTCAGATCGTTTGCTCATCGATGCGTAACGTTGGTGATTCAGGTGCAATACTCTTGACTGCCTTCATGCTCTGAGGCCCGTTAACACTTTGACAACGAGCATGTACTAAAAGTGAGTGGGGAACCAATGCAGTTCGTTCCTAAAGTAAGAAGTAACTAACCAGACTTCTCATCAACGAAAGCCCTGGCGCGCTTCGTCTCTTTTCTTTGATGATCACAATTCACAACACGATTTCTTTCGAGTTTTTCTTCGCCTGTAGTTGTGTCCCTCCCTAACTTAGACCCGAAAAACTGACATTATTTTTGGTCTGAACAAGTTTGGGAAGGCAGAGCTTAACTCGAGTGTGAAAAGTTGAATTTTCTAATGAAAACTGAAGCAATGACGGAGTATTATTATTGGTGGAGAGCTGAGATTTATGAAATAAATAAATCATCGAGATATGACTGATGACTGAAAAGGTTTAAAGAATTTTAAGTATGAGAAATTCTAAGGAGCTGACTTTCTACCCATATCTTCTGGATTTGCCTCCACCCCAACTCATAACCTTGCCGACGGAGCCTTGGGGAAATTGATATTGCGCCACTTAAGTAAGAAATCATCTTTCGGACAGTGAAATCGACTCTTAAAACGACGTCAGATAAAAGGGCGCCAAATACGTCGGTCGTCTGCTTCCGACTCCTACGTAAGCAGACGCATCGATGAAAGCCTTAATTAGACAAACAATAAAAGATGGTGACTATCGACGCGCGACCTCTGGCGTCCGGAGGGGCGTGTGTGCGCATGCGCCTGTCATATTATGAACGGCTTTCTGGGTCGATCGAAAGAGAATGAGGAGAAAATTGACACTTGAGTCCGTCACAGAAAAATGATTATAGAAAGCATCCGTGTGCCAGGAAAGGGAGGAAATTCGGCGTCATGCATTGTTAGACGCACGTTCGCTCATCCGTGACCTGTTTTATGAGGCTTTTAGAAGAATTTATTTCCATCGATGATTGTGTTTCTAAAGGCGTGTAATTAACGCAAGGCCATTAGTCGACCGTCATACATCAAGTCTATGTTCACAGCTACCTGTTAACTGGACGGGTTCTGCTGTAGACGCTAAAGAGGGAACACCCCACCCCCCCCCCCCCACCCCCCCCCCCACCCCAATGGTTCAGAGTAATCGGATTCGGTCCGACCCATATATCTGCCCCCGCTGGTTTAGACTAGACTGGTGAGGATAGAGTTATGGCAGACAATTATTCTGTTCATTGATCGGTCACTAGTTGATTCAGACTATCTTTCATTGAAGACATGTTTTAGTGATGCAGTTCTATTGCGCCCATACATCTCTTCCGCACGTTATCAGATCAGTTTTCACTGAACATATATCTCTGGATACATATCAGTCCTGCATATATAACTCTTTCTGCCACTGCTATCTCTAGTTACGCAGCGTATTCGGTGTGAAAAGGGAATAGCTTCTTAGTGGATCTCGAGCATGTCCTTAACCATGAACACCTTCATGCCTTAACCCATAATGACTAAGTTTAATGGGTTAATGATGAGACAGACCACTGATGTCATCAGTCAGGTCTGTGCGATGGTAGGAATGGATCAACATTGCCCAGCGTTTTCTATCTCGTATTGCCACCATTAGGCTGGTGCCTGATAGCCCAATCCATCCTATGCTGTTGTCAATCCAGGATATATGCTTGGTGTATACCGCGGTTGCGAACCCCTTCTACGAGACCCATCTTCAGGCTGCTCCTTGCCAGCGTGTATACTTGTTCGGTAGTCTTTCTTTTTGTCCAGGGAATTCTTAGTAACTTTCTGACGCACTTGTTCTCGAACGCTTGGATGCGTTTCTCTTCTTCTTTCCTTTGCACCCAGGCCAACGCCCTGGTTGTGGGTATATTGCTGTAGGCTATAGCAATGCCCTTGTCATCTGTTATTTGGTGTCATGTATTGTCTTGTTCTTCCATGTTTTCATTAATTTAACCATGACCGTCAGCCTTGATTTAACATCGTCCTTGGAGTCGCACAGACTAAACAATCAAACTTAGTTTGATTGTTTAGTTTTTCTGCTTTGTACTTGCATTTCATTTTTTTACTGACTGTTGTTACAAAATGGCATTTATAGTATAATGCGCAGGGCGTAGATGGTTATATATATACATATATATATGTATATATATATATATATACACACATATACACACATATACAGTATATGTATATATGTATATATACACACACGGTAGGGTTTCATGCAAACAAAACACATTGACGTGTATAGATGGCTGAGCCAGAGGCGTAGCTAGGGGGGGAGCAGGGGGAGCGGCCGCTCCCCCTGAGACCATTTTCCAAGATGTGGGGCCTTTTCCACAGTTTATTTATTCAATCGTTCACAATTTATTTATTCCAATCGTTAAATTTAATTTTTTTTATTATGATCATTACAACACGATTTTCAACGTGAGTAGTGTACCGACCGTTAAAATACGGTATACGCTCTACAAGTTGGACCTATGTCTTTGTTTAGGCATATCTTTGAAAATTTAACGTATAGAATTCTCTCTGGGTAACATGGAGATTCATATTGTCAACCCCGAGAAGGTCAAATGCATTCGCACGTGTCGGACTCTCGGCTAATTGGTATCGTATTCCCTTTACCAGCGGTTCTTGTGTTGTTTTTAGCCGATCGATGCAAGATAACAGGTCTGGCCGGGGAACCGGGTAGTCAGGACGTTATTGCCCTACTCAGAAGTGTATATATATATATATATATGCTTATATATGTATGCATATATATATATATACACACAAATATATATAAACATATTATTGACACTGGCTGGATCCACAGTCTCTGACTAAGTAATCAGCTTCTTCTCTTAGATGCCAGCTAACACACGTTCTGCCAGACTTTTTAAATATAGGCCTACCCCTCTAGCTTCGGAACCAGTCCCAAGCCTGGATGAAGGAGGAATGCGAATCTATTGATCTTTGTTGTCACACGGGTCGTTAAACTGAAACTTCTACTACTACGCTGTGCGAGTCAGTCGGGCAGTATTGCACGAACGAAAAAGACGAACACTTCTGAGTAGGGCAATTTCGTAGGAACTGTGAGGGTCGACTGCGTTGAGGGTTGAAAAAGTGAGCGCTGAATAAAGTCTATCTACGTAGCCGTTTCACGTGTGTTGTCTTGTCCCTGAACGAAACCGATTCGACCTTCGACTGGGAAGGTAGGTTTGCTCGTATTAGGCCTACTTTGAGGGAGGAAAATAGAGTAAGGGAATATTTGCGCAAATTCTTTACTCCAAGTCGGAAGCTGGTTGTAGTAGGCCCTAGCCTAATCTTCTAAAATAATGACAGTAGCTTCTTTTATATTATATATAATAAGCTCAATGAGTAATATAATCAAATTGATAGTGTGCTTGTGTTTAACTTCCACTTTCAGTTTCGTGGTAATTAGGCTAAATATGATAATTCAATTATTAACTTTTTTCTTTTACGTTGGCTATGCATACCAAATAACCGTAACCCTGACGAACTTAGTAAAAGTTTAATTTGAATTCCATGAAAATATAACGTCTCCAATTTTTAATATTTACAGATGGACATTAGACATTTCTTAAAGAAACGAAAATTTAACTGACAGTACAGTGACTACATCCGTAGAGTCCGAACAGCTCAATTATGCGACCACTACTACTAGTAGTAACACTACCACCGTAAAGGCCCCTCTCTCCGCTATTGGTCGATTATCAAAGCTAGAATGAACAACTCTCCAAGTTACCAATCCCGTTGAGGTTTAACCCAGCATGACGGTTGCGGATACCCTCACACTCCACGAACTTCACATTGGACGCTATGTCGACCAAGCCATAACGATGGCCAATGACTTGAAGTACAAATTACTTAGGCCCACCGAGTGTTGGACACCTTCCAAATCGTACGTGTTTCCACGTTGTGACGGGAGGGTATTTCGAAGCGCATGGTTGAAAGAATACTCCCCATGGCTAGCCTACTCAAAAATGTTAGAAGGCACCCTCTTTTTCGCTATTGGTCGAATATCAAAATTTGGTCAGGTCTCTGGTTATATGCTGGAGGTATAAGGGTTGCTTCCCTGGTCTGGAGGTACTTGCTGGGATGCGCTCCAGCTTATCAGCGGGTCCTTTTCCGCCCCATGCTGGGAGTTCATGGTAGTCGCCACCTCCGATCTTCGGGCAAATTGGTACTCATTGTGCCTTTTGCCCACTCAGCCACCATCATGCAGAACCGTGTTTTTCAGTGGTGGGCCCGACGGCATGGAACGGGCTTCCCGGATCTATGCCTGTTCCAGAGAACTCCCTCTTATACATTCTATACTCGATTGGAAACTGTCTTGTTTGGCCGTGCAGGAGTCGGGAGCACCTCTGAGTAGCCCCCCTGAGGAGGTGCTATATAAATCCTCGAATGAATGAATGAATGAATAAATAGCACAACTAATAGATAATTTGAGCATTTTACAAATGTGGCTTCGAAATTTAGTTGTGTTAATTACATGTAGATTCAAAGCATTTTTGCAACGTGAATGCCGATAATTATTTATTTTGGTAGTTGGGGCCTTTTTTCATGTGCTCGCTCCCCCTAGTGTTGAAACCTGGCTACGCCACTGGGCTGAGCTACAGTTTTCAGTTCAGCTATGATTCCCACAGAGTCACTTTCTGTTGTTGTAAAGACAATACACACAACTCAGATTACACAAAGTTATCTCTAGTTTTACTTGGACTAAAAAGATTACCTCCTCCTCCTCCTCTTCCTCCTCCTCCTCCTCCTCCTCCTCCTCCTCCTCCTCTTCGCATCTACGTCATCGTCGGCCTGAAGGTGGTAACATCCGACGTGAATGAAGATGTCCTTGAAACACTAACTCTCATTTCCTTTAAGCAGAATCCAGTATCAATGTCTGTCTGTTCCAATGCATCTGTCAACGTGGCCTCTACTCCCAGCCGTCGTAAACAAAACATTATTCAGATGCATAGACGAATAGTTGGTTGATTTTATATATGCTCAAGAAAACTGCAACAGAGCCACCCAGGGCTCCTGATTGATTTAAGGGAAAGTGGCCTTGCTAGAATGCCTTCTGCTCCTAATCCGCCCTTCATTTGAATGGGACCCCTACTAAGAACTGCAGAAGAGGGACCAGTCCGTAGAGAGACTCTTAATTGAGTGTGGATGGAGCAGTGAGTTATGCGATCAGAGGAATTTGAGAAATTTCAACTTAACCCATTGAACGAGGAGGTCCAGTGGATGTGGGTCGGCAGAAGAATAGGTTTCATGTATGGGCTACAATATGATAATTGCCTTGGGACCAGAGGTTGGGGGGACTGATATAACTAACGGCTTTGATGTAGGATGCTATGTAGTTGTGGTAAACAGAACAGGGCTAATTAAGAGACCTGAAGCGTGGTTGGTTGTATGTTTAATTAACAACTTATGTGTGCTATTCTTTTGACCGCTGGGTCTCCGTGTAGGTGACTCTGTCCTAGAAACAACCGTGTCTGTCTGTCTGTGTAACCTAACCGACTATGTCCTATGTCATGTAAACATCTATGTCTGTAGATTCTGTTTTGTGTTTAGCTCATCATTTTTATAGCGCCATCTAGACACTTCTCGACGGCAAGGAATATTTAAGGTATTAAGAACAGATTCGTCCACATGGGTGTCTGAAAGTCTAGTGGTTAGTTTTGCTCGATTTCAACCGAGGGGTCGAGAGTTCAGACACCAGCTATGGTATAAACATGTTGCAAAACTTCTGCCTTACTTGTGCCCCTTAGTGAAATGAGTACTTTGATCGTACACTGTCAGTGGGAAGATTAGGTGGCAAGGAAGAGGACTGGGATATGTGATGCCTAAGAAAAAGGAAGTTTTACATGCTTCATACCCATGTCTGCCTCTCCGGCTTGGCTCAAAGAATTCCTATTCTGCACCTTCTTTTGTGGTCTTCTCTTCTTGTCTGATTATGGCTTGGTTTTGGTGTGCCACCTGTTAATGCCTTGTGCATCAGACATTGGCGCTATAGAAGTTGTTAACTAATAGTAATTATTCTGTATAATTTGTGAATAATATTCTTTTACTGTGTTGTAATGTAACTGATGTTGTCTGTGTCGTAAAGATGTCATGTCATCTGGCGTTTCTCTACGACACGGAAAAAGACGTTCAGCTGACGAACAGTGGATTCGTCTGGACGACTCTGAGCAGCACAGGAGACCAACAGTCTGTGCCTCTCTTTCTCGCCGAATTCAACGTAAGATTGTGACCTGTTACCTTGTATCTGTGTACTCATATACATGTATAGTGCCTTACAAAAACCTCACAAATGTGAGAAAACATGGCTATTGTAATTTTAATCAGAAATTTGTCAAGAAAATCTCATCTGTGGCTATCTATCTGATCTTAAAATCTGTAACTGAAGAGAGCTTGAAAATGTATTTGGAGCTGTTTGTCATGTTAGGTATTTCAAGGGAAGATGTATGTGTATGTGTGATGCCTTTATGGATGGACCTATGTATCTATGTGTACCTTAGACTGACTTTAGACTGATTAGAGTATATTCTTTGTTACTATTGAACACCTTTATTACGCCAAATACAACAGAAACAACAAGCAAACAATACGAAAACGAAAATAGGAAAAAGAAAAACACAGAGCATAATTAATTATAGTCCACAGCAGATCAGATGAAAGTACACTTGTCATCAGACTTACTATACACAGCTGATTAATGCCATCATCTTTACTCTTTAGTCATGAATTGACCAAGGCAAAGCAATCATCAGTGTGGTAATTAATTATCTAATAGTTATGTCCACCGAAAAGTAGATATGGAAATACAATTTACAATGACGTACATTTGCCAGAAAAGTAAAATTCGGTCTGCCCTGTCCATTAACAAGACTGTTATTAACTTACTATTTTAGTACATTGTCCTCGGTCATTTGTCAAGTCTATTGCCCCCCTCAATGTTAGTCCAAGTGATGTTATGTCCTCAGTTATATTATCTATCCAGCGTAGTCTTGGTCTGTCTTTGTTTCTCTTTCCTTCGAATCTTGCATGTAGTGCACTGTGTGGGATTCTGTCAACTGGCATTCTCTCTACATGTCCAAACCATCGTCGTTGAATGACTTTGTCTAGCAGAGTTGTTTTGATGCCTAATGATTGTCTTATGTCATCGTTTCTTATTTTCTGCAGTCTTGAAATCTCTGATCTTCTGCAGCCAGCTCATTTCTGCTGTGAGATTTCTTCTCTCATCTTGTTTTTGCATAGTCCAACATTCAAAGCTATATAGGAAAATCGGGTGTATCACTGTCTCATATATTTTTGTCTTGGTTTTCTTGGTTAATTCTCTGCTTCTCCATATCCTGTTCATTATTCCAATTGCCTGTGAAGCAATGTCCAATTCTCCTTTGTTTTTCTTTTTTTGTTGCTGCTATCTGCATTTATTAGCCCTCCTAGATAGACGAATTGTTCTATTTGTCCAATAGTTTCTCCTTAGATTGTGATGGTTATTGGTGTCTCTTTGGTCTTTTCAGTCACCATTGTTTTGGTTTCCTCTGCGTTGATCATTAGGTCAAATCTTCTACTGGTTACGTCAATCTGTGTCGTAATATCCTGTAGTTCTGACCTGCTTCTAGTGAGGAGACCTACTGTATGTCGTCAGCAATCGGTGATTATTCACCAGCCGTCCATTTAATTTGATTCGTGCTTCGGTGTTGTTAAGGCTGAGTGACATCACTGCTTCTAATACCAGGTTAAATATGTGTATGTAAATATCTTATTACGTACTTTGAAATGGTGTTGTGCTTACATCAGCCTCTGCTTTCTGTTGAATGTCCGCAAACACTGGCCCTGGTTTCTGACCCTCGCCCTGGTTTCTGACTCTCGCTGATTAACTTGTGAAGCAAAGGATAAACATTGATGTATGTATGTGTGTATGTATGTGTGTATGCTTGTATGTATGTATGTATGCTTGTCTGTGTGTATGCATGTATGTGTGAATCTGAGCTTTTGTGTATTGCCTTATGAATATACTGTATGTATGTGTTAAAAGCACCAAGAACATAGCTGTCTAATGGATGTGCTGATTTAAGTGTGTGCGTATGTGTGTGTGTTGTTATGTATGTACATAATCTCTGTGTGAGTGTATCTGTCCATTTATACATCTGTGCCATTTAAGAATCCCTTAAATATGCAGATATAGGGATTAATTATGGCATATTTTCACACAACTGTGGCTCAGTTTGCTGATGACAAAGCATTTGACAATGCATTGTTCCTATTTCTGTTCAAATGACGTTGGTGCATTGGGTCTTGGAAGTCACTTGCACTCATTATGGTGTCTCTCTCTTTGTCTGTCTCTCTCATTCTGTCTGTCTGTCTCTATATCTGTCTATCTGTCTCTCTATCTGTCTCTATGTCTAGGGTCAGCCTGTGTCTTATGCCGATGCGTCACCACCGTGCACTTGGAGAACACTTTGTCTCAGTGTTTACATCAGCAGTGTCCTTTTCTGTTAACTTGTTCGAAATCACGGAACCTCTGTTTGTTCCCTTGTATGC
The DNA here is from genome assembly GCA_963556255.1 of Allolobophora icterica. NCBI lineage: Eukaryota > Metazoa > Annelida > Clitellata > Crassiclitellata > Lumbricidae > Allolobophora > Allolobophora icterica. Next base: position 367,468 of record OY744606.1, on the reverse strand, counting down.
ATGTACGTATGTATGTATGTATGTATGTATGTATGTATGTATGTATGTATGCATGTACGTATGTATGTATGTAGATACTTAATATAGTGCCTTTTAAGTACTTCACAAAGTACTGCTCACATGACTGATCAAAACAAATGCATCGTTTTAAGACAGTTTGCTGCAGGATTAGCTTGAGCTGTTAAAGGCTGATAGTAAATATAATTGTACATGTTCTTCTGTAGCAACCATTTGGCTTCTGTTCTGCTCATTATTCAGTGATTTTATAGGATGAAATCATTCAACTCCACTGACATTAGTGTATGTGAACACACTGACTGGCTTATTTATAACTGTAATTGTAACTAGAAATGTTTTAGCACCAGTTTGAGAGAAACTATCAGAGCCACTCTTAGTGGAAACTAGTTTAAGAAGAGAAAGTTCAGTGTTAGGACTGGTCGCGCCCCCCCCCCGCACACATGTAGAGCCTAACCAAAGGATTCCCAGCCAGAGAAAGATCAGATGGTGATGAGTTAAGGGACTGACACACCACATGCCCTCTTTGTGCCCTCTTATACCCCTCTTATTCCGAGGTTAAGAGACTGAAGTTGCTAACTGTTCATACTCATGGCTGGCACTTGGAAGTTGGTTCAAGGAGACTATTCTTCACTTTCCTCTGCTTCTTCTAAATGACACTTGTTTGGGTCAAATGGTTAGATAGTCATGAGCCTTTTAGAAAGAGGGCTACATGAATGCCATCGAGTGGCTCAATACATCAGCAGGACTTTAACTTGAAGTGTTTTAAGTCTTGTTCTACTGCAGAGTGAGTGGATGGGTGGTTGGATTTCTGTATATGTTTGCATGGTTTTTGGTTCCTGATTGATCTGCCAGAAGTGGTGGTTGAGATAAACGGAGTTTATTTGGGCCAGGGCGTTACCCCTGTGGAGAAATCTGTCTGATAACTGCTGCAGCAGAAGGCTTGACTAACCCTCTGCGGGGGTGGAGAGGGTACGTAGGCACCACTCCCTCCGACCTTTGACCCCCAAATGTCTAGGCAAACGTTTTGCTGTAGCTCCGACATACCTTCCTCCAACTTTGGATCCTGACCAACCCTGCTGACCCTAACCTCCATCCATGGGTTATGGGTAAATCGGGTGAAACTGAGTGAGAACTGAGAGCTTGCGCCTGTAAGAGTAATGTTTGATCAAATCAATTTTAAGTGTGGCTAGAATGTGTGCAGACAAAAGTGATTCTGTTACGAATGTCGAAGTACACAGCACAATATAATACAACTGTAATTTGATACAATGCCCTCCTTACAAAGTTCAGAAGTGCACATTGAAACCGTGCAACCATTAAGAGTCATAAGTAGACTGGAAGAGTTAAGTTTTCAGTTTAGAGCGAAAGACAGTCGCTCGGTTGGAGAGTTGTGAATATGAGGAGGTAGAGAGTTCCAGATGGAGGAGGTACCAGCAACTGTGAATGAATGCCGGTCAAAGACAAGACGTTTATCAGGAACAACATACTTTCCAGGAAATGCTGATGGAATATAGCTTCAGGGAAGATAGGTAGGATGGCAAATGATCTGCCTGTACATTGTACAAGAGGAGTGATGGCCCTTGAAGTGGATGGATAATAGGCTCATACGTAGGAAGCCAATGCTGTATGTATGTTGGTATGTGTATGTATGCATTGAGTGTTTGCTATACTGCCACAGATAGTTTCATCTTCTAAGGTAGGCAGTGATGTAATAATTGTAAAACGAACACTTGTATAGCGCCACTCAGATCAGTGGCGCTGTCAAGTGATGAATGTGTTATTGCTTAGACAGTTGTGTCTGTGAGCATGGTGGCTACATGAGTGTCTGCTCTTTCCAGACAATGTTTTCTGAGAGGAGGAGATATTGGCCACATTGACTTTCCCTATACACTCCTATGCATCTGGACATATCTAGATATAGTATATAGTGTATCCCGATACATACACACTTACATACACACAAATAAATGCATACATGCATGCATGCATACACATGTACTCCTGACAGTAATGTCTGCAAAAGCAGGTATACTAATGTCATCCAACTGCTCAAAGAATGCTCAATTCTGTGTTTGTGTGTGTGTTTGTGTGTGTGTGCACCTTGAAATACCTCTTAAAGTCACTGTGGCCACAATGACTGTTAATGGCTACTAGATAGTTATGTCTATGACATTGTGCACTAGTCTAATGGCTAGTGCACCGACTGTCAACCGAGAGGTTAAGAGTTCAAATCCCTGCTATGGTAGATATCTGTTGGAGATTTCTGCTTCACTTGTGCTCCAAACCAAATCAGTCATGATGAGTACACTGACCATTACACTGTTGGTGGGAAGATGAGATGGTAAGGGAGAGAACTGGCCACCCATCCTCACATGCTGAGGCTAACAAATCAAGTTGGTAACACTTCATGGCTGCCTCTCTCAGGATTAGCTTAAGGGACTGCTCTTCTCCTATGTGTATTTTAGATGCAGTAGTTTCTGATGTGTTGAGACATTACTTTTTAGAAACTACACACAAGTGGCTGCTTGGTTTACTTTGAATTGTTGGCTTCTGTTGGGTGATGGCTATAAATTGAGTGTTTGGTCTAAAGTGGTCTCTTAATCTTTCAGCGCTTAAGCTCTTATCAGCGGTCACACGAAGCTGATTTCTTTGTTCCTGGTTACTGCCTTATACCTGTAGTTGCTCTTTCAGTTTTGTGTTCATGGAAAGTACTTTGATGTATGAGTTCAATGACTGTGCTCATAGAAGGAAGCTCTGATTGTAGCAGATACTTGTGTTGGTGCAACACCAATAGATGTTTACTTCTGGGAGGGGTTGGACCACAAACATTGTCACTACCTGTCATATATTTAGATATGTCATCTACCTGTTGTAACAGTCTGATAAATGCCATAAATGCCATCCTGCTGATTATTATCTTGGGTTTTATAACTTGTGGCTCAGTTAAAGGCCGATCCTTTCTGCTGGAAAGTGTATGTTGTTACTGATACACGTCTTGTCTTTGGCTGGCGTTCATTTGCGGGTTCCTACATTTGGAATTCTCTATCTCCTCATGTTTGCAACTCTCTTACCAAGAGACTATCTTTCACTCTAAGCTGAAAACGTACCTCTTCCTGTCTGTTTATGGTTCTTGAAGGTAGGTATCCTGTTGACCTGGTTTAAGGTGCATTTCTGAACTGTTGCAAGGGACATATTGTCAGTGTCTGTTGTACTGTATTTTGTATTTATTATATCCTTTCCTGCCAGGCTGTAAGCAGGGGTCCTCGCTCTAAGTGACAATCCTTTCCTTCCGTTCTCGAAGTTACAATCTTTTCATGTCAAGCTGTATGCCATAACAATCATTCTACTTTCAAAGCAGTTTTCTTGATGAGCTTTCCAGCCATGTGCCTGCAGTTATTAGACATTGTTTTTGTCCAAGTCCTACTACCCAGTCTACTATGAACTGTTAGTACAAAGGTGGTTGTATATTCCATAACACCACTTTTTGTATGGCTTACCTCCCACTTTGCTTCGTGTTTCTGTACTGGAATTTAGTTACATGTACTGGAAGTTTGCTGCTTCCATGTCAGAAGCTTAAATTCACAGATGGCCTACGACTGTTTTCAACATTACAGGGCTTACAGTTTTCCTCATTATCTGTCTTAGTGTTACCGAATTTTTAACTCCAACTGTGAAGGTTTTGTTGCTTTCGTATGTCTGCTCAGCTTCAGCAAATCCTCTGGAGTTTAGCGAAAGCAATAAATCTAATTATTGGTTTGTAAGCAGAGTTGTGTTTTACCTGCAAGTTCTGTTTCTGTAACTGGTGTTTGTAATCTTGAAATGTTTTAAGGAATTCTGTTAAGGACCTTTGTATGGAAAGTCTGTTAAAGGTGCTTCAACCAATTGATTGACCTACCAATTCAACCAATAAGTTGTTTGACAACATTGCTACATTAATACATGTATATAATACCATGCAGATGATTATTTGCGGGGAATATTATTATTATTATTATTATTATTATTATTATTATTATTATTATTATTATTATCCGAGAATTCATGTCAAGGCTCTGTTCACTCAGAAAATCGAGTTCCACGCCGCTGCCTCCGTTAAGAAGGCGATGGATATCGACGGCTTTGTTGTTCTTTGGCTCCGGGCAGCTTATTATTATTCTGATGCAGTGTAGTAAAGATGTTATTACTGTAAGACCAATGACAGTTTGCTTGTTTCTGTTCTAAAGGTTCGTTCATCATTCGATATCACAATTGCCAACATTTATTTGGAGCCAGAAGAAGAGAACGAGCGACTGAGTGAAGAACTCATTCATCCTGTTGCCTCGATCCTCGCTCAGTACGAGAAACAGGGTGAGCAGAGCGACATCTTTCGACAGCTCACAAGACTCAACCGACTGCGATCAATTTTTGCTTTCTTCCCTCCTTACTCACTGTCCTTCTCTCTTCCACTTATCCATCCATCTGTTCTTCCCTTCTTCCTCGCATTTCAAAAGGGTATCTGTTCCATCATCTGTTCATCTTTGTTTTGCCATTCCTTCCCTCCTAACTTCCATCACTCCATCCATCTGTCCATCCATCCATACGTATATACTTCCCTCCTACATTCCTTCCTTCCTGTCTCCCTTTCTTCCAGCCATCCATGTTTCTTTCTTTCCTCCAACCCTACACACATTTATCCTTCCATCTAACCTCCTTCCTGCCTTAATTCCTTACTCTTTTCACTGTTTACATGCTTGTTGTCATATATACTCTTAGTATTTAAGAGAAATCGGACTGCAACCCCTTCCTTCCATCCCATAGGGCATCAGAAATCAGATGCCACACCAGGAGGAGGAATAGGAAGAGGAGGAGGAAATGATATGCAAAGAGATCATAGA